>JADLZN010009916.1:0-123112 GCA_018155175.1 Sinocyclocheilus anophthalmus
ACCCCTAGAGGATGCAGTGTCTCGTTCCCTACTAAGGGAACCATGGTTACATACGTAACCCGAGACGTTTTTCCTCATGCACTGAGCCAGAAATTTCCAATTTGCACTTACATGCTCCAAACTTTCCAGTTTTATTTCTATCAATTATTTGAAGATTTAAAGAGGGGGTTGTCACTTTCATTTCTAAACATTTTATTCCTAAACCCTTGCATTTTTTGGTGATGAAGTATTGTGATTTGGACTACTAGAAGAGTGTCAACAAAATGAAAGAGGAGTTTTGAATCTGGCTTTTTCCAGTCTTCAGATTTCTGTTAAAATGTATGTAAATTAGTGCATATTTAATTAGATAATGCCATATTTGTATATTTAAACATAACATATCAAAAAACTTATATTACAAACAAATTGTCTTAATGCAGTGATTAACAAACTTAGGAAGTATGATGAATGACGATATCCATCCTATTCATCTAGCGTCTGTAGTTGCTTTAAATTAATTTTTAAATTTAAAAAATATAAATATCTTTGCCAACATCAAAATTTTAATTTTTGGTATCAATGACATTTTTACTGGTCTATGAGTCAAAAGAGGAAGAAAAATTCAAAACTGAAAAATTGTGTGAGGGAATCAGAACATAAGAGCGGAGGTCAGCTGATCAGCATTTTTCTCTTTCAGTAGCAGAACTCGCCTAAACTGCCAGAACTGCTCGCTGCCAAGCTGCTGACCCAAAAAACTGAGAGATGTCTAGTCGATAACTGGCCGGCAGCCCACCAGCTATTCAGGTGAGAAACAAGGTTTTAAACGTCAGTGCATCAAAAGATATGACAGCGGAGAACTAGTGCACTGCAGTAACTTATATGAGAAGCAGCGGGACATGCCTGAACAGTGGTTCCCTGCCCTCTTTTGAAACGCAGAACGACTTTAATAGAAACCATTATTTGAGGAAGCATATGGTTGTTAACGCGGTGTGCTTAGCTTGTCTATTTTGCTGCGGTTTGGAAGTTTGATTCCAGTCGCTGATGTTTGAATAGTCTAACCATTAGAGTGTAATAAGGCATTTTATACAAATCACCTCAATGGGTAAGAGAATGTGAAAGGGGAACCTTGGAGATATGCATGAATTCATCCCTTTTGCCAATCAGACTGGAAAGCGTGAGCGCCCTTATTATCCCTCAGACCCGAATCACGTTTTTGCCTCTATGAATTCACTTTGTTACCCAAGCATGAGAAGATGTGCTATTTCTGACATAGTGAATCATTGTGAGCCTGTAGAACCTAAAGGAATATTCCAAGTTAAAAGGTTGAGTTAGAGCATTCCAAGTTGAGTTAAAGCATTCAAAATATCAGTTGCTATCCATAGACTGTTAAGTATAACCAGGATTTATGGTTCTCAGGTCACAGTGAAATTGGTTTTTAAGAGGCCTGAGTTTTGTTAGATTCCCATCAGAAATTGTGATATAAAAAGTTGTGTAATGAAATTACAAGAAATTACAAGGTTGGATAAGTAAAAAGACAAAACAAGAAGCCAGAATTCAAGTTCAGGGTTGTAGTTCAATTACAGTGAAAGAGCATCAGTATTGCATTGCATGTTTAATTAATAATTTTATGTCATAACAGTGTACACTTTCATCCCAAATAGCAAGCAAGCGTTGCAACAATGTTCAGTCCACATTAACATGTTATTTAAACGTACGTTGCAATCCGATGTTGGTTTTACATCACATCTGTGTTCTGCACCCTCAGTTAATGATAAAACAACATTTAAATTTAAATCGCAACCAAGCTGATGATTAAGATGAAAATCAACAATTCATCATTGTCACCATTTGTCATCATTTTGATTACCTTGAATCTGACACAGTGACAATGTGACACTTCCTTTCTAAAGTAAATGTCATATTCATGCGATCTTTGTCACACATGCACTTCTTCACACTGTTCAACATGAGTATGCTGTCTATTCCTACAGTATCTGCTCTAACATCACAAGGGTGCATACTAATAATCAACTCATCTAAATGCAAATCATAAGACGTATTTTGATGGTGTCTGAAGCATATGGGATATAATTTCCCATCATACTTCTGACTGCCCAAGGTTTAAATGTTTAGGAGACAAGACCTGAGTATTTTCATCTTAAGAAAAAACATCAAGGGGAAATAACTGAAGCTGTAAATGAAATATTTACAACCAGTTCCTCAGTAACAAAGAAGGAGTTTACAAAACTAGTAAGGAGAAATAAAAATGGAAAACAAAATATTATATAAAATATTTCATTTATTTTCCTTACAATGAAAGCCAATGGGGTCCAATTTTGTTTTGGTCCCTACTGATTTTTATTGTATAGAAAAGTTGAAACATTCTAGTTTTCTTTTTAGAAATAAAATCATACAGCTTTGGGTGAACCATCGCTTTAAAAGGCAGCATGGATGCTCTTCCTGCTTGCCGTTTTTTTTTCAAGAAGGGTCACTTTAGTTTACAGTATGTGAAATCAAGGTAATAGAGCCAAAGAGGTCTGTCTGACCCCAGATATTCACTCATGTGTAATGATGCATTTGCAGTTTCACCCAGAGAAGGAATCTAACTTGACAAAGGAGAAAGAACGAGAGGGCATTGGGTGAAGAAATGGACAGAGAGAGAAGGAGAGAAAAAGAGCTGACTCTGTAAGAATGAATGACGTCTTGCTGAACTTACATCTGAACTTCAAAGGAAGGTCTAGAACGGAGAGGTGGAGAAAGAAATAGAGGTTAGGGGTGAATGTTTGGTGGTGAGATGGCAGTTCAGTGGCCACATCACATTGTGTGCTGAGAGTCACAGGCAAGAAAGGTGACTCAAAGGTAAAACAGAAGCTCACGAGGGAGTCTACAAAGAGAGAAAAGCTGACTAATTATACTCCACATACATGTGAGGTGTTCTCAAATGTTTTTAGTGTTGCTATATTGTGTTCTAGATATTGGTTGCCAGGGTGTTGCTATGTGATTGCTTTCTGGCCCCTCAAACCGGGGCTATAGAGGCTAACAAGTGACAAGATGAGAGATGCATAATTGCAATCTGTCCGATACCTCATGTTAATCAAAGATGAGAAATTGAGTTATTTATTTATTTTAAAGATTGTTCTAAAGAAAAAAAAAACTTTTCAGTTCAAGTTTTCAATTCCTATAAGTATTTTTTTTTTTTTAAATCATCAATGAAATGTGGAATAAAAACAACCCAGTACATTTTTTTTTGGTAAGCCTTTCTCTGCGAACTTGTGAAAAAATAAGCCGCTCAGATTGCCACCGGATGGTTTTAGATATGGTGGACATGGGTTTTACTTGTTTTATCATTCATCAGGTTAAAATTCATAAATGTAATAGCGTTATAGGCACATTATTTGTAGTATCAATAATGTATATAGCACAAACAGTACAGGACGAATGACACACCGAAGTTTAATGCTTATGGGTTTGTTCAAATCACTATAGTTCATATGAACAACACTAATAGCGATACTTGTCACAGCAAACTCCACTAAAACACAAATGGAAGAAAAAGACGAAGGGGGGGGACGGGGGGAGGGGGGGGGGGGGGGGGAAAAGGATAAGAGAGGGTCAAGAGGAGGTCAATCTTTAAAAGCTATTATGTAATACTGCACACAAACAGAAAGGATTCAAGCTCAGCTTAGAAAGCGAGAGATGGGGTCAATTACACACTGCGCTTCTCCTTACGTCCACACTCTTAAAAATAAAGGTGCTTAAAAGCGATGCCACAGAAGAACTTGTCTTAAATGGTTCTATAAAGACTTTAACATCTGAGAACCTTTTGTTTCACAAAGGTGCTTGGGGTGAAGAAGGTTCTTCAGATTATTAAAAAGAACACGAGAGTTCTTTACGAACTTAGAGCTGACTGGTTCTTTGTGGAACCAAAAATGGTTCTTCTATAGCATTGCTTGAAGAACCTTTTGAAGCAGCTTTATTTTTAAGAGTGCATGTTAAGATGGCTAACACATGGTGCAAAATGGGGATCAAGATGTTGAAATTGGGGTCAAGAGAGGCTTGTCACCGATATTAGTTCTCAAGGCTTGTAAACAACGTGTAAGAGCATTAAAAGAGACCTTTAGCAAGATGAGAGCGGTTGTTTACAGGAGAAAATGTGTTGTGTGTCTTCACATCTCATAACAGACAAGTTAACCCTGTTGCTATTGGAAACCTCTCATACATGGTGAAAATGAAGATGTTCACTAGTGTGGACTATAAGGATTATACGTTCAATAATCCCTGGGAAATATCTTAAATACTATAGTCAAGGGTACATGTATTTAGGTTACATTTCAAATCAAAAGAATGTCCCAGAAATCACATTTTAAGCTTCCTGTGTGACAAAAAGTTCATGCCAAAAGGGCGAAGGATTTGGATGCATTATTATTTATCATGAACTTAGTGTCATGAGGCTTCATACGGTATGTGGTGGCATAATAATAAATTCCGTTATTGTGACATATGATTTGTCTTATGTGCGTCCTGTTATTAATGTATATTACCATACACATTGAAAAAAACTGACTGGTTTAAAAATGCATTATATGTAATTAACAGTTTATTAAAACCTATGCTTTTTTTAAATTTATGATGGAAAAAAATCATAGATTTTTTTGATATAAATAAATCCCTTGATCTTCTCTTTGTTCTCCAGTGTTTCTATTAGGTGTACAGTTCGGTACTAGGTAAATTTATGAATGAGTATTATTATTATGATAGTTTATATATTATATTATTATATTGTGGCTAAGTAGCTTCAAGCTGACTGGTAATTGACATTATATCACCTAATGAAAATATATAGTTATAAGTTATAAAATATACTACATACATAATAATAATAGTAATACACTATATATACACACACTATATAATAATACACTAATAACACACTAAAATGTCATCTTGTAATACCTGAAACACTATCACTGTATTTTATTTACTAAACAGTGAAGTTCTGGCAACCACAGTTTTATTTTTTAAGATAAATTTAATAGGATATTTTTTACAGTGTACAATACCAGGCTTAAAACATTATTTTCAGCCATGTTCAGCCATGGTAAGCCAGTATCTTACTGTATTAACAGCTTAGCGTGGCCGGCTGTGAACCAAGACTGTGATGAAATATACTCCAGTGTGAGTTTGCATCCATGCTGTGAGCGATTGCTCTCCTTCACCTTCCTTGGACAGTCATATGCAGTGTAACATATCAGTAATCGATAGTAAACTAAGCTTTAGCGTCTTCTGCTGCAACACCATGGCTAGCTTCAGTGCCTGGAAACAGCATGCGCTATTGATTTACGACGCATGTGTCATGGTGTAAAAAAAACTCACAAAAATAGTCTTCTTTTTTTTTTTGCAGTGTCATCTCAAAAGTTTGTCCCTGTACATGTACTAGAGTATATAGAGTACTGCAGGGGTGACATCGTTTTGTAGGCCAAATCCCAGAAATGAGAAATAAGTCGCAACACAACGAAATTATCACAACACAATGGAAACAAGCCAAAACAATGAAATTAGTCTTTTGCATTGTGTTGTGGCGATTTCGTTGTGTTGTGAAGATTTTGCTATGCTGTGCACTACTGGGTCACCGTACGAACCTCATCGACTCACTAGTCCACTTTTAAAGTCTCATTGTATTTAAAATTGCACTCTTGCAAACTATTCCAACTCAAACTTTGAGGTAAAATGTTTTTAAATAAAGATTGAAAAAGTTGACATATGAAGTCATGTGACTGTGGCATAGTTTGTTTATAGCCTACGTTTATCTTTTTACTTCTGGTGACTGATTTTAGGCTTCAAAATTAATAAAAGCTGTGTTCATTTGTAAGAATTATCATGATGAATAGAATGTGTAGTGATCATAAACTGTTGTCAGTCACAGAGCTTATTTTCTGCAGTAGTCCAAAAGCCACTGGAAAAATTCTACTTTTTTTATTTTTTTTTTATCGAGGGAACCAGGGTAATGTTAACTTCTGGGTTGGCCTACAAAATTACTTCATCACTGAAGTGCTCTATTACATTCTAGGGAATAAAATGAGACAGTAACCATGGATATGAGGAAGGACCTATGAGTATTTCTTGATGCTAGCCACAAGATTTTATTTGCTTTGCATTTTCTTCACTTGTTCCTTAAGTCCTCCAGGATATATCCGAGGGAGCTTCAGCGCTGTCTCTTTGTATCACCAAGTAGCTGATTACCTTTCTGTCACGGGCGACAACCATCAGACTTATCTACAAATAAATGCCACATCATAGCAGAATGATTTATTTTACTACTCATGATCTACTGCACACCTATGCTCCACTGCATACATACAGAATACTGTTTTCACAGAAAAACAATGGGAATGTGTGTGTTTCTCTCCTGATCCATTTCGCCCACCTTCCTTGACCCTCTCTCTTCATCCTCGCTACAATCACTATTTTTAACATATACACACATTGCTACTGTATCAGCCTCCAGTCCGTTTCACCATTTACACTTGATATGGTCTTTAGGTTTTAAATGAAAGATACAATGCTATCATCACCATGACAGCTTGAACCCATGATATGGACTATATTTATTATACTAAAAATGTGAAATAAAATAATTTTCACCATTGCCATCAAACTTTTGCATAGCACTGTACCAATGAGAAATGCATCTTTTTTTTGGAAAGAAATTAATGTGTTTATTCAGCAAGGATGCATTAATTTAAAGTAACAGTAAAGGCATTTATAATGTTAAAAAAGATTTCAGATTTATGTTGTTTAAATTTTCTATTCATCAAAGCAAAATCATCATGGTTTCCATCATCATGGTTTCCACAACACAGAAGGCAACACAACGTTTCTATGATATATTAAATATACTGAGCCCCAAATCAATCATATTAGAATGATTTCTGAAGGATAATGTGACAGTGAAGACTGGAGTAATGACACTGAAAATTCAGCTTTGCACTTAATAATCAATAATCAACCAATCAATCGCACGAAAAGCAATTTTGGTTTATATTAAAATAGAAAACAGTTACTTCACAAACTGTATGACCAAAAAATATGATGGACTGCTCTATGTAAACTTGTAAGCCTATTATGACAGGAACGTGACCTGAATTTCTCCTGTCTTCCTCTATTTTTCATTCATTGCTTGATAAATGAATGGATGGTAATGCACTTTTCACATCATTTAGAACAAAAACAACAAACAATTTAGTAGATTAGATCCCAGGTGACTAACGATTGGCTACAGAAAAAGGATATCCTGTTCCTCTTCCTCCAAATGTAGGATAACCTCTCATTAATCTGTCAGTGTCGTAAATCGTGTCATTGGCCGCACAACAAATAAAATCTGATTTAACAGATAAAGCCTAAATTTCTCTCTGCGATTCTCTTTCTCTCTCTCTCTGAAGGAGGAAAGTGCAAATTCCTACAGTAGAGGTTTGATCTAACAGCTGGCAAAGCATTATGTGGCTATATAATGTAAATAAACTTCTTAATCTCCCCAGCATATAATATTCTCAGATTGTTCTCTCTATAAAAATCCCTAAGCTTTGAGATTGTTCGGATTTTACATTTAATTATGACTTAGTGTAACGCGAGGACGTGCAGGCTTCAGATTTCAGTGGGAAAACAACCAAGCACTAGTATGATAACAGAGCGTCTCATAACGGTGAGAGGAAAACAGTAGTCCTGCAGAGCTGAAATTATAGCCTGCACATGAATTATCAACAGAAAGCCCAGCAAGGAGCAGAAGAGCAAGACTTGGGGAGGGAATGGAGAGGATATACTGACAGTGAGGAATTGTTTTCAGTGGTTTAGGTGTGCGTGTCAGATAATAAAGAGCGTAGCAATATGCATTGCACAGCATGTGCTATGTGAATGAATTCACACATTCAGAATGCTGACACAGGTTATATACATACAGTAGAATGGATGTTTCATGTTCAACTCTGCTTGACTCTTCACTAGCAGGAGATAAATGCCATCAGGCTGATCACCAGATAAACTTTCCACGTGTGGATTTATCATCCAGTCCATAATCCTAACCTTTGATTTTCTCTAAATGCAGGCCTACGACTGCCTGCCAAAAAGTGAAATCCTTTGAGATAAATTTTTTTAAACATCACTAATTCTGCATATACATAGGAATATCCTGTGTACTTTTATTTTTAGACCTTTAAAAATAAAACAAATCTGACCATTACCCTACATTCTGATTATGTGAATGTTTTTCTCCTCATTTGAGCTACTAAAATTAACATTATCTTTTCACATATCTTTTAACATATCACATATCACATATCTTTTAAATATGTGATCATAACTAACAACATCCTCTTGTAGACTTAGAATTTAGAAGGTTTTTTTTTTTTTGGTTCATACAATCGTTGTCCTCATTTTGCTCGTTACCAAATCCAAACAAGACATCACAATAGCAGATCTCCCCACAGTTTCTGTGCAAGTACACTATCTACACTATCAAAGTCAGTATCTTTGTCTTCTTTGCTTGCAAAAATACATTTTGTTGGGTTAATGAATAAAACGTGCACACAATCTGCCAGAACAAGTCTGAACAAGACAAAATACACTTATTCAAGACATTCTCTGAAAATAGGTTAATATTTCATACAGTTTTTCTATTCATTTTCTTAATTTAACTTGTTTTAAGGATGGTTAGATATTTTTATTGGAAAACAAGACATATATTGATTAAGAATAGAGTTTTCCTGCAGTCTAAACCATTTCAAAGGACTGGTTTCAGGAGGATCACATTTGAAGCAGTGCATAAAACAAATGGATTATGCTTCTAATAATGCCAGGTCAAAACAGGAAAGATTGCCAAAAAAGGCACTCATGAACTATTATTTCAACTTGTTTCAAGTGCATAGACATTTCTGCTAAACAAATGGAGGTTTAATATCAAAAGGCTGGAAAAAATATGGGGAAATGCTAATGGGCTGTGGTAGTACAAATAATTACTTATTCATAATCATTTCAATCCCAAGAAACTCTAGAGACTGAGAAAGACATTTAAGATTCAGTACAACTGTATACAGAAACATCTTTCCAATGCACATTAATATCTCCCATTAGCTTTCATTAGCAGAAATAATAGTACTTGCAAATTTGCTTTGTAACATGGTTTCGTGTTAAGCAGCAGAAATGAGATTTGAAGTGTTTAGTTCCAGGTCATATTTAAGAAATTTATGAGCACACAAGTATCTGACTCTTAAACGCATAATTTCTCTCTCCATCCTCATCTACTTGTTGATAGACATTTGAAAGTATATGTTTCTAGCTCTTTGACTTCACAGTGCATTGCCACAGAAGATTATCTTTCACTCTATTTGTAAAAGTAACATCTTAATAGGAAAGACATGACATGGAGGGGAGGAAATTACTGAGAAATATCTCTAGGGAACTTGGATAAAACCAGCAGGCTGCAGTTGGCAGATGAAAAATTATATTCTCATATAGCTCAGAGTCTGACATAGCAAAGGTTAGAAATTGAAATAGGATCGCAACTAGGCAAATAACATCCAACTGTAAAATAAAACGTAGCTTTCGTTATTCCATACTACATAAGAGATCAACATAGTTTTCCCATGCTCTCACTAACCCCTCAAGAACAAGTTATTGTTGGCAAAAATCACATGAAATGCAGAGATGGAAAAAGGGAAGAATTAGGAGGATTAGCACTACCTGCAGGGTTGAAGAAAGCGAGGTTTTTGGGTAAATTTAAGTAGATTTCATCAAGCAAACAAACAGGTTTCTGGTTTGTGGATAGAATGGTCTTTTCACTGGGGAGAGGGAGCATAGCACACAAACAAAGAAGATTAGAACAGGGGCCAAGGGCAGGATGGGAAGGTGAAACAAAGTAAAAATCTACCGGGGAAGCATGGAAAAAGGATTACAAGAAACAGCTTAAAGACGATGGGCTTTATGTCGGATCCAAGATCTGATGTAATTGAAAATGTTAAGATGTGGTTCAGACACAGCTCACACATGAGCAGCAGTCCATGCATTAGTGGAGATTCCACAGCGACTGTTTCTGTAGGTTACACTATTAAGGAAATAAGTTAAATGAAATTCATTCATTCAACTGACTGTCTAGAAAGAAACACATAAATGGCTGTCTATATGAGTAAGTCACTGAGTGTCACGAATCCGGTCCATGAACTTACTTCTGCTAGCCATCAGAGGTCACCCTTTCCATTTTCATTTGGCTCTCGCATACAACCACGGGGCATCATAAGGGACTACATATCCAATCATCATTGTACTGATTGCCCACAGCTGTTCACTAATGGCAACAGCACGGGATTGACCCAGCGTTTCATATCACTCACCCTATTTAACTCACTATTTCGTCCCTCTGCCGAGATTGTTTAGCAATCAAGTTGATAGCTCATACAGAGCCCTCGTTAGCCTCCTAGCCTATCCTTCCTTGCCTGTTTTTTTCGGTTTTGATCTCACTGGTTTCCTGGATTACCCCTTTAGTCTTGCCCCTTTTTTGACTCTGTTCACTGTTCGTTGACCTTTGCTAGCCCGAGGCTTTTCTTGTGTCTTGCCCGCAATACGTTTGCCCTTGTTCGACCCTGCCTGTGTTTCTGACCTCTCTGCTTAATAAAGCCTGCACATGGATCCGCATGTCTCACGTCTTGCCAGCACCATTAGACTGAGTCCTTGACTTAACTGATTTGTTCAAAAACACTAATTCATTCGTGAATGAAACAAATTACTCTTTTTTACAAGGGAGTCATTGAAGCATTTACGCAAATTATTCATTCAAAAATACAGATCCTTTCAGGAACAAAAGTGAGTGAGTCATCAAATTATTCACTCAATGTATCCATACAAAAACACTGATTCTCTCAAGAACAAAACAAATGACTGTTTATATGATCGAGTTACTGAATTTTTCACTCAAATGATCAATTCAAAAACAGAGATTCACCCATCTCAAATTCTGTGTTTTGCTTGAAGACACAGTGTATTCAGCATTTGCTTTGTTTGGAACTGTTTTCATTGGTAGATCAAAAATAGACAAAACAATTGCCTTTATTGTGCATAAAAATTTATTAATGACTTGCTTATTGAACTGTGGTATAAAAGGCTCATTTGAAAAATGTGCCTCTACCCTTTTTTTTGCAAAAAACCTACTTAGTGATACAATTTGCTGCCGTTTCCAGCTGATTTGAACACTAATGTCAGTAAAACAGACAACTTTTACTCCATTCCACACAAATTATGATTCCAGTGGCAGGTCATCGATTAATAAAGACTTTACTATAGGGCATGTTTGGAAAGTAGTGTAATAATAATAAATAATAATATAATAATTGTTATTTTTATATCGCAGTTACAACTCAAGGTCATGTACAAAGTCAGGTTAGGAACAGAACCATATAAAACACTCACATTCAAAGCACAGGCACTACAGGGGGAAGAAAGATATACGAAGCGCTTAGAAGTAGGTAGTAACAATTGTGTGCCATCCCAAAGCCTTCATAATATGGCTTTCTGAATAGTAAACTTGCTGGTGAACACTGGTACAGCAATGATTTGCGCGATGCGGAGCGAGTCACGATAATAGCAAGCTAACTGCAACAATTCTTTACCAAAGCATTAGCTTTTACATTTGTTTAGTTAAACTAGCGGGTCGGTTTAGGGTAGAGTTTAGTGTAAGTTAATGTGAATTTGCAAACGCAATGAACCATTTAGTCACTCCCCAAACCATTTTCATATTCCACACTGCCGTGATATGTACCACAACCAACGTAATAAAACGCTGCAGATCAAATCATTTTTAGGATAACATGAACACTTTTCGCACAGTCACTGGATCATCTTGCAAATGTCACCACAGGTAAATTTTTGTACATTTACTGTGGTTTCTTAAATATAAGCTGGTTTGTGGGATGTAACGATTAAACCCCGCGCAATGTTGAAATCGATTCACTATGTGACGATTCAACCAGTGAGAGGCTCACAAATACGGCGCTTCACTTGGGGTAGGATTTACATGAATGTCTGTTCTGAGGGGACTTACTGAACTTCAGTGGTATTTTTATTTTACTCTTGCCTCGGTATAAGCTATTAAAGTTTATAAAGTGCCGACGAGCTGCTGTTTGCAGAGGAAACCAACGGAAAGAAAACGAGAGATGGACTCTGCAGAGAGTGAATCTGGTCTCATTCAGCTCGTCTGCTGTTTCGTTCATGCGATTATTTTTTCTGCGAGTCACATAAACTGAAGGCAAACCGTCTGCTTTTGCTTAAATTCGAAATGTATACAATCTAATTTGATTAAAAACTGCTCATGTGGCAGGTAGCAGCATCGTTGTTTGGGTATGATTAAATCAGGGGTTGCTCCTCATTTTAAACGAAAGCGCACAGAAAAGCCGCGTTTTTTTTTATTTGTGTTATTTATTTGATTTTGGGCTTGTTTTAAAATTTCAATTTAGTTTTGTTCTATTACATTACCTTAGATTTACATTTGTTTTAGCCAGCTTTTATCAAATCGACTAACAATTGGGGACAATAGAAGCAGTCAAAACTAACAAAAGAGCAATGATATGCAGGTGCTATATTAGTATATTATTATAGTTATATTTAAATTTCACAAAGAAATGTTCAGCATTTTGTCCAATCAATAATAAAAGGACGCATTTAATTTATAATTTGTTTTAAATCTCATTTTGTAAAAATAAAATAAAAAATATCGAATAGAATCGTGAAATCAAAATCGTGAATCGAAATGCATCGTGAGTTGAGTGAATCGTTACATCCCTACTGGTTTGCAAAAAGTAATATCCTGCTATTGGTCCAAAAATGTCTGTGATTTCCTGCAGCACCAGGCCGCTGATAATTAGAACAGCATTATTGGCCATGTGATATTGAGCAATAATTAATTCATCTTTACAAATCCCAAAAACTTTATAGTCCACCTGAAATTGCCTCTCTATATACTCACTGCTGTAGCTCAATAGCTGTAATTCCAACTAACTAGTAGCCTACTGACATGCATTCACTATTTGCATATTGGAAGGGTCTGTATGGATGACCCAACACACCATTCTCCCAGTTGGCACATTGCTGGACGTCCCCCCTGATGCTGCAGAAAGCTTGTTGACAGTGCAGGCACACTCAACGGTCACCCTACCTTTGTCTTGTCTAAACATAAAAACTGTCTGTCTGCTGTTGACAATTTGAAATTGTTACCCACACCTCCCAATGATTATTCAATGGCACATTTTGGAGTAAGAAATCCTTGGTTCATTTGCTGGTGTTTTTGGATGTGGTTGGTGTGCTTTTGTTTCTCGCTTATCCAGAGGCTGAGAACCCAAAGACTTTGTTTATCTTCCCGCTTCCTCTTTAGATGCGTGGCCAATCCTTCATGCATATGGTAAACACACAGATTCTGCCAAGAGTCAGAGAGAGGGAGACAGGAGAGATGAAGCGACGGAGAAAGAAAATAAGCGCTTTTATGCCTTCAGAGATCACGCATCAGTCCTCTCAGGTGTGCAATGCATTGTTCAGAATGAATGAGATGGCGCAGACAGAATGAACCATCCAATTCAGACAGACACTACAAGAGGAGAGGCTCAGGTGGACTTAAAACCTTGACACACATGCCCCCCCACACACACAGCGAAGTGCCAATCAGCGGTAAGACATACCCGCACTCATTCCACTTGCTGGGCACAGAGGGGAATAATCCAATTGGAATGGGACAGCGCTGTCATGGCGACGAAGATCTGGAGTAAAGGAGCTCTTCAATCAGAATATTCCCCACACATTAGGCCCTACAACACTTGTTGGAGTGTGAGCATCAAGTATGCTTTTATTCCTGCAACACAAGGGCACATTTTTTCCAAGGGAGGCTATGGCTAGTTGTCACACTTTTTGCAAAAGTAAATATTTCTCAGGTTATGTTTATGTTTGAAAGTAGAGGTACATACTATAAAAAGGCAAACAAAGATATTGAACATTTCTACTGTTTTTGCCAAGGAGAGGATTGTGAGGCATGTTGTCACAATAGAACTGACATTAAACAACCCATTACAGGCTTTATAGCAAAACTGAAACACCAATTACTGTACAACAATTATATAAAGAAAATAATGAAACAGCAAAATGTGAAATTTAATGTCAAATATCAAATAATTGTTCCAAAATTGCGCCCACAACCTTTCCCAATCTGAAATGTATGAAATTATATTTTTCCTGAGTACACAGGTAATCTTTTAGTTAAAATATCCCTTCATTACATAGTTTACTACACCAGTGTGGGTTTTATTATTTTCATTTTTCAGAGCTACAATTTTACAAAAATATGATGATATTAAAATCTGGAGTGTTCACAACAATTCACAAATAATATATGTAGCGTCTGGACCACTCCAACACAAAATATATATTTTGTTAGCGGTAGATCACAATACTTTGTAAGCACCGGACGCAGAACACGGACCTGGTTCAGGTAACCCCGATCCATTTACACCTTGGGGAGATGCGAGCCGACTATTAGCTGCATTCTCAGAAACAGCGGGGACACCAAATGACAGGATGAAAAGGGACTTTTCTCTAATAATTCATAGGCAAACCTTCTTGAATGAAACACATTTGTTCAGGTCATTTGTGTATTCGCTGTGTGATGAATTGTTGTATTAGAGCTATTTTATTCTCGCTTCGATAAACCACCATAATATAAGTAAACTATTCTGTTTCTGTATCTATGAAATTAGCCTTCTATGATCGAACAGTGGTATATAATGCTGATCCCTATGCACATTGATGTTTAAGACTCGGTAAGACTTTGTTGCCAAAACCGCCAGGAATGCAATATTGCAAAATACCTGCTTACAGACAAAGAGTCCTAAAAAAAAAAAAATCCCAGTATTTCCCAACCTCCGCTGGGATGCAGCCTTCTCATTGGACAAGCCCATCTTGTGAGGCGTGAATCTCTGCAGGCTTTAACGGCCACACTCCATGTGACCCGCCCATGTCGGTGGTTCAGTGAGATGCTAAGATGAAGCTGTGAGAAACGCTCCAGGATACCAAAGCTCTTGCCAGGCTCCGGCCTAGTCCTTTTCAATCATCAAGTGACTCTGACTCAAACTAGATCTTTCTCATCAACCAACTTCAGCAAAATCTTGGGGCCTTAATATTGCATCAGGAATCTTTTTCAGACATACGCTAGTATCAAACTTAGTCGATTTAATTGTTGCATTAAGTATCAGTTACACCTTTTTTCAAGGTTTGTTTGAACTAAGAATCTGCCGTTTCCCTCAGGTGTAGATCTGCTGAATAGGCAAATGGTTCCATAAATTAATTCCTTATTTCTTTTCTTAGTGCTAAAATTTCAACCTTTCCTATACACTGTCTGTGGTGTGTGTGTCGTGATGTTAGACGGCCTTAATGTGTTAGTAGATTTAGGACTAGTTTACGTGTTTATGTGTAATCACCCCTTCCTTGTATCACCCTTGACTGTTCCCATGTTATCATAAACCGGAGCCATAATCATGCCGATTCCGTTCCCCAAACTTATAGAAGTTGTGACGTCCGACAGTTATTTCCTTTAACCAGGAAATTTACGTTCTTAGAATTGACAAGACGGTTGACCCTGAGTGGTTAGCTAAATATCTACAGTGGATCTAAAGTATTAATAATTAATCATAATTAGTTATGTTTAATTATTCATATTTCCCCATGAGTTGATTAGCTACATATACAATTATTAATTTTTTTTTAAATTACGAGCATTTCGAACACAAGATGACTGGATCTAACACACAAATCCACTGCTAGAGAAAACACTTCTTATTAGACCTTTGATTCAAAACTTACAGTATATTTACAGTGATAAAGCCAACAAGATTATTAAGCTTGATTAACAATTAATTCATGTTATAAAGTATTAAGAAACAGGTGTTTAGATACCTAGAGGGCTACTTGCTTCATTTTACTTAACACATTTTGTACACTTTAGGAGCATCAAGGCATTTGTATACTACTTGTTTGTATTAGATAAAGTCAGACTCAGATCACAGAGAGAACAACAAAAACGACTTCAGATATTATGAGCTAGAGGCCAACAGGCTCAAAGACAGGTTGACTCGTTGTTCCACATCCAAGTAAAAGTCAATTTTTTACATTTTTAATGCAGAGTTTTACACTCAGGGCAAAGATTACTTGTTAGAAGACACAATAAAATAACTCTTAAGTACTCTTAAGTATTTACCTGCTCTCAAGGATTCTTAAATAATTATTATTTATATCAAATTGCATTGCTTTATGTTGTCACTATAAATACAAAGCCATTACTCTACATGTATGACTTTTAAAATCACAGCTTGTTTGCAAAGGACATTAAAATAGTGAACAAGTTTCTGTTCTTTCACTCCAAAACACACTTTTAAAATATGTATCATATATACACAAGCTTCTACACAAAACAGCTATCATCATTATGAGCTAATGAGGTCAAACCAGGGAAGAAATATATCAAAGCTGCTAATTAAACATTGAGGGAACATTTCCACAGTATTGGAATAATAAATTGCCTGCACCCCTACTGAAATCATAATGTATCTGAATGTAAATCATGCCTTGGCATCACAAAATGGAGTGTTTCAAAATCCTCCTTCACTGATTGATGCATGCGCTTCAGCATCTTACCTTCTCTCATCCATAAACATGCATCGCTGTGTGCAAGGTCAGGTGGAGGCCGCTGAATGGAGACAGACTCTCAAACAGGTGAACACCGCTGGAGTTTAGAGGTCAGGGGACGCCACTGGAGACCGTTTAACCGGCATTATGGAAATAGACTGAATAAGACTCTTCCTGTAGCATTATGAGGGCAAGCAACTTTAATACTAATGGGAAAAGAGAGAAATAGAGAAAATAAATAATCAGAAATGCAGCTGAAACACTAGGTATGTGCTGAGATTAAATTAAGTTTTACTCTTGGTCACACAAATTCTATTTGCATATGAGCAATCTACAATGGATATTTTGGCTTTTATAGGAGTCTTGTGTGTGAGAGAGCTTGCACTGCAAATGATAAATCATGCTTTGTCCAGTTTTCCAATTATAAAGCTTAAGTTGAAAAAGGCTTATTTTTCTGAGAAAACATCAAAAAATAAGATTATTTTTCTTTCCCAACTGGATTTGTTTTTCTTGTTTAAATAATGTTTCACATTTCCGTTTAAAGAAAAAAAGGTAAAAGATTTTTTAAAATATATATAAAAAATTAAAAGCATATTCTATAATGTTTTCCTGGTCAAAGCATAAACATTTTTTATTATTTATTTAATATATTGTTCAGTAAGATACAAGGTTAATTCAATATATTTCAGATATTATTCAAAACATAATCCTTAATATCTAAAACATGGCAAAGTGAAGAAAATATTAGGAAAAATATAAGAAATACAAAAATATAAGGAAAGAAAATATTATTTTCTTTGGGGAAAAAAATCATAGAGATGAATGAGATGAGAAAAAACTTAATAATTCAAAATAAAAAAAGTGATAAGAAAATAAACCTTAATTAAAAATATAACTCAATATAAAAAGCCTTAATATAAAAAGTGTCAAAGGGGTAAGAAAATAAACTTCCAAAATATAATATAAAATATCAGCCTTAATATTTTATGCAGTTTTGCTTCTCAAGTAAATATATTTTGTTGTACAAGGACGTTTAGATGGAAATCAAGACAAAAATATTGATTTTCACAGTGCAGAAAACTCATATAACAGGTCAAGTTTTTATTACTTTTTAATATTCTGCTCAAACATAACTCATAAACGGCAACCAAACATTGACATTTTCTCACAACAGTTTTGACAACTATTTAAAGTTTATGAAATCCACTGACCAAAAGAGCTGTCAAAGAGTCAGGCTTCAGATATGATCCATATTCCTTTGAGACTCTCTCACTGTCAGTCATTTGACAAGTCATCCTCATCCACATGGCTATAAAGCATATTTCTATGGGGGATTTCAGCGCTGGGGCTGAGGGAGGGGGCCGGACCCTTTGTACCTTTGACTGGTGAAAGTACAATCAAGAGGTATAACTCAAAAGAAAAGAGGGAGAGAAACAGGACAGATGATGGGGTGGGCTGACAGTAATGGATGAGTGAAGAGGACCTCTGAGGTTCGCTCATCTCGCAACCGGAGAGATGTCATCAATAACTCATCTGACACGCTGCATGCGGGATACAGTGAGCGTCCTCCCCATCAGCACTCAGATCAGAGACGACTGTGCCATTCTGCTCTAAAAAAGGAGAGCAGTGAACAAATGCTTAGAGAAGGAAGAAGGAGTAAAAAAAAAAACAGGCCAACAGAGAGCACATAGATTACTCAGGATGAATGTCCACTAAAGGAGGTAGAGCTTTTTTTTTTTTTTTGTTTTGTTTCGCATTACTCTCTGCTCCCAAACTCCTTGCGCATATGCTATCCGGTAAACTTCGGGGTTCAGACACACCTCTGTTTTAAATCTAGAATAAAGACCATCTCTTTGGGCCAAGCCTTCAAATAATGCCTCTCATATCTTGACTGGCCGTTATCCTGTCAAATGCACATGATTATTCTTAGCTTTGGGTTCAACCAATCATTTTGCTTGTTTGTAACCTCCTCTACGCTACTAGTCTCTATTTGTTTCTCTGTTTCTGCACTGAAAAACAGTTAACTTGGACGTATAACCTAAAAACTTACGGTAAATTTGTTACCGCTAAATTCTATTTTATTTTTTTTCTCAACTATATGTTGGATTTGGTTGCAAACTTTAAATTTTATTTGGAATATCAATCAAAATGTTCTTCTCCGAAAATTAAAAAAATACATTAAACAAAGTTAAAATCGTGCTTTTTTATGGAACCAAAGCATTATTTTTGACTTTGTTACACTTAAAATGTTTACTTTGGAAAAACTTACGTTTTCCATAAGCATCCCACGTCTACTTTTTACTTTCGCACTACCAACTAACTAACTTGCGCTTCATCTTTGCCCTTAACAGTCAATTGTTACTTAATGTTACTCAAGTTGAATTTCTGCTTCAGTCCAAACTCGGATTGTTTAATAACACTAAATCTATTTATTTTTTCCTTTAGTCACAAGAAAAAAACTTTAACTTAAAGGTAGCATATCTATTTTTTGCTTTGTTACCACTTAAAAATTTTACCATGCACACAAGCAAACTTTTGATTTATATAAAAAATTTCACTTAAAAAACCAAACAAACATTTCCACGTAAAGTGCTATGTTATTTGACTTACGAAAACTAGACAGGAATATTCTCTTGGAAAGAACCCTCACGTTTATTGTGAATGTCTTTAATAAAATATGCACTCACCTTCTGTCTAACACCAAAAACACAACACCACCAAGTTGGCTGCCAGTGAAGACTAGCGCCTGTATGCGCTTTACACATCACAATTGATGGAAAAACCCGAGTATAATAAAAGGTCTTTTAACGAGTGTGTTGTTTTAATTTTTTTTTTTTTTTTTTAAAACATTGTACACCGTTAACCACATAATGTAAAACTGTTTTGTACACCTCCTCCTTGAAAACTTGAGTATAGTAATGTAAAACCTAACCGTAATAAGAATAGACCTAACCGTTGTCAAAACGTGGCTACATTTACAAAATTAACCAGGATGTAACGTATGAACTTTTTTTTGAACTATTTCCAAATGCAAAATCACTTTCTGTACCCTTAACCACATAATGTGGTATGTTAATGTTTTCTACCTCTCCTTTTACACTCTAAAAATAGGCTGGGGTTCTATAACCCACGGTGTGTTAAAACTGACAAACCCAAGCCATTTGAAATATTGTTTTGACCCATTTCTGGGTTGTTTTGACCCAGCATTATGGTCAAAACCCAAACGCTGGGTCAGAACAACCCAATAGCTGGGTCACAACAACACAATAGCTGGTTTGTCCCTTTTTAACCCAGCGCTGGTTATACTTAACCCAGCATTTTTTAGTGTAGATTTGAAATATGTAAATAAAGTACAATTAATTAAACGGTTAAAACTGCTAACCTTTGAGATAAATTGAGAGAAATTACCATTAACCATATTACAAATGCAAAATCAAAATAACCAAAAAATACAAATAAAAACACTACAGTTCAACTGCTTGTGGTGCAATCCATGAACAAAGTTTGGTCTCGAGTGCACAAGTCAGTTTAAAGGGTTAGTTCACCCAAAAATGAAAATTATGTAATTTACTACTCACCCTCTGTTGCTCTACACCGTAATAACTTCGTTTTCTCTTTTGGAACCCAAATAATTATTTTTTGATAAATTCCTATGGCTCAGTGAGCCCTCCATTGACGCAGATAATTACCACTTGTCCAATGCCCAGAAAGCTACGAAAGACATTATTTAAACAGTTCTGTTGACTACAGTGTTTCAACCTTATTGTTATGAAGTAAATTAAAAAAAAATAAAAAAGCAATGAGAATACTTTGTGCGCCAAAAAAAACTAAATTACTTTATGACAATATCTAGTGATGGGCAATTTCAAAACACTGCTTCGTGAAGCTTTACGAATCTTTAGTTTCGAATCAGTGGTTCGGAGCGCGAAAGTCATGTGATTTCAGTAATTTTGATTTTGTTTACGCAATCCGAACCACTAATTAAAAAACAACGATTTGTAAAGCTTCAAAACAGTGTTTTGAAATCACCCATCACTAGATATTAAGTGTCATTATTTTGTTTTATTTCCGTCACTTTGTAATATTAAGGTAGAACCACTGTACTCACATGAACTGTTTTAAATATGTCTTTAGTACCTTTCTGGATCTTGAGAGTTTGGGTAGCGTTGCTGTCAATGGAGGCCTCTCTGAGCCATCGGATTTTATCAAAAACATCTTAATTTGTGTTCCAAAGATGAAGGTCTTACAGGTTTGGAACAACATGAATGTGAGTAAATTATGACAGATTTTTTTTTTTTAGGTGAACTAACCCTTTAAGTAAAACATCATTACAATTGCTGCCATTGTGAATTTTGCATTATTCACACTGATATCAGTGCCTCAATATTTATGCCACAGAAACAGCTCTGTTAACAGAAAATCTGAAATTAAAGACCGTTTTGAATTAAAGTCTGTTTCTCTCTTACTTATTTAACAATGGCCCCTTCCATTATTCATGGAATGTATTTGAATACAAGATATAACGCAACAAAACACATTCTGTATCCAGATGTCTTTGATTACTCCAATATTTAGAGCTTGACACTCAGACTGAACACTCTGTGTGCCATTTTCTTGGGTTCTATCTCCATGAATATTTTCTGTAGAGCCTCAAAGGTGTGTTTGAGTTCACTTGGGTAGCTCAAATTTAGAACGTAGATTAGGCCAAACAACATAGCACATGCATGTGGGACTGATGGCAAGTCATTAAGGACCTGCACCCCTTCGATAACAATTCCAACGTGATGTGGTGGCTGGAGAGGATCCTCATCTTCCTTGAAGACATACACTGCCATTGTACATCTTTGAAGCTCTGCTTCAGCTTCATCCTTCTGAACAACCTAATAAAAGACGAAGACAAGACATTTATTACAAAGTTATTTTGATGAAATCAGTGAATGATGTGTCTATATTAAAAATATGAAAAAATAAAAATAAAAAAATTCTCCCAATCAAATCTCAAAAAACAAATTGAAGGTCTAGTAATAAGAAAATGTAATGACTTGCAAAGTCCAGTAGATACTTAATGTTGACTCTTCCAAATATTTTTCTCATAGCAACTTGACCCAAGTATTTGCATTTCCACATTCATTGAAAGACTAGGAAATAAAAAAAAAGCATGGTATATTTGCATTTAATTTATAGAAACAGTTTGTTGTTGTTTTTTAACTTTAATATTTTAGATAAATTAAGGACATTTGAAGCTGCAAGAAATCACAGCATTTTTTTATACTGTCTGGTAAAATAAACCACATTAAATTGGTGGGTAACTTCTTGATTAGTTTTGATTTGGGGTTATTTTGTATTTGTAATTCTCGAAATGTAATAAAAAAAATTAATAAACTAAATACTGACATGAAGTGTAACAAACTATATTTTCATACGGTCACGTACCTCTGTGGTAATTTAAAAGCTATTCTCTAGTGTTAGTCATTCCTATATAAAACACATGAAAATAATGTTCACATTACTTTGGGACTCACCAAATTCAGCAATAAGGGCAAAATTCTGGAATTTCCAGGAAACAAAATCCAACCTGTAAGTAAAACAGAGAAAAAGGTGAGATCTCACATTTTTGTTTTTTGTTGGGGCAGTTAGCACCATCCATAATAATCACTACAGACTGTAATTATTAATTAGACCTTAGATATACTGTTGTAGTGATCTTGTACTATACTGCATTATGCTGACAGGTGAAACAATGGAATATGAATTCTTCCTCTTCAATCAGAACTCATTTTCTAATTCAATACGTTTCATTAATGCAAAACTGTCAATCACCTACTTTCAATCTCACACTCTTTTGCTAATATAGGGTGCGTTACGTAACTCGCTGCTTCACCACCATAGTACGATGCATCGTTGAACAAATCAACTAGCTAGTCACGACTGTTTCCCGAAACCATATTTTTGCACACCTGTCGTTCAACCACGTTGGTGAATGATGTCACGCAGGTGGTGGAGTAATAGCTTCTTTAAATTGATACGTTTGAGATCGAATTAATGCTAGATTTTTTTTTTGCTATAAATTACGGACATGGCATCTGGGTACTAATTTTAATTTTTCTTAGTGATTTTGCTTTATTTCCAGATTCAATCTCTTTCTTGCGTACTAGAGCACGTAACGTACACTCTTCAAAAACGGTGCTTAAAATCTCGACAAACTAAAATATGTATCTTTATATATTCAAAATAAAATATATACATTGTACTTAATGTCAGCTTGCTAATTTAGCTCAAGATAATGATTTATTACGATGCCATTGGGAAATGCACCTCAGACTGGCCCCGCTTCAGCCATTTTCCTAACGTTATGTGAACTCCGAAGAATTGTTTTCTGGAGTTGTGCTGAACAATAACCCTCTCTATACACACATGGCCTCAAACAAACATTAATTGATTCGGACAGTACCATTAACTTCTCATATAATGTTAACGTTGCAGCTCCTGCAGTCAATGTTTAACTAACGTTGACGTTTGTGGTGCATATGAGAAAGGAGTTAACGTATAGTTTATTCAAGCACTAACTTTGTTAGAGACAAACGAGCCTTATAACACAAAACTACCATTATATTTTCCTTACATCACACTGAAATAATAACTACATTAACTTTGCATTTGTCAAACAGAGGCAACATACATATTGATAGCATGGTTTGGCTAGCTTCAGCTAACACGTACACAGTTGTCTGTAAAGTAATAGCCTAATAGTCGATCTTGCCACTAACCCTTAATTGAATGAAAAACACTTATTTTCGTTAAAATAACACATTTTCGAATGCTTCCCTTGTCTAAAAGCGATTTCCTTGGGCCGCGGACCGTCTTCACACTCGAAGCGATAATGGCGGATGACAAAACGCTGGCTGGCGCGAACAAGGAGTTAGTTGATGTGACGTCATGTGGTCACATGACATGAAAACTTCTGGTTTAAAGTAAAAATACTACTCGAGTCAAATTGTTGCTTTTAATTTGTTCTAGGGGGTTCGTTATTTGCTTTAAGGCAAACTGAACAAAACAGGTTTAAACCAGAAACCATGATTTTCACTTAGTCCAATGTAAAAATGCACTTTAAATGAACAGCACAGTAGTTTCACTTTTTTTCATTTGCCATGGGATTAACATCCCGTGGTAACTAGGATACACAAGCTTCAGTCTGGATCCAGAAAACCTGAGAAGAGATGATGCAACCCCTTAGAACAACATACAGAACTACCAATTTGTCTATAAGTTGACTGCACATATATAATTGCTTTTAATCGTGTTCATCTTCTGTTTTGATTAACGTCTTTAATTGATATTTTTCTGTACAATTTCCTGCAACATGTACTTAACCGACCGTCACCACTGATAAGCTACCTACAAATACAGTGATTTGTATAAACTTAAGTTCTTTAAGTTGCGTTGCAACGATTTGTATTGTGAAAAGCGCTATACAAAGAAACTTAAATTGAATGCATGAGAAAGCAGCAACAATGAGACGTAGTAACCGATTAATAGGCTACACTCTAAGGAGAAGTTCATACACATAACAGCACAATGTATTGTCTAATATATGAAGAAATGTTTACCCAGTTATTTTGCTGTATTTTTGAATTACTCATCGAGTTGTTTTGGATGTCTGTAAATTTACCTGAACACAAATTTACTGGACTAATCTGTCCTGTCCGTTTCATTTTATATTTTTTTCTTACACCCCTGTTGTTTTTTTGAGAATAATTATGTAAAAAAATTTATTATTCTTAAAAACAAGTTTTTAATAAAATGGCAATACTTTTCAGAGAAGAATATCCTTGAGTTATTTTTTTCCTTGTTCTAAGATCAGAAATTACAGTGTCCAAGGTTTTTTTTTTATTTTTCCCATGCTGATTAATCACAGCTAACTTATTAGGAATCTTATTTTGTATTCTTTTTTTATGTAATGTTTACATATGTAAATAATGGGCATTATCTAATTTAATATGCACCAATTCCCAGAATAGAAATCTGAACATTGGATAATGCCAGTTCCCACGTATTCAAAAGTTGTATTTTTACTTGGACATATTAGAGTTAAAGGATTTTACAGCGGGAATTTTGTATATCCCTTTTTTAATCACCCCTGAATTTAAATACTTTCAACAGCCAGCAAAATTCAGAATTACGTTCAGAATCAGAATGAGTTTTATTCGCCAAGTGTGCACAAACACACAAGAAATGTGTTGTTTTCACCATGTTTTTAGGCATAAAACATTAAATATATACCAGGTGAATGAACAAACACCTCTGTAAAACCTTCAGAAGACAGGAATAAAACGGAAAGGTTTAGTGCATGTAAGTGCTGATTTCTGGCTCAGTGCATTCTCATTTTGAGAAAATGGCCTTTAAAATATGTATTGTAATTGAAATCTACAGGTGCAAATAGATAAAAGCAATAAAATAAAAAAGTAAATGTGCATTTAAATGTGATCTTTCCATGTCTAAAGAAGACAAGTTATAGAAACAAAATTTACAGACTTAAAATCTCAAAAACTCAAAATTGACCAGTGCCTGAAAAAAGCTCCAAAAATGTAGCTTAATCTTAATTTCTTGTGCGGTTTTGCTTGCTACTGTACATACATTTATCTTGTTTTAAGGAGGTTTACATTTTGTATGGGAGAACAAAAATACTAAATACCAAAAGTAGTATTTAAAGCATTTGCTTCAGCATTATCTTACCATGATTTTACTCAAATGTGTTCTGAGTGTAACTGAGCACTCTGGCTGTAAAACTCAAAAGCAGCCTTGAACCGCAGGGGCTGTAATGTTCAATTCACCAAAAAAAAAAAACAATACCAAAACATGCTTTGACCCTCGCTTAATGCAAGAGTTTAACTGTGCATAACATTAATTGGGAGAAAATATGGTTCTGAAAGCTTTCAAATAGAATATTGAATGTCTAATCTTGTCAAACTGTGCCAGTTAAACTCACAACCAGTTATTTGACAGTTTCATTAGAGGACATCAAAGCAGGGAAATACAAAGTTATAGCTAACAAAGTTTTGACATCTTGACAGTTCCGAGCCATCAATCACAGGCCACAAACACATTTTAGTTTAGAGTGACAGGTATCCCTTCATTTCACAAATATTTTATTCATTTAAAATAAATATATTTGTTTAATTAGGTTTGACCTAAACATATAAAAGTATATATTATAAAGTTAGTTATTCCTTAAATTAAATACATTTACTTTTATGTTAGTTAAATATATTTATAATATACAGTTTATACTTGGATCAACCTAAATAAACTACAAGTTAGTTCTGAATAATCATTTACACCTCATATGAACTGACCTTAAATTAAATTACCATTTTAACAGAAGACTTCATTTAGCTCAAGTAAAATAGTGGTGCTAGGTATGCACTGTTATCCTCCCAGTGGAAACAAATACATTCATGTGAAGTACTGTAGCTGTTAAACACTCAGAAGACATCAGTAATCCTCCTATTACACAGAGTTTGAGTTACAAAAACAGACTAACTTCACAAGCTCTACTGGGAAATTTGAGGTGACCTGATTTTGCCCAAAATTATATTTATTTTGTGCTATAATTAACATTTATTTGTGAGTAAGCTCCCTAGCAGTGAAACATGAACACCGTGAGGCATCTGCCTGGAGGAAAACCTCACCTTGTCAATGGTGAACAATAAAGGGGTAACCATACTGTCTCAACTTGCTGTTCATGTTTACAGAAGCCTTCATGACGATGGGGGTATACTTTGGTGTTCAGTGAGACACAACTATTTTGTTTTATATTAAATTTCAGGTGTCCTATAAATAAAATGAATATTTAATGATGCAGTTTTAATATACCAAACATCTTTATTTACCCACTTTCTTTGTATATATGCTTCACAAAAAAAATTGATCTTTGCAGAAAGAGGCAGAACATTTCACAGTTGCACATCTCAAAACTTAACTTCTCTACTGGTCTATTGCATTTGGCATTGCATACTGTCTGAGCAGGTTCTACCATTAAGAAATATGAATGTGTATAGTATTTAAAAAGTATTATCAAGCACGCATGTCTGCAGACTGTTTTTGCCTACTGTTTTATGAATACTGTGAATTTAGAATTCATTCTACTCATTTCACATGTTGCTTCTCACTTGCTATAGTTGGAGGTTTGCATATTTGCAAATTCTTGGCTCAAATCAAAATAAAATTCAGCATTGCCATCACAGGAATAAATTACATAATAAAACTTATTAGAATAGAAAACAGTTATTTTAAATTGCAGTAATATTTCAGAATATCACTGTTTTTAGTGAAGTGAAGGGAGGCCAAGTATGGTGACCATACTTCTTGATAAATTTTATCCCATCCAAAGTGCACACACACTGTGAACACACATCCGGAGCAGTGGGCAGCCATATTGCTGCAACGCCCAGGGAGCAGTTGGGGGTTTGGTGCCTTGCTCAACTGCTCAAGGGTCTCACCTCAGTCATGGTATTGAAGGTGGAAGAGAGCGCTGGTTTTTCACTCCCCCCACCAACAATTCCTGTCGGACTCAAACCTGTGACCTTTGGGTTACAAGTTCGACTCTCTAACCATTAGTCCACGATGGCCCCTGATCCAAATAAAATATTTGTTAGTTGAGTATAAGAAAAAAATTATTTGTCAGCCCAAGACCGCTAGTCTCGCCATACGATCCAAAAAAAAAAAAAAAAAAAAAAAAAACAAGAACTTGGTGGTGAACCAGTGAGAGAAAGTGAGGTGATGCAATATTTTTTAGATTCAGGGTGTTGTTTGTTAGAATATCACTCACAAACAGTGATGCACCTCTTCCAGAAAACGCCAACTAAGAAATTCTTCTTAAAATTGAAATGTAGGGAATTGTTTCTGCCAGTTGCCAGAAGAAACTACAACTCCTCCAACTCCAACATCATAGACAGTTTTGCTTTGCCACTCTGTTTAATGTTTTGTACTATGTCCTGCACTGTCTGAGCAGATTTTGTTTATGTGCATTTTCAGTTTGATGTTGCTGCTGTATTGCTCCTGATTTCCCCATCTGGGAGCAACAGGGCACATCTAAATACGTACTGCAGCTATTGAATACAACTTCACATAAATTGCTTGTTTTCTATGCAGCGAATGGACTGACAATTCTCTCCTTGCACTAACCTGATTTACACTGTTTAAAATGCACATATTTATGATGTAATTGAATAAAAACCTTCAGAGGGAGCTGGTTGTACTCTAGTCTCTCTCTGGCCTTGTTCTGAACTACATCAGGAGCTACAATACCACATGGCCTCGGTTTCAGATTTGATCCATCTGTCCATGCATTGCCTTGCATTAATTTGCAGAGGTGTCAAAGCCTTTCATTTGACTAGTACAACATACACATTTAATACGAATGTCAAAACAAGAGGCAGCAAATATTTGCGGCCAAAATGACTGCAGGCTTAATAAAGGTCAACATTCTCGTTTTTTACTGCTTCTCCATAAATGTAAACCTGACATTCCCAAAATATATCCACTGTTCCTTCATCAGATGAGCTGACCTGACCGGTGTCCGTCTCCACATCTGCTGTGCATTTTTAAAAGGCCCGATTTCCATTTCAAACGGCAAAGCTGTGATCTCTCCAGGGCTTTTCTGTGGAACACAGTCAGAATTTGAATGCTGCTTAATAGTTGTGAATATAGCCAGATGAATACATCGCAACACTTTGGTCTGTTCTGGCAAACATAAAATGCAAGGGGCAAAGGGACGTTCCAACCTCAAAATCAAGCTGCTGTTCTTATGTTAAAAATGTTTAGAAAATTTTCAGTCGGTGAGATCTGGCTTTCAGGATAGTGTAAAATATTTTTAAGCAATAGCAAATGGAAAAGAATGCTGTTGTAATGAATCAGATTTTCATTCATTGAAAAAGAAATGGAGAAAACTAAACAAATTTCATGACCCCAAAATAAACTAAAATAAAATAAAAATGGCCATCAATTAATTTTATATACATAGCATTTTAGAAAACTTAAAACATCTACAACAGCTTGCATTAAACATGAAAATGCCTAGAAAACTATGAAAAATAATAATACTACAAGAGTGAAAACTAACCAAAACTAAATAAATTCATTAAATTCAAAGATAATAGCCCTAATATTAACACAGCTGCAAGTTGGCTATAGGCATGAGGTTACAGGCCGTGTTCAATAAAAAAGTTTTCCCTAGTTATTTTTTCTGCTTTTGTTCCTCTTTAAACAGCGCAACTTCATGCACAGTCTAAAAGCAGTGAAAGTTCAGTAAATCACAGTGGAACACAATAGATATCTCCACGGTGAAAGCTATTATTAACAGTGAAACAGCAATACCGAGATGAATGAGAAATGCGCCATTTTCCTGTTATGGAAGGTCATAATCAATAGGTCAAACTCATACGGTGGCTTAAATCGCTCTATAATAGGTTTGATGGATTAAAAAAGTCAGGGAGAGAGAGACTGCCTAGACTATCTGTGTCACTGCAAATGAAAACAAATGTGACATATGTGTTTGGCCAGGCTCCAGTAAACAGTCGCTGTGTGTAGCTGGTGGGTCATCAGTGCTGTCTGTGTGTGTGGTGGGGAGGTAAACAGCCATGGGCAACTTCTTGTGCGGGGCCAAATTCAAATCAGCTCGGTGACTGGGGCCAGGTCCTCTGTTCAATGAAGATTTATTAGACTGGTCTAACCGGTATTTGGTTGGCGGTCAAAATTTTTATGGGCAATATGATTACACCAAGGATTTACAGCTTCCAAAGAAATTCTGTCTAAAACATGAATGCATTTATTTGATTAAAATGGTCAAATTGTGAATCTAACTGAACTGATTGTTGATCTTGTTTTTAAACAGCATAAAAGCATATGGAAATAAACAGTAAAATTCACCATAGATTTATATGCAGTGTTGTGACTGTTCAGCCTTCAGGTGTAGGAAATGTGAGGCAGTTGGAGATAATTGATTCCTGGAGGAAGGAGGGTGGCAAACATGCAAGATACTGACAACACAGTTTCCCCCTGCTGTGGTTTGTCTAGATTCTACATTGTATTTTTACAGACTGAAAAAGATATATACACATGCACACAAGAACACTCAAATTCTTCCTACTTTGATCATTGTGTGATGAGCTCCAGTTACTTATTCCACTAACAGAGGAGGATTTTCTTCAAATAAATCTGGCCCTTTTTTCTCATAAATATCTTTAAAACACAAATGAAAAGTATTAACCAGCATAAGGATGGGCAAAAATGATGTAAAGTAGAAACGAAACCTGTTAAGTTAAAAAGTTTTTTTTTTTAATGATATACCCTCAAGACGTTCCAAACCCGCATGCTGTCATGTTTTCTTGTGGAACAGAAAAATATAAATATTTTTAATTATTCTCACAGATCTTCCATATGACACAATAAAAGTATTTGGACTCAGGTTGGTGTCCTTAATATGAACATAACTGGTTCTTGGCTGTCTAATAAGTCATTGTCATAATTTTGTCAGGTCTTTTCTTCACACAAAACTATTGTATGACTTGAAAAACAGAGCATGAGTGATCTGGACAAATTTCATGCTGCTTTCATAATGATTTTTATCCTTTTTGAGCTTGACAGCACGTGGTCACTATCAGCTGTAATAGAATGGAAAAGATCTGTGTGAAAATTACCGAAAAAGTTGTCTATGAGTGTGTAGTGAATAACTATTTCAATGTGTCTTTAGTACCAGCAGATAACCTTTAGATGGTCTTGAGCATATGCTTGTCATCAGTTAGAACTCATATGGGCTTTTATTTAATTAACTTTGTGTGAAAAATAAATGCCTTTTAGAGTCTCTGTATTAAGAGCTACATGGTTATCAGATACTTATGTGTTAAAGGTTACAGGGTTTTTTCAGAATGTATATATTGACCTTCAGATTATAACAAAACATATCACTTAGTCTATAATCTGCTAATGTGCACTAATGTTGCCAGAAATCCTTGAGATTGTGTTTAGAGAACACATAGTTCAAAAACATATTTGACCAGACCTGCGTCACATTAGACACTTTAATTTATAAGGCAACTTTAAAATATTTTGGTTATATACTTAAAAATGTTTGTAACTTTATGTTATTGTGAAAATTTCTGATTCATATTTGTACTATATTAAGTTAAAACATCTAATTATATATAAAAAAATAAGAATAAAATGACAAATTTGACAATATAAGGAACATGTGTTGACACACAAACTTGTTGATATTAGTAGACTTAATGATTTGGCTTAATTTAAGAATCTTTCAAATAGTAAAGTCAAATTCAAATGTCCCCACAAGTCAGTTTTTGACACGTCTCACTATGACATATTGAAGAATTCGGCCCTCTCTGATATAGCCAAACCTGTATACACATACAAATGCACTGTGGTTGGTAAAACAGGCAAACAAGAACTTCTCGCGTCACTTTGGCTTGCTAGTCACATAAGATACTGAATGTCATAACATGTGACATTTATCTGCCCTTAGACATTTATGCCAATCACACACACAAACACAAATGCCTTACCACTAATAGAAGCTGGCCTACCTCCAGCAGCACTTGTGTGACAGTGATTTGCTTTGTGTTACAGGCTACAAGCGCCACCATTCCCCTCTGGTATGGCTATAAAAGGTTAACTTTTTTCAGTTTTGCCTGAAGAAAACAAACAGGACGTGGCATTTCCATTTGTGAAAAACAAACAAATAAAACCTGAAATGAAGTTCAGTTTCTTAGGGGAAAGTCTATTAAAGTGAGAATGTTATATACTGAAGAAATTATTTATTCAGACATTCTACAATAAATCTATGATGAATGACAGGCAGGAAATAAATCGTATCATGGAAAAATATAAAATGATTTGGTTTGAAAAATGAGTAGACTGGAATAGAGCAAAAAATAGTGCAAAACACAAAACCATTTAACTCAAACAGACTTACAGAATAATTTGATACTCTAGTCAAACGTAATAAACATCAGGTGTCTGCCCGGTTACTTTAATACAGGTGCTTTAGGCATTTAAAATCAATGAACAGCTTCTATAAGCATTCGTTCTAGTCTGAAAACAACAGAAGACAAAAACTAATAATAAACAGAGACATCCCCTACTGTGTACACTTATTTTTCCATTATATGTTTTCATTTACATGTAAATAAAGTTAATTTTAGGGCTTTACATCCATTATCAAAGCACCTCATATGAGCTGTTTTATGATGAATATGTTTGTTTTAATCTGCAAATATCTTTTTCATTATGGGTGAGGTGCGCAGCTTGGAAAAATTCCATGGACCAGTGATGACAACATCATAAGATATGACAAATGTATTCTAGTCACAACATTGTATTAAAGAAATAGTTCACCCCAAAATTAAAACTGTCATCATTACTCATGCACATGTAATTCCAAATCCATAAAACATTGGTTAATCTTCAAAACACAAATTAAGATATTTTTAATGAAATCTGAGAGGTGTCACGGTGCCTACTGTGTGGCTATTCAGGATAACAGTCTTTAATAAACATCCAAACAGGGGGTAACACAAGGCAGGCAGGAACACACACGTAGCATCGACGACACCAGACAAAGGAACGGACAACACTTTAAATACAAGACTAAACGAGGGAAGATGACGAGACACACCTGAAACGAATGAACACAATCAAACAAGGGAGAAAACTAGGTCACGGAGCACATGGGGATAAAAACACACACAAAAAGTCCAGAGGCGTTTGGGACAAGAGGTTTTTTATCCTACAATTGAATCAGGTAACCAAAAGTATAACGCCATTATAAAATTGATCTATATGAATCGAGCAGTTAAATCCAGGTGTTGTGAAGAGATACAATCAGAGATTAATAGATCTTATTTTATTTTATCCACATTGAAACTCTCAATTCACAGGGATTTGTTTTACAATGCCTAAGCTTGGGTTAACGGGCTTTCAACGCGGGACAGAAAATCCTCGCGGTCATTAGACAAAAATCTAATTGTGATTACTCAAATGGTAATCAAATGGTCATACTTAGAAGGGAGAGGTTATGTGAGTATAGGAAAGCATAAGCTAAGTGGACACCAGACAGCGGATAGTCACCAGGCTCATTTCTCTGCACCTCTCTTGTAGTCTGTATAGCCCCAACAGTCAAAAATGAGAACGAACCATATTACGCTACACAGTATGCTGATGATAAAGATTTAGAGCTCTATCGCCAAATAATACAGCCCTTATAGATCCCCTCTGCAATGCATTGAGAAATTCACAGGTGGCTTATGCAGTAGATTGTCTCAGTTTTTTTAACAATACGAACATGAAGTCGATTTGGGAAACAAGAGAAGTCTCAAGGTGAGCATACTTGACTCTAGGGGCAACAAACTAAAATCACAGTCATAGGCACAATCCTGGTGTCGACATGGGACAGAGACTTAGTGCTCCAGCTACCGTCACATGGTTTATAGGATATTCCTGTCATTTACAAGTTCTATTATTGTATGTAACATAGTCAAGTACTCAGCCTGACACCTTCTGTTTTAACAACCCCGCATATTTAGTTGGAATACTCACGTACTTGCACCTTGCGGAATTGTTCTATTTTGTGGCCGTCACCCGACCCATAACTACTTATTCTCTTTTCAAATGCTAATATACTGTTATTGCTCTGTATTTCTGCAGCCGAACTTTGTATTTTGGGACCAGTTCATGATTTCGTTGTTCCTAGAGGTGTCTAACTTGTAATGGTGGACTGACAGGCATTGGCCTTTACCATTCGTGTGTACTTAAATTCCGCTGTGTGCCACGTTTTTTGTCATCCCTGCTTGTTCTGCTGCTCTCTTGTACAGATTTTTTTTTCTTTTCTCTTCTTTTTTTTCCCCCTACCCCTACCCTTTTTTCCTCCCTCCTCTTTTTTCACCCGCCCCCCCACTCCCCACTCGCAACCCCCGGCCCGAAACAGAACACATTGCAGAGGCAACAAAGAAATGACTAGCCAATCAACCATTGTGCTCGTGTATGGTGATGCACCCGTGTACCAAGAGGAATAAGCACCAGGAAGCAGGTAAAAAATATGAAATACTAACATGTCTGTGTGTTTTTGTCAGAGTTTTGCACCCAGTTAACCTAGTAACATTTACCCGTCAACACGGCAGTGTAACAAAGTTTGTAGATTGGGAAGAAGGAGGTGGAAACCGGCGAACATTTAAACATCATTTTAATAATAAAATAAACACAAAAAAAACGTGCCAGCACCTCACAGAAAACTCTGGCCACACAAACAGAAACAAAAACATAAAATCAGGCCGGGTCCTCTCTCATCTTGCACTTGTTGTTCGCATTTTAATCTTGGAGCTCCTCCGTGGGACTCGAGACCGGGGAGTGGCGCAGGTGTCGCGCATTAGCAATTACTCCACCAGCCTCGCTCCGTTCCAACGGCTCTCGGCCCCGCCCCTCTCGTCACATACCCCCATCGCCCCTCGCAGGCCGGGGGGTACTCACGAGACTGCGCTCTACTCCCCACCGGGGGCCCCGTCACGGTGGCCACAGCACCTGGGGGTAAGGACAGACGAGGCGAGAGAAAAGGAGACGGAAGGATGAGGAGAGACAGAGACGAGAGAGGGGAGAGAGGAAAAAAAAAATCTTGTTCTGGTTCCCAGACACACTGCCGCTTGGTCCTCAACCAGCTGAGAGGCTCTCATTTGCGGTGTCATGCAATGGTACCAGACATCTTTGGCGGACGGCGATGGCTCCTCCTATTGAGTAACTAAATCAGCATACTATCATCTCAAAAATATTGCAAGAATTTGATGTTTTGTTTCCAGTCAAGACTTGGAGAAACTTGTTCATGCCTTTATCACCAGCAGGGTGGACTATTGAAATGGTCTCCTCACTGGCCTTCCCAAGAAGACCATTAGACAGCTGCAGCTCATACAGAATGCTGCTGCCAGGATTCTGACAAGAACCAGAAAATCTGAGCATATCACAACAGTTCTCAGGTCCTTACACTGGCTTCCAGTAATATTTAGGATTGATTTTAAAGTACTATTACTCGTTTATAAATCACTCAATGGACTAGGACCTAAATACATTGCAGATATGCTCACTGGACATAAGCCTAACAGACCACTCAGATAATTAGGATCGAGTCAGTTAGAAATACCAAGGGTTCACACAAAACAAGGGGAGTCCGCTTTTAGCTATTATGCCGCCCGCAGTTGGAATCAGCTTCCAGAAAAGATCAGATGTGCTAAAAGTAGCCACATTTAAATGCAGACTCAAAACTCATCTGTTAGCTGTGCATTTATTGAATGAGCACTGTACTACGTCCGAACTGATTGCACTGTATTTTATATATAATCATTTTCTATTTTTACTTTTAAATTCATTTTAAATCAATTTTTAAATCATTTTAAACATTTTTAAATTCCTTGTTTTATTATTGTGATATTTTTTTTAAAATAATTATTTTACTTAATTTTATGTAAAGTACTTTGAATTACCACTGTGTATGAAATGTACTATATAAATAAACTTACCTTGCCTTGATTAACCAAAGTGTTATGGGTTTGGAATGACATGAGGGGAGTAACGGTACAGGAATTTTCAGTTAGGTGAACTATTACTTTAATTGTTTTAAAATGAAGTATTTGGACAGACTCATTAAATAATGTTAATGAGAAGCACGTCATAATTTCAGAATAATATTTTCATTCTAACATCAAAAACTTTTCAATACCAAGCAGGAAACCATCAAACCAACCAGTAACCATTATCAACCCCAACTCAGTCTGTAAGCTGCCCTCACCATCTGCCCTGCTGGCACTCATTAATGGATCTGCATGAAGAAGTGCTGCAGTGGAATCAGAGTGAAGGAGAGAGCAAGAGCATAATGCAGCCACAGATGCTGCAGTGAAAAAAGCGGAAGGACCACACGAGACAACTCATCCTCTATGGTATGGCTCTATAATAGCTCACTAATGAGTGTTCTGACTTAGAGTCTCTGAAAAATGAATAAGCCTCCGCCTGTGCCCTTAAACTGCAGCATGCCTAGCCAGCTGAACATAATGAAACCCCTCTCAATGGCATCTGCCATCGTTTCATAAATGTGTGAGCACTGACTGTGAGGATGAGAGAGGAGTTATACTACCTTCATTATGGATGAGGCATTCCCTCACTTCTGAAAAGCTCAGGTTGGGAAATTTCCAAAAGTCTAGGAAAAAAAGAGTGAGAAGGAAAAGTGGTCCGTTTCTGATTCTGATAGTGTGATAAAGACAAAAAGTGTAGCGTGAATAAATAAGAATCCAGATGAACAGTTACATTGCATTATTGAGACAGACACATGCAAAAAAATTGTTTATTTCCATTTCATCAAACATCATAACTGGCCTGCAGTGCCATTTTTCAATCAAATTCTGAGGCTGACATACAGTAGGAGCTATTCTCTCAAAACCCATTCTTGTGCACTATTTTTGAATTGTTGGTCTATGTAAACATACTGTTAAATATGTTAGACATTTTTGCATCACATTAAATGCAAAGCACGTGGAATGGCAACATAACATGAAATTTGGACTGCAGGATCTTAAAAATGCAGCACTTATGAGAAAGATGTATTGCAACAATCGAAGATCTCAACCTATGACACGTTTATTTATTTACAATCATCACAATTTACACTATTATTGAAAAGTTGAGGTCAGTAAGATTTTAAAGAAAATTTAAAGAAATTCATACTTTTATTAAACCGATTAAAAGTGACAGTAAATACATTTATAAAGTTACAACAGATTTCTAGTTTAAATTAATGCTGTTCAATTGAACTTTCTATTTATCAAAGAATCCTTAAAAAAGTATCAAAGAATGATTGCTGAAGCATCATAATTATGACAGTGAAGACTGGAGTAATGGCTACTGAAAACTCAAGCCTTGCCATCACAGAAATAAATAACATTTTAAAATATATTAAATTGTAAACTGTTATTTTAAATTGTAAAAATATTTCGCAAAATTACATTTTTACTGTACTTTTGATCAAAGAAATGCAGCCATGAGGAGCATTAGAGACTGCTTTTAAAAACATTTTTAAAATCCTACCAGCCACAATCTTTTGAATGGTAGTTTTTTTTTTGTCATTTAATTTTGAAAAATATCATTTAGGTGATGTACGTTGTCTTAAAAATCACACCTTCTCAGCAGCTGGAAAATACAGCCCCTGAAGTCTTTGGCACTGACGATACTCTAGCACTTCCTAAAAAACAAACAAAGAGGGAACTTCAATTACTATTCCCTCAAAGAAAGCCATCATTTCAGGCCCCTGCATTAGATTACTTTTGACTGTGATCAATGGGCGCAAGTCAATGACTTTGTCATAGCGGGATGTGATAGGCCTGGGGACATTTATTGCCAGTTCCTCCCAATTTTTCACTTCAAAGGAATCACCTTAACTTTTCCATCAAGTCATATCTCATAGAAACTTTGATAGTTCTACACCTCTAGCCCTTTCAAAAACTCCAGCTTTTGTTGGGCACCTTTTTTTATTACTTTCAGGGATGAGATGTCAAAGAACATGAAATGATGTTGCGGGCAACAGCACAATAGCCCCATTTAATGAGACGGAAGAGGACATTTTAAATTCCAAAAATCGAAAAAAAAGTACAGGGCGGCTTTCTAATATCCTCTTGAAGACCAACAAATCTGTTTTTGTGGAAGTGAGAGTGCATCTTTTGACAGACGCTTAACTTCAGACAGAAATTGTGTACCTCCACCAGTGGGCACTGCCCCACTTCCCTGGCATTTTCTGAGGACACACAGACTGGTAGGTGTTGGAGGGCACTTTTGTAGTGTGGAATGTTCAACCTTTTTACTCTGATGGAGACATCAAGCCTCTCAGGCCTGCGAAAGTGGCAGATTCATGTTGCCGACACCATACCAACAGCTCCTGAAGCGCTTTATCATATGAATCATATGATTCACTCGTTGCCACAAGAAACTGATGTAATCCGACTTGCACACTACCACAAATTTTAAGGTCAACATGTTTTAATGCACAGTTTTATATAAAACCACATATATCTGCACTGCTTTCAAACCAACAAAGACCAGTTTAATCTCTCAAAGTGTTGATCCAAAACCTCAAGTCTAGGCACTCAAGGTTATGGACATGTTATGCTTCTATTCCCTCGGGCACTCAAAGTGCCAGGTTAGTGTGATGAGGTCCAACTGGTAACGCCATTTCAGTCAGCAAATGTTTCTAAATCCAATTCTCTGTGTCAAGGCCCTTCAGGGACTGGCTGATGAAAAACACATCAACATCAACTCTCTGAAATATGTTTGCCCACAGAAGCTTTCAGCCTGTGTGTTCACACTGCAAGATTTGATTTTGTCCACGAGCCAGTAAACGAGGAGCTTGTCATTAACATATAGCAGGCTAAAGTGTTTCACATTACACTTATTAAGAATATGAAACCTCTTATAGGCATTTTGCATGTTCCAATATGCCATTATAGAGATAAACATGTACTGTGCCAGTCCCCAAGGGCATCTATAGCAGCATACAATCATGCATGTGTTTTTGTAGGAGCTGTCAAACTTAGTTTAGCTCATTTTTTGCATGTGCTTTCACCTGCACTATCATCCTCCACCCACTTCTCACTCCTTACCCGGAGTCACATTAACCTAGAAACCAGCGAGAATAATGGAGTCGGAGGAATGATGGCGACACAGTGTTATTACAGCTGTCTCTCAGTTACTAATAAGGCTCACAGAACAAGAGATGAGCTTATTAGACAGCCCTGGCCACTCAATTGTGATGCATAGTATATCATCACCAGCCACTTAGTCATGTGACATTAAAAGACTTTGCCGGATTGGTCGGTTCACGGTCCAGCAGCTGCAGGCGACAGTGTGGCACAAATGGAATCTATTTAGTATTCCCAGACAGAGGCGGAGCAGAGCGTTGTGAGAAATACAGTGACTGACAGAGTTTCTAACAAGCAATTAACCGCAGTGACCCGCTGTTGGCTAAACTGTGCTTTTGACTTTGTGTCACACCCATTATATACTCAAAGATCCACTATAATACATCACACTGCCTAGGGAATCATACAGTCTCTTAGTCTAAATTTATATACAAGTGATACATTAAGACAGAAATCAGCATTGGATTTTAAATTGCACTGGACATACAATTTCTGAGATTGTATTAATTTGAGTAATTTTCTGGAATATTAATAAAATGCTTATTATTTGCAGTACCTAAAATTCTATAAATGCTAGAATATATAATTATATATACTGTATATATAAATATATTTAGACAGTATCCAACACTGATGAAAATAAAAGAAAGGATATAAGCCACAATATAGATATCAAGAAGAACTTCGCAAGGGAAATGGTTGCATGACCACACAAGCGTGCAGAAAAGAAATACAGAGCTCAGACCTGTCAGATGAATCTGAGTACATCAGAGTGAATATTGTAGAAGGCACAGGAAAGGGTAGTGTGGCGAGTAGAGGAATGGTGAGAGATAGAAATAGGGGTTAACGGTTTCTTTTTGTCTGGGAGGTGGTTGAGTAGAATATCCCCTAGCACCTGTATGTGTGAGTTCAAATCGGTTGCAATTGATTTTTAACTAGTGTTTCAAACAGAGCATTGGACTTTTATTCCTTGTGTCTAAAAATGTATTTTTTTTTTCAAATCTTTGTAGCGTCTGGACCACTCCAACACACAAAATATTTTGTTAGCTGAGTTCACACATACTTTGTAACACCCCAAGACGCCGAACAAGACCCTGGTTTCATGTTAACCCGATACATTTACAACCTTGTGGAATGCGAGCCGACTCTCAGCTGCATTCTCCAGAAACAAGGGGTACAAATGCACAGTAAATTTACATTTAAATGGGGAGTCATCTCAATTATCACCAGTAAAACATGGAGTGCCACAAGGATCTGTCCTAGGTCCTCTGCTATTTTCGATATACATGTTGCCACTTGGTAATATTATTAGGAAATACGGGATTAGTTTCCACTGTTATGCCGATTATACTCAACTATATATCTCAACAAGACCAGAATAAACTTCTAAATTATCTAAGCTAACAAAGTGTTTTAAAAATTTAAAAGATTGGATGACCAATAAATTTCTCCTATTAAATTCGGATAAGACAGAGATAATACTTATTGGACCAAAAGACAGTACACAGAATCTCTTGGATTACAATTTGCAACTAGATGGATGTACTGTTACTTCCTCTACAGTCAAAAATCTCGGTGTTATATTAGATAGCAACTTGTCTTTTGAAAATCATATTTCCCATGTTACAAAAACGGCATTCTTCCATCTTAGAAACATTGCCAAGTTACGAAACATGATACCTGTTTCTGATGCAGAAAAGCTAGTTCATGCATTCATGACCTCTAGACTGGACTATTGTAATTCACTTCTAGGTGGTTGTCCTGCATCTTCAGTAAACAAGCTACAGGTAGTCCAAAATGCAGCGGCTAGAGTCCTTACCAGGTCAAGAAAATATGATCATATTACTCCAATTTTACAGTCTCTGCACTGGCTACCTGTTAATTTCCGTATCAGTTACAAAATATTATTACCTACCTACAAGGCCCTTAATGGTTTAGATCCTGCGTACCTAACTAGTCTTCTACAACGCTACATTCCATCACGCTCCCTAAGGTCGCAAAACTCTTTTGGACTTTTGGTAGTGCCTAGGATAGCAAAGTCCACTAAAGGAGGTAGAGCTTTTTCGCATTTGGCTCCCAAACTCTGGAATAGCCTTCCTGATACCGTTCGGGGTTCAGACACACTCTCTCTGTTTAAATCTAGATTAAAGACACATCTCTTTGGCCAAGCATTCAAATAATGCATCTCATAATCTTTTACTGCTGTCATAATCTTTTACTGCAGTTATATCTAATCAAATCCACATTATTATTCATTAGTTTGGGTTAAACAAATCATTTTGCTTGGTTGGAACAGCAGCTACGCTAATTATCTCTATTTGTCTCTATTTGTTTCTCTGTTTTTTTGCCACGGGATTAACATCCGTGGTAACTAGGATTTACACAAGCATCAGTCTGGATCCAGAACACCTGAGAAAAGATGATGCCAACCCCCCAGAGGACCTCAGATGATGCCAACCCTGAAACAATTTACAGAACTACCACATTTTGCTATAGTTTGATTGCATCATATAATAATTTCTGTTAATATTGTTCATCGTCTGTTTTATTACGTCTTATATTGATTTTTCTGTACTGCTGGTTCGTCTGGTCAGAGGAGAACTGGGCCCCCCGACTGAGCCTGGTTTCTCCCAAGGTTTTTTTTTCTCCATTCTGTCACTGATGAGTTTTGGTTCCTTGCCGCTGTCGCCTCTGGCTTGCTTAGTTGGGACACTTCATTTCCAGCGTTATCGTTTACATGATTGCAAAGATATTATTTAAAATTTTGAGCTGGATGTTGACATCACTGAATTGAGTGATGAACTGTCTTTAACTGAAAATTTTGTTTACTATTGTCATTTTTCATTATTGATTCACTATTTTCCTAATTAATGCTGTTCTGTTGCTTTGTCACAATCTGTATTGTTAAAAGCGCTATATAAATAAAGGTGACTTGACTTGACTTGACAGTAGAAATTGACTTTTCTACTAATTAATTCATAGGAAAACCTTTCTTTGAATGAACACACATATTTTTCAGGCCATTGTGTATATTATTGCTTTGTTGTATTTAATCTGTTGTATTATAGTCTATTTTTATTCATGCTTACGATAAAACACTCATTAATATAACCTTACATATAGCTTGTTTATTATCTATGAATTCGCCTTCTGATGATTTAAACAAGAATGTATATTATTTGTTGGTACGTAGGCAATATAGTAGTGCCCTGAGAACCTTTAGTATTTTCTATCAAAGTTCCAGATACTAAAGTACCTTGTTTCCACACAAAGAGTCATAAACTCCACAGGATCTCAAAACGCCCACTTGGGATTCCGGCTTTTCTCATTGGATAAGCCCATCTTGAGAGGCGGGGATCTTCTCTGATCTTAAAGCTGACACACCATGTGACCCACCCATTCGGTGGTTCGGTCAGATGCTAAGATGTAGATGTGAGAAAACGCTTCAGGATACTAAAGCATTGTGCCAGGCCTTTCTTCGTCCTTGTCCTTTCCATTTCAATCAAGATTCTCTGACTCAAAACTGGTTCCCTCATATCAACCAACTTCAGCAAGATCTTGGGCCGTAAGATTGCATCAGGAATCTCTTTCAGACTTGCAAGTATCAAACTTAGTCGTTTTAATTTATGCATTAAGTATCAGTTACACTTTTTTACAAGGTTTGTTTGAACTAAGAATCGGACGTTTTCCCTCAGGCTTAGATCGGCTGAATATGCAAAATGGTTCCATAAATGTCCTTCCTTATGTCTCTTTCTTTAGTGCTAAACTTTAACCGTTTCCTATACCAACTGTGTGTGTTTGTGTGTATGTGTATGTTAGACCAGCTTAATGTGTTTATGTAGTATGTTAGTTTAAGTGTTTATGTAGTTAATAATGTCTTACTTGTATCACACTTGACGTTTTCATTGTTTGCTCATAACCGGAGTCTCTAATCATGCAGATTTACGTTACAAGCTTGTAGAATGTACAGTAAGAAAGTTATTTCCCTTAATCAGGAAATTAACGTTCTTGGAATTGACAAGACGGTTGACCCTGAGTGGTCAGCTTAATATCTACAGTGGATCTAAAATATGTATAGTTAATTATAACTAGTTATGGTTTATTATTCATATTTCCCCATGAGCTGATTCGCTACTCTTCCATACAGCCTGAATCTTTTGAATGGTTCCATTCAGCAAACAGTTTCTGTATAATAAAGCTCTGTTCCCCCCTTTTATCATCTTTATCAGTGTTACTTTTATCATTGTAAATCTAAATCAAGACTGTTCACAAAAGAAAGTTACGTTTAATATGTAAGATCAGCTGTATTGACATTCTTACACAATAGAGCAGAAAAGACCAAACCCTTTCTCACTCCCAAGCTCTCCATATTGCCTTGGTCCAGGACCCTTGGCGTCCCTTTTTGATTCCCAGGTACCCCTTTAGCCGTCCTTTTTTCAACATGCCAGGGTCCTCCATTGCTTAAATGAGAAAACCTTGCATCAATATGCCGACAGCGAAAGTACGGGATGGGAGTATCTATTTGAATGAGATGTGAGCGCGTTAACGGAGCAGGATCATTTTCAGTGATTAAAACCTTATGTTTTACTCTCTTCTTTGCATAAAGACATCGCATGGCTTCTGAAGACTTGGAATGCAACACGACTTGTTTGTAATACTTTTATACAGCTTTTTTTATGGTCAGTTTTTGCAATAAATACTTGTGACTGCACTTATATTTGCCTGTTACCAAAGTCCCTTTAAGACAAGTCATGTCACTCAGCGGCCATCTTTGAAACGCCTCTCAGGCATGCAAGTGCAGCTCCTGTCTATTTGTATGGGGAAACATCAAATTCTCCCAAATTGTTCACTAAGTTTACAATTAAATTTCATATTTGAAATCAAACAATGAAATCTGACAACAACTGTGTCATAAATTTTGTTTCTTTTGCTCAAATAACGTTATAAAAAGCTTATTCAGGCTAAGATCAGCCAGTGCGCATGCGCAGTTCTAAGCACACATCTCAGAACGCTGACTGTTTCTATAGCAACCGGGACTTCAGCTGCAGTGACGTGCTGACTTTACCAATTAGCGATTGGCTCTTTCATTTAGAAGGCGGGGCTTCCTGCGATTGAGCGGCCATATTGAGAGTTGCATTTTTCCCCATTCAAAACTATACGAGTGACACGTCTTGGGTTCCCTCTTGATCTTTCACGAGACATCACGGAAACATTTCTCCGTTATGGGAACTCCTTCCCTTCCAACCTTTCTGAAGTCCTATTGGCTCACTCCAGTCCAAATGACTGGCCAACTGTCACGACGTATGCAAATTGCATGTAAATACTGATGAGCTCAAGAGGCAGTATAAAATGCAGTGCACGCGACAATTACGTCAGAATCTTCTACTTCACCTGCTGAATTCATTATGGCTAATGTCTGCAAGATCTGCACGGGACCAATAGAGCCGCCGGATCAACACGACCACTGCGTTGCCTGCCTGGGCCTGGCCCAAGCCGAGGTGGCGCTGGACGAGTCCGACTGTGGGCATTGCGCGGGCCAGTCCTAACCTAACCCTAGGCCAGTGACTGCGGCGGTGACTGCTACTGCTCCTCGCCAGGTGCCGGATGTCTGGAGGAAGGCCAGCAGAGGAGCCCACGATGTGACTCTCGCCCACCGCTGGCTGCTAAGCCGTTGTCCTGACGGTCTGAAGAGAGGAGGAGAGTGCGCGAGCAGCCCGGCTCCCAAATTCCACAAGTTCATGTGTTCAAATATTTGTGTGTTGGATGTTCATTCAATAAAAATGCATACATTCTCACAAAAAGAGCTCTTTCCTCCTCACTCAGTCAATGCGGTGCTGCTTGCCCCACCTCAGAGCAGTGCGCAGCCACCACACACACAGGTTATAGACCCGCAACACTCGCCGGCGCATTCAACGACCAAGCCGCTAAAGCCGCTATGTCAGTTCCTGAGCGTGTGGGAAGTTATTCTTGGAATCTTGCACTGGCTACTCGGTGTGATAGAGCATGGGTTTACCCTTCAATTCAGACGCAGACCACCCCATTTCAATGGCATAGTGCAGTCTCTAACATTGCCTCGAAATGCCCCGGTTCTGAGACAAGAGGTATGCAGTCTGCTCGAAAAAGGAGCAATAGAGCGAGTCCCGCTGAGCGAGCTGGAGAGCAGGTTTTACAGCCGCTATTTCGTGGTACCCAAAAGAGACGGGGGACTCTGCCCGATTCTAGATCTCAGGCCCATCGACAAAGCGCTTTGCAAGCATCTGTTCAAGATGATAACACTGAAACAGATCCTGGCGCAAATTCGCCCCGGGGACTGGTTTGCGTCCGTGGACTTAAAGGACACGTACTTTCACATTCAGATAGCACCGTATCACAGATGCTTTCTGAGGTTTGCTTTCGAGGGCACAGCATATCGGTACTATGTTCTCCCGTTTGGGCTGGCTTTGGCTTCACGTACTTTCTCGAAGTGCATGGATGCAGCACTTTCCCCCCTCAGAGCGAGCGGGATGCGCATTCTCAACTATCTGGACGATTGGCTTATTTTAGCTCAGTCCCAGGACACGCTAGTAAGCCATAGAGACACACTGCTTCATCACTCGAGTCCCTAGGGCTATGTGTCAACATGCAGAAGAGCATTCTCGCTCCGAGTCAGTCTATAACATATCTGGGGGTGTGCTTCGACTCAGTGGAGATGCGAGCCCGCCTCTCTGGGGAGCGCATGATGGCCATTTTGTCTTCCCTGTGCCATTTCAGACAGGTCAGCTCTGTTCACTTGAAGGAATTTCAGAGGCTCCTGGGACTCATGTCGTCTGCTTCAGCGGTATGTCATCTGGGCTTACTACATATGCGTCTGCTGCAGTTATGGCTGAAATCTTGAGTCCCTTGGACGGTGTGGACTTCGGGCCGTTTGCTCATCGTGGTCTCCCACGGCTGCATCGAAGTTCTGTGGCCGTGGCGCAACCCAGATCTTTTCAGCCAACGGGTTCCCCTGGGCTTGGTGAGTCATGCGTTGTGGTCACGACAGACGCATCGACTCGGGATGGGGAGCAGTGTGCGAGGGCATGCCAGCTTTGGGGCTGTGGTCAGAACCTCAGAGCCGGTGGCACATAAACCGTTTGGAGCTGGAAGCAGTTTTCTTAGCTTTAAAGGATTTTCGGCCACAGCTGGAACAGCGGCATGTACTGATTCGCACCGACAACACGTCTGTGGTCTCGTACATAAATCACCAAGGAGGCGTATGCTCCAGGGCTCTGTACAAGCAGGCAGTGAATCTCCTGCTATGGGCAGACCGTCACTTTCTCTCCATCAGAGCAGCGTACATACCCGGTCTCCTGAACCGTGGGGCGGATATGCTTTCGAGGAAAGGGATTCCTCAAGGAGAGTGGAGATTGCACCCTAAGTCAGTTCGGATGATTTGGACCCGCTATGGGAGAGTGGAGTTGGATCTGTTCGCCACGAACGAGAATGCGCACTGCCCGCTGGTCTTCTCACTGTCTCACTCCCCGCTGGAAGGGGATGCTCTGACATTGCACTGGCCAGCAACCAGGCTGTATGCGTTTCCTCTGATCAAGATATTTCCACTGCTTTTATGCAAGATCAGGGAGGAGGATGCTTTGGTGATACTCATTGCCCCGAACTGGCCAAACCAGCCTTGGTTCCCGGGCCTGGCGTAGCTGCTGGTGGTGCTGCCCTGGCCGATCCCCATCAGGAAGGATCTGCTGTTTCAAGCGAGTGGCTCGGTGTGGCCGAACCCGGAGTTATGGAGCCTTCATGTGTAGCTGCTTCAACACGCTCTCGGAGGCGCGGGTGCCCTCCACGAGGCGTTTGTATGCTCTAAAATGGGGGGTGTTTGTGAAATGGTGCCATGATGTTCATATCGACCTGGCTGCTTGCTCCGTGTCGAATGTTCTGCGTTTTCAAGAGTACAGACTGGATAGTGGATGTCTACCATCAACTCTGAAAGTCTATGTGGCCGCTATTGCCTCGTTTCGTTCCCCACTGGGCGGGCAAACGATCGGTAGGCACGCGCTGGTGGTGAGTTTTCTTAAGGGAGTGAGGAGATTGCATCCCCCGTGTCCGCCTTTAGTTCCATCCTGGGACCTAGAGGTAGTGTTAAGAGCTCTTTCACTGCCACCATTTGAGCCTTTAGCATCCGTTGATATGAAGGAGCTATTTCTCAAAACTACACTTCTTCTTGCCCTCGCTTCGGCTAAGCACATAGGGGATTTACATGCATTTTCTGTGGACAGCGGCTGTATTCACTTTGGACCCAGTGACTGCAGCGTCACTCTCTGTCCGAGACCGGGCTACGTGCCTAAATCACTATCTACCCCCTTCAGAGCGCAGACTGTTTTGCTGTCTGCCCTGTCTTCTGAGTTATCGACCTCGTGTGGTGCGGACGCTCAGTCTTCGGTGTGCCCCATCAGGGCTTTGAGGATTTACATCGACCATACGGCCAGCTTTCGGCAATCTGACCATTTTTTCGTGTGCTACGGTGGTTGTGCGAAGGGCCGGGCCATGTCAAAACAGAGACTTTCCCACTGGATTTTGGACGCTATCACGGCTGCTTACACGAGCCAAGGTTTGGAATGCCCTTTGCACATTAGGGCCCACTCAACAAGGGCTATCGCCTCCTCCTGGGCATGGTCGAGAGGTATGTCAATTCAAGATATATGCTTTGCAGCCGGCTGGTTTTCTCAGAATACCTTCGCCAGGTTTTAGAAGCTGGACGTTCAGTCCTTAGCGTCCCAAGTGCTGTCGGTGAGTGACTGATTCACGTTTATGCAACCTCTATTCGTGTGTGCTATGCTGCCTTGCACAGTATTACTCTGCACAGCACTCTATGCTATTGTTGTTGTTATCTGCCCTCTACTCAGTGCAGCTTCCTGTTATTCATGTCTGATTCACTTCGTGCTACCATTATAATGTTATGTGTTATGCTGCTTAAACACAGTCATCTCTGTGCAGCCCTTCCAGTACTGTTGTTTCTTCTGCCCTGTTCTCAGAGCAGCCTACGTTATTACTGACTAGATATGCAAACTTAGTATACCCGGGTTTTAGTGGCTCATTGGCTTATCTCCACCTATCAGCTGCGAGCCCGCCTACAAGTGTCACTATTGGTTATGGGAATTGTGTGTGGAGTCGTGTTCCTGTTTCATCTGCGCTGAGTATGTGACCTGTACCGGCTGCTCGTAGCCTCTCTCACGGCGGGATTGAATATCGCTCCCATAACGGAGAAATGTTTCCGTGATGTCTCATGAAAGCTCGAGAGGGAACATCTCCAGTTACTGTCATAACCTCGGTTTCCTGAGAGCGGGAACGAGACATCACGGAGGTTGCCGTGTTCGCTGCTCGACCAGCTAAGTGGCGTTCAGTATCAGATTCTGACGTAATCGTCGTGTGCACCGCATTTTATACTGCCTCTTGAACATGTCAGTATTTGCATGTGATTTGCATACTTAGCGTCAATTGGCCAGTCATTTGACTGGCGCGAGCCAATAGGATTTCAGAAAGGTTGGAAGGGAAGGAGTTCCCATAACAGAGAAATGTCTCTGTGATGTCTTGTTCCCGCTCTCAGGGAACCGAGGTTAACGATGTACCCGATATTAATTGCTATAGTCTTTTGCCTGTTATGTGTTTTATATTGTTCAGAAGTGGGTAAGTTTAGAGTAGGGGTGGGTTTAGGTGCTCCAATGAAAGTATAAATTTATATAAAATTTTTCTATTTTTTACAAATGCATGCAAACAATTAAATTAAGACAAACAGCTGAAAACAATGGAGGACACTGCAAGTCGAAAAATTATGCTAAAGGGGTACCCTGTGCATCAAAAAGTGACGCTAAAGTGTCCTGACCAAGCGTCAATATGTGACCAGTTGGGAGTGAGAATGTGTTGAAGAGACAGTTACTCTTTTAGAAATAAAGATACTTTCATTTAAAAGGCATGAAAATATTAAATAGAGCAAGAATATTTAAATAGAGTTGGGAAGTCTGAGATAGAAGATGAACACATAACTGGGAAACATTAAAGGGGTGGTTGATTGCGATTTAAATTTTTTAACCTTAGTTAGTGTGTAATGTTGCTTTTTGAACATAAACAATATCTGCAAAGCTACGAAGCTGAAAGTTCAATGCAAACGTAGATATCTCTTTTAAAATTCTGGCAGTTTAATGACTACAAAAACGACTGGTAAGGGACTAAAACGAGTTACTTCCCAGGTCTGTTACGTCACAAACCCTAGATAAACCCCACCCTTGGGAAAAGGCAGCAAAGGGGGCGAGGCCATGCCGCGCTGCTTTAGAGAAGAGGAAGAGAAAACTAGAGGTGCACATAAAAATCTATTCATATATGAATCGCGATTCTGACTTCTAACGATTCTAATGGATTCACAAGTTTCAAAATCAATGTTCTAAAGCAGCGGTTCTTAATACTGTTCCTCGCGTCTCACTGCTCTGCACACGCTCTGCATCTCTCTCTCTCTCTCTCTCTCTCTATTCCAGCTCACTCCATCAATGAACTGTTACAATTATATACTTATTTTCACATAGCTGTGAGAAGCATTAAACATGGATGCGTGTGCAGTTACCGTACTGTATTAAAGCTTTAATCAGGATAAAACCGTATATTAAAAGCTAACATAAGCAGTAGCATTTACAAATAACAGCATATCTAAAAGTATGAGACGACAACAAACAAAAAACATAGGCCTACCATTAAAAGCCGTGCTTGCACAGGTTCTGCACGATCCTCTTCAATAATATCCTCTGCTTCTCAATCGGGCTCAAACTGATTAGCGATATTAACGACGCTGTTGTTTACAATACAGCCGGAGCACATGCCGCTGAGGTGAGGGGCGGGACGATTAGACGTGCACTAGAGGCGGTTTAGCCAATCACAACACAATGGACTAGCTAATCAATCAGAGCCCATCGCCTATTTCTGAGGGCGGGGCTTCATAAAAGCAGGAAATGATCAGCACGTTTCTCAGAGAAGGGACAGAGCGGTGTGGAATAAAGGTAAATTATGTGAAAAATAATGCGTTTTTTTTTTAACGAAGCATTAACACATGTTAGACTGCACCCCATAAACACAATCAAGCCTAGAAAAAAACCAGTGAACCACCCCTTTAAGATTGCTATTGTTTTTTGTATTTTTGAAAGCAATTATGAAAAAATGGTTTAACTTATTCCCTCAAGCTCACGAGATCAGTGGCACTCCTAAAACACAACTTTTGACGAGTACTTCAAAAACTCTGAATCCTGTGAACAATTTATTATACATTTCTGAAAGCAAATCTGCACTTAGTCAAAGAAAAATATCCTTGATCAAAAAATAAATATAATATCATTTCATCTTCATGATGAAAGAAAATTACAGATGTATTCACTCTTTGGATATCAGAAAAGGCCTCTCTTCTGAGGATGAAACCCATGTGACCGTGAAAGGATTTTCTTGTCCTCTCTGTAAAACAAGATTGTAGATGGCTTACACACATTCAAGACCATGTATAAATTTGTTTCTGGATGGATTCAATGTCAGTCAAAGAATTAGGCCAAAGGGACGATGTATTCAATTCATTTATGAAAGAAATAACTCTTGGACTCTACCTGGTCATGTTGTACTGAGGATTATGCACTACAGATGGCCTATTTAAATTGCTTCCTTACATCAATAATTTAATAAAAGTGAATTAGATCAATAGATTGTTTGTCTAACACACAGTGACAGAAATCACCAAGTCTACATAATCAGATGAATTATTCAAAAAAATCCATATCTATGTACTCAAAATACACTACCGTTTTGGGGTAAACGTCTCTGATGCTCATCAAGTCTGCATTTATATGATCAAAAATACCGCAAAAAATAAACTAATGTCGTAAAATATAATTAAAATTGACGAATGATTTAGTTCCAGTATATTTAAAATGTAATTTATTCTTGTGACTCATAATTCCATGCTGAATTGCTGCTCAAGAAACATTATTATTATTAATGTTAAAAACAATCATGCCTCTTTACATTTTTATAGAAACCATGATGCACTTTGTCAGGATTCTTTGATGAGTACAATTTTTTAATTTTAAATCAAATTAACTTTTCTTACACCATTCATTCCAAATTTAGTCAAGGTTTATAGGCTATTTAAAACATGTTTTAGTTTATACTTGTACTGGTACCGGTACTGGTATAGAAAGATAGCAAATGTCTGTAAGGAGCTGGAAGGTCAGAGAAAAAAAAACATTAAAAAAGAACCATTAATCTGAAAACGCAGAAGGGGAAGGAGGTAAACTAGGATGGTTCTGAAGAGAAATGAGATGGTGATTAAAAATCTAAGCAAGGACACAAAGTAAGAGTGACAACTAGAGAAAAGACACAAACTGAGAGAAAAAGAGGGAGGCGAGCCAGACCAGGCAGAGGCAGATGAAGTTTGACAGCTAAGGTGAGGATAAAAGACACACATAAAAAAAGGCCATCACACACATGTTGATGACACTGACAAAAACCAAAAACATCACAACTGCGATCAAGTCTGTTATAATATACTATACCTCTACTCTAACAAGTTAACACTAGATATGTAATTTATTTTAAAAAATCATTACTTTTTAAACCTAATTTTATCTGTTCTTGTACTCTAACCCAGCAGTTTTAGTCATGGTGATGGAGATCCACACTGTAATTAACCACCACAGTAAATACAGACACCAGGCACTGTGAAGACACAGGCGCAGTCTCCCATCAAAGAAGAGTCTTTGTAGCTTCAGCAAAAAACAGGGAATGATTATCCAGTGTTAACTGCTGACATTCTCAAAAAGCCTGATGGGCACATAAAACACATAGATATACAACTGGGAAAAGGGAACTAGACAGACGAGTCAAAGTCAAAAAATTCAAAAGCTAACAGCAGCTCCCTGCTTTATTCAGATGGAGAAATTACCTTTACTCAGTGTCAAAACAAGCTCTTCTGCATTTTGGAAGACTTTGATCTTGATATTAAAATATATAGAGAACACTGAAAAGTCTGAAAAATGTCACAATGGAATGTTGGAGGTCTTTAAAAAATCTGTCACTATTTCTGCTTATAAAGATTTAACTTCATTCTCTCAGCCAGCAGAGTGAATGCTCCTGTCTCAAAGATGAACCTCATTCATTCATATAAAAGATTTAACCTTTTGCTTTTTGCTAATCTACTCTGGACCTGTCTGGAATCTTATTAAGGGGGCATCTATCAATCTTCATTCACAGTTGGTTCAAACCTATCTTGCTTATCTTTAATTTACCTAGTTAACAGGAAAACATGAGCATTCATAAACAGGTGGGCTGGGTTGGCGTGGTGCGACGGGACTGATGCTAATTACAGCAGCTGGCACAAGCACTTCTATTGACTTCCACCCATGCACTGCGCTTTCTTTCAAGGTGCACATGTGGAGAATATGAAGAACTGTGACTCAGTTGTATGAATTACTCACAGAGGGTGAAACTGGTTGTAAAATAAAGAAATACTCTTGTGGAAAAGAAGTGCATACTTTAAAAATAGTGTGTATTATGGAAATAACACTTCAAAAGAATATAATTTAAGTGTGAATTGAATGCAATGTTTTCAGAAAATTGCCACCAATGAATATAATATACAGTGGGTACGGAAAGTATTCAGACCCCCTTAAATTTTTCACTCTTTGTTATATTGCAGCCATTTGCTAAAATCATTTCAGTTATTTTTTTTCCTCATTAATGTACACACAGCACCCCATATTGACAGAAAAACTCAGAATTGTTGACATGTTTGCAGATTTATTAAAAAAGAAAAAAAACTGAAATATCACATGGTCCTAAGTATTCAGACCCTTTGCTCAGTATTTAGTAGAAGCATCCTTTTGATCTAATACAGCCATGAGTCTTTTTGGGAAAGATGCAACAAGTTTTTCACACCCTGGATTTGGGGATCCTCTGCCATTCTTCCTTGCAGATCCTCTCCAGTTCTGTCAGGTTTGATGTAAACGTTGGTGGACAGCCATTTTTAGGTCTTTCTAGAGATGCTCAATTGGGTTTAAGTCATGGCTCTGGCTGGGTCATTCAAGAATGGTCACAGAGTTGTTGTGAAGCCACTTCTTTGTTATTTTAGCTGTGTGCTTAGTGTCATTGTTTTGTTGGAAGGTAAACCTTCGGCCCAGTCTGAGGTCCTGTGCACTCTGGAGAAGGTTTTTGTCCAGTATATCCCTGTACTTGGCCGCATTCATTCATCTTTCCCTCGATTGCAACCTGTCTTCCTGTCCCTGCAGCTGAAAAACACCGCCACAGCATGATGCTGCCACCACCATCTTCACTGTTGGGACTGTCTTGGACAGGTGATGAGCAGTGCCTGGTTTTCTCCACACATACCGATTAGAATAAAGGCCAAAAAGTTCTATCTTGTTCTCATCAGATCAGATAATCTTATTTCTCACCATCTTGTAGTCCTTCAGGTGTTTTTTAGCAAACTCCATGCGGGCTTTATTGTGTCTTGCACTGAGGAGAGGCTTCCTCGGGCCACTCTGCCATAAAGCCCCGACTGGTGAGGGCTGCAGTGATGGTTGACTTTCTACAACTTCTCCCATCGCCCGATTGCATCTCTGGAGCTCAGCCACAGTGATCTTTTGGTTCTTCTTTACCTCTCTCCCCAAGGCTCTTCTCCCCCGATAGCTCAGTTTTGGCCGGACGGCCAGCTCTAGGAAGTGTTTTGGTCGTCCCAAACGTCTTCCATTTAGGATTATGGAGGCCACTGTGCTCTTAGGAACTTTAAGTGCAGCAGAAATTTTTTTGTACCTTGGCCAGATCTGTGCCTTGCCACAATTCTGTATCTGAGCTCTTCAGGCTGTTCCTTTGACCTCATGATTCTCATTTGCTCTGACATGCACTGTGAGCTTGTAAGGTCTTATATAGACAGGTGTGTTGCTTTCCTAATCAAGTCCAATCAGTATTATCAAACACAGCTGGATTCAAATGAAGGTTTAGAACCATCTCAATGATGATCAGAAGAAATGTACAGCACCTAAGTTAAATATATGAGTGTCACAGCAAAGGGTCTGAATACTTAGGACCATGTAATATTTCAGTTTTTCTTTTTTAATAATCTGCACAATGTCAACAATTCTGTGTTTTTCTGTCAATATGGGTGCTGTGTGTACATTAATGAGGGAAAAATTTTTTTTAAATTATTTTAGCAAATGGCTGCAATGTAACAAAGAGTGAAAATTTTAAGGGGGTATGAATACTTTCCGTACCCACTGTAAATATATGAATATAATATACAATGAAAATGCATTATAGTTTAAAATTTATATTTATATTAAAAGCAATTAGTTGAACTTAAGAGTGTTTTTTGACCTACGAAGTACATCTTTATATGTAATTTCATAATAAGTTTCTGGTGTTTTTGAAATATGGTTAAAGCGGTAGCACTTTATTTTACAGTCCTGTTCCTCATGTACATACTATGTACTTCTTATAGTAATTACAATAACTAGGTAATTAGGTAATAATCCTGAACCTACTCCTAAACCTAACCCTACCCCATGTAGTTACCTTATATTACCGGTACTTTCTTAGGTAGATACACTGTAAGTACACTGTAATGTAAGTGCATGTACTGTCAAATAAAGTGCAACCGATAAAGCATACTGACAAATATTTATAGTAAACTAAAATATACTTCATTGCCTATTTGTAATGTTTAAGTTGCAATTTAGTATAAAATATATTAATTTTAAATGTCATATCAAATAATATACTTGTGTAATTGTGTTAAAAATTATATGTGCTGTAAGCATGACAAAAGATTATTAAAACATAATTATTAAAAATGTATTTTTAAAGAAAACTTTTCTTTTGGCATTATTACATAGTGCACTTTTTAAAAGTGGTATTAAGAAAGTGGTGTTAAGAAACGGTCATGAAAGCGTACTCTCTTCAAAGCCACTTAAAGGGATAGTCCAGCAATTCTGTCATCATTTACTCGCCCTCAAGTTGTTTCCAAACCTGTATGAATTTCTTTTCTTCTGCTGAACACGAAAGAAGATATAATGAAGAATGTTGGTAACCAAACAGTTGCTGGCCCCCATTGACTTCATTCATTCATTCATTCATTCATTCATTCATACTGTGGAAATCAATGGGGACCAGCAGCAGTTTGGTAATGATGAGTAAATGATGACAGATTTTTTTTTCTGCCCTTTAAGTAGCCTTTTATTTAATAATTTAATATTATATTATTTGCAAGTCAAGGTTTTTTGAATACTTTTAAGACTTGAGTACACTACAAGTGCATTTTCAATACAATTAAGCACACTTCTTTTGCAGTAGGGTATACTCCATTTGTAAAACAGAACTGCTTCTTCATTGTATAATGCAGTGCACTGAGTTTTACAGAGGACCAACAACAGCATGTGTGGGGGAGAAGTTAATTTGATTCATGAGTAGCTTTAATGGGAAAAATACAGAAGTGTGAGAGCATTTATAATGTACCAACAGAGAGTGTTCTCCCTTGTTTCTGCACAGCTGTCAGCTGTACTCAGTGATACTGTATGTTCATCTCCAGTAAACATGCTATTTTCTGGCTGAAAATATTGAGCGACATAATAATAATTAACTTATAAGAAACTTTCATCATGTACTCACCCTCATGTAATTTCGAACTCGTATGACTCGTATAAAGTCTTCTGTACAACAACACAAGCGGTTGGAAACCACTGGCATTTCATGATATTCATCAAGGGGAATTTCAAGCTTCATAAAACATGCATAAAAGTGGTACATAAGATGCATTGAATTAAATTCCAAGTCTTCCGATCTCATACGATAGAGTTTAGAAACAGAACCAAATTTAAGTCATTTCTTAAGGCAGCGACAAACAACGACTACCGGAAGTCATTCATTTCCAACTGAGAATCATGCAGAGGTTGATGTACTGAGTTTTTTTTTTTTTTTTTTTTGCGATACAACTGGTACAAATATTCATTCGTTCATTAAATTAAATTAAATTAAAGTTTATTTGTATATCACTTTTCACGATACAAATCGTTGCAAAGCAGCTTTACAGAAAATTAAGTTTCTACATCCATCCATTACATGGATGTCCAAAATGCAGCGCCGCAGTTCCTGAATAAATCTAAGATGTGTATTGTGGGCCGATTCACGATGAAAGATCCGATTCAAAAGAATTATTCATTCACAAACCTGAAAACGCTACTGCTTATGAACTCTGTTGAACTCTCTCTGAATAACATGCTATGAACTATCACTGAATAATGACTGACGTTTTGGTCTGTTTTTTTTACACAAATCTATTGTATGGCTTCAGAAGATTTTAAATGCAGCATAAGTTGTATTAACAACTCCAATGCTTCTGCCTCAGTCTCAGTCCTGTACAGTTCATTATATCTCATTTTGTGTTCCATGGAAGAAAGATAAATCATACATATTTGGACATGAGTTTGGGTAAATAATGACAATTTTCAGAGAAAACATGAGGAAAATAACATGAAAGAGAGAGACACTATCAATTATCATAATTGTTCTATCTAGCAACCGGTCCCCTGTGTTTATGTCTAGTTTGTATCTTGATAAAATGCATAAATAGTAATTAATTTGCACATTTTCTGCCCTGTCTGTCTTTAAACAGCTTCAAAAATTATTTCAAGAAAGCTGGCTAAGACCACAACAAATATGTTGCTAAAATCACTCCCTTTAATATGAAGGTATTTTTGGTGCAAAACAACTGAGTGACCGTGACAGCGGAATTTGTAGTTGTAGAGAATAGCCACACATGTGTATCAGTAAATCTGAAGTCACAGACAAAAGTTGCAAACATGTAGATATTTTTTTCTCTCCCACAAACACAACAACAGTATACCCCGTTCTTGAATCCTTCACTGCAGGTGCACAAATCCTAGTTTACGAATCACAAATCAAGAAACTCGTACGCTCACATGTTTTGCTACTATTGCTGCAGTGAATATGGTGCAAAACACATTCACACACCTGCATCAAAAATGTGAAGTCACAGACGAATTTTGTACATCCGCAAATCAGTTTGTGAATTCTTGCAATTAGATTTGCACGCTTGTAGAATGTTTTCTTACATATATATCTTTTTTTCTTGGATGCTTTTTCTAGCACAAACACAAGTGCATAACTACAACGGCGTGAATCTGCTGCTACGAGTCTCAAACCTGTTTTTCGCTTGCAAATGACAAGTTTCACGCTCTCTCCCTTATGCACCGCCTATCTGTTTGATAAATGGTGCAAAAGTGATTTGTGCATCTGTAGAGGCAACGGCGCGCACTGTTCAGAGAGCAGAGAATTTCAGCCAATCAGAAGAGCTCATTTGGGCGCCTGAAACACGCCCCCTAGTTTTAGCCACAACCCCGAAAAAATCGCGAGCTGCGAGCATCTTGACAGCGACAAGTATCAGAAAAGGTACGTGGCTATTTTTTTCTTTCTGAAATCATTTGTTTAAAGCTTAAATATAGCTACGTTGGTAAACAGAGTTTCTTAGTTAGGTTAGCAAATCTTATTTCAAGAAAGGTAAGCTAACGGTAGCCTACCTGCACTGTAATTTTGCTATTCATCGTCTCGATTAATTACACGTCCTAATATAACGATTTATTCCTGATCTGTCTGCTTTTAACCCTTTCCTATTAAACCTACAGGTACACTAACGGTCAATTTACAGCCGGCATCATAGTAGGTACATACATAGTAGTATATATTGATCAAATCCAAACACGGATTCTCAAGGAATGAAAACTGAGATAACTAAAGTAATTAATAATCTTACCCAACACTGAGAGTAATAATTACTAGACAAATTACCTACTATAGTTTGCCTGCTGTAAATTACCTTTAGTTTCTATAGTAGGCTATCCCAATAAAATTACTATTCACCAAAGAAAAAAAACATGGTACCCTTGGTTTTAACTTACTCACCTGTGAAGATGCACCCTGATCTGTCATTTTTCTATAAGGTAAAGCATAACAGAATACAAGGAATAAATCGTTATATTAGACGGTGTAATTTAATACGAGACGATTGAATAGCACACTTAACAGTGCAGGTAGGCTAACGTTAGCTTACCTTTCGTGAAATAAGATTTGCTAACCTAACTAAGAAACACTGTTTACCAACGTAGTTGTATTTAAGCTATAAACAAATGATTTCAGAAAGAAAAAAATAGCCACGTACCTTTTCTGATACTTGTCGCTGTCAAGATGCTCGCAGCTCGCGATTTTTCGGGGTTGTGGCTAAAACTAGGGGGCGTGTTTCAGGCGCCCAAATGAGCTCTTCTGATTGGCTGAAATTCTCTGCTCTCTGAACAGTGCGCGCCGTTGCCTCTACAGATGCACAAATCACTTTTGCACCATTTATCACAAGATAGTCGTTGGCATAAGGGAAGAGCGTGAAACTTGTCATTTGCAAGCGAAAAAGTGTTTGAGACTCGTAGCAGCAGATTCACGCCGTTGTAGTTGTGCACTTGTGTTTGTTCTAGAAAAAGCATCCAAGAAAAAAATATATATGTAAGAAAACATTCTACAAGCGTGCAAATCTAATTGCAAGAATTCACAAACTGATTTGCGGATGTACAAAATTCGTCTGTGACTTCACATTTTTGATGCAGGTGTGTGAATGTGTTTTGCACCATATTCACTGCAGCAATAGTAGCAAAACTTTGTGAGCGTACGAGTTTCTTGATTTGTGATTCGTAGACTAGGATTTGTGCACCTGCAGTGAAGGATTCAAGAACGTGTAACTGTTGTGTTGTGTTTGTGAGAGAGAAAAAAATATCTACAAGTTTGCAACTTTTGTCTGTGACTTCAGATTTACTGATACACATGTGTGGCTATTCTCTACAACTACAAATTCCGCTGTCACGGTCACTCAGTTGTTTTGCACCAAAAATACCTTCATACTTTAATATTTAATAATTTGAGATTTTAATACGTACAGTGTTAATTAAATTGACTTTTCTTGTTGTTGTTTTGTTTGTCTGGTATGAAAAAGCTATATTAAAGCGGTTCAATATTGCTCCCCAGTGCTGATTCTTTAGAATAATCAAGGTTGGTAATAATGATATGTTTTGCAATGCAAAACACTCACATATTCCTTGCTGTCAGACTGGCTGTGAAAACAGGGGAGGAGTTTCAGGCTTTAACGCTCTGTCTTTGTTTAATTCTCAGACAGTCGCTGCCACATGCTCAGCTTGTATAACGACGTAAAAGAGAACTCAAGTACTGAGAACCTGTGTTTTGAGGTTGCTGTTGTAATGCAAAGTCTGGAGAGAACTGGTACAATTTAAGATGAATTTGTCATCTTCAAAAAAAATTAAAAAATTAATTAATTGGCTGTTCCCTAGAAAGAAATGGAGCACAAAAGAAGAAGAGAGCAGAAGTATGTTACAAACACAGACAGAAGTGAGAGTGTGACAAGAAAAGACAGACCAACAGATCACAAAGACAGAAGGCAGTCGAGGACACCTCTGCATTTGCATTTCGCTTTTTACATTTAGCAGATCTCATTAACCTGTGCTGAAACTGGCAGAAATTCATATGCATTCTGACACATGAAGAAGCCATTCCCATATGCTCATCCTCTTTGTTTTCAGATCTTATACATCGACAATGGTTGCAGAGAGACGTTGAAATGTCTCTTGTGAGATGACAAACTCAGCTGGAAGAGCTATAATTACATGGAGTTGCCTCCATTTGTGTGGGTTACATGTGGTGAGCACATACAGTACTTAACCGGCAAAGTGTAGTAACAAAATATGCTGATATTATATGCAGAAATAATGTGATGTTATGCCTGTTCTTTTAGAAAGGCTGCAGCATAGGGAAATAGAACGAATACAGGTAAAGTGAGACACCTAAAGTGTGACACTTACATTTTGTATTTAATATTTTCCTTTTTCTCTGTATAATGTAGTAAGGAACTTTAGCTCTTCACACAATACCGCAGCATCATATTTTAAAACAAGACTAATTATATAAACTATCAGAAAGTGTACCACAACACAGTTTTAGACATTTTGAACATTTATAATTGGTCTTGTTTTAAAATATGATGCATGCTGTGGCATCTTATATTTACTGTAGAAATTTCAGCTGTTTGTGCGCGACAGTCGTCCGCGAGTGGCTGTTGCGCTATTTTGTGTTTGTTTATTTTATTAAAGTTTCTTTGAATGTTCGCCGGTTCCCACCTCCCTTCCCAACCTACAAACGTTGCTACATATATACTAGATATATATTATATAATTCTAAATTCAATGCACACAGACTGAATTAGTTTTAAGTCTTTGGTTCTTTTAATTTGTGATGATTTTGGCTCACATTTAACACAAACCCACCAATTCACTATCTCAACAAATTAGAATATGGTGACATGCCAATCAGCTAATCAACTCAAAACACCTGCAAAGGTTTCCTGAGCCTTCAAAATGGTCTCTCAGTTTGGTTCACTAGGCTACACAATCATGTGGAATACTGCTGATCTGACAGTTGTCCAGAAGACTATCATTGACACCCTTCACAAGGAGGGTCAGCCACAAACATTCATTGCCAAAGAATCTGGCTGTTCACAGAGTGCTGTATCCTAGCATGTTAACAGAAAGTTGAGTGGAGGGAAAAAGTGTGGATGCACAACCAACCGTGAGAACCGCAGCCTTCTGAGGATTGTTTAGCAAAATCGATTCAAGAATTTGAGTGAACTTCACAAGGAATGGACTGAGGCTGGGGTCAAGGCATCAAGAGCCACCACACACAGACGTGTCAAGGAATTTGGCTACAGTTGTCGTATTCCTCTTGTTAAGCCACTCCTGAACCACCGACAATGTCAGAGGCGTCTTACCTGGGCTAAGAAGAAGAAGAACTGGACTGTTGCCCAGTGGTCCAAAGTCCCTCTTTTCAGATGAGAGCAAGTTTTGATTTTCATTTGGAAACCAAGGTCCTAGAAACTGGAGGAAGGGTGGAGAAGCTCATAACCCAAGTTGCTTGAAGTCCACTGTTAAGTTTCCACAATCTGTGATGATTTGGGGTGAAATGTCATCTGCTGGTGTTGGTCCATTGTGTTTTTTTGAAAACCAACATCACTGCACCTGTTTACCAAGAAATTTTGGAGCACTTCATGCTTCCTTCTGCTGACCAGCTTTTTGAAGATGCTGATTTCATTTTCCAGCAGGATTTGGCACCTGCCACACTGCCAAAAGCACCAAAAGCTAGTTCAATGACCATGGTTTTACTGTGCTTGATTGGCCAGCAAACTCACCAGACCTGAACCCAAGAGGAACCTCTATTGTCAAAATTATAAACCATAGACCAAAAAAGCAGATGAGCTGCAGTCACGTCAAAGAACCTGGGCTTCCATACCACCTCAGCAGTGCCACAAACTGATCACCTCCATGCCACGCCGTATTGAGGCAGTAATTAAAGCAAAAGGATCCCCTACCAAGTATTGAGTACATGTACAGTAAATGAACATACTTTCCAGAAGGCCAACAATTCACTAAAAATGTTTTTTTTGTTGGTCTTATGAAGTATTCTAATTTGTTGAGATAGTGAATTGGTTAAATGTGAGCCAAAATCATCACAAATTAAAAGAACCAAAGACTTAAAACTAATTCAGTCTGTGTGCATTGAATTTATTAATACCCCGTTTCACATTTTGAGTTGAATTACTGAAATAAATGAACTTTTCCACAACATTCTAATTTATTGAGATGCACCTGTAAATAACTGATAAGAAAAAAATTGTTAGAAATAGTTATTTCAATGAAAGACCATCATGTGAGAATTCTTTATTTATTTATTTTTTTCTGTAATTTACAAGATGACTTGTTCTTTTCACATCCTAAAATTGTACATTTAACAATATTTAACTGTAAAATCACATGTAACATCTCAATAGGTCTATTACAGATTTTAACCATATAGAGTAAGTGAAATTACAATGAACAGGTTTTGACAGCAGCATTTTTACAGTCTTTCTTTTTTTAAATTACAATCATTTTTTATGTATTCATTCATTTCTGCTAAAGGAAAAACACAACCGAACATTGACCCCTAGAAAGTTTTAAACCCTTGAAGACCTTTTCCCACCAACTCCTCCTGTCATGACATCTTAGCATAAAGCTTAAGCCCTGTGGATGTTGAACTGAGCTGAAATACAGAGTGAGAGAAGAAAAGAAATGAAAATAATACAATAAGTGGAAAGAAAAAAAGAAAAAAAAAAGAAAAAAAAGAAAAAACAACAGCTTGCAATATCAACTCAAATTGACTGTGGCGAGTGACTCCGGGGGTTAAGGATTCTCTTCAGGTCATTAAACATTTCATCAGGCGACAGGCGACGTGGAGAACCCATGAGCCTTGCCACCAAACACACGTTTCCAAGTTCTTCACAGGCTCCAGATTTGCCCCTCTAGCCTCTCCACATACATTGGCATATGTGAAAAAGGCTTCACATGTACCCATGCCAGACAGATCAGTACGCAGCCTCTTTATTTTGATGCTGTTGGGTTTGACCAACTGGAGGGATGACTAACTAAGATCTGGTCCCATCTGGTGGCCTCCTAGTCATATAGGCCCAGTTTGGACTTGGACTACATTTTTCTATAAACAATGTTTCTCATATTAAAGGAATAGTTCACCCAAAAATTAACATTTTCTTAAACTCTACTCACCCTCAGGAAATCCAAGATGTAGATGAGTTTGTTTCTTCATTAGAACAGATTTAGAGAAATGTATCATTACATCACTTGTTCACCAATGGATCCTCTGCAGTGAATGGGTGCCGTCAGAATGAGAGTTCAAACAGCTGATAAACATCACATAATCAACACGATACTAGACCATCAATTAATATCTTGTGAGGCAAAAAGCTGTGTGTTTGTAATAAACATATTCTTTATTAATATGTTTGTAACTTTAAACTTTAATCAAATTAAAATGAATGTTTTCCTTTTTAGTGGCCTACATTTTTATTTTCAGTGTATGTTAGCAAAGACCAAACAAGATGCAGGTGTTTCTGTGAAGATGATTACATTTTAGAATGATGTTGCAGAATTTTTTTTAAAGAACATCTGAAAATCCCAAGGTGCTGGTGCACACACCAGTCAAAATGCATATGCAACAAAGTAACGTGCATATTATACAATTATAAAATATTAATGTAATCTTTAAACAGAATAAGGCATCATCTTGCCACTATGATCTGACACATCGGTTTTAATCATGACATAAAAGCTTCAATTAATTTGCTCTAAGCTGTCAATGAAGCAGAAAACTGTAACAGTTTACTGTATCTTAATATTGTTGACAGGTTTAGAGGCCTATAGGGATGTCTTGTCTACTATATAGGTGTAGTATTATGCAGAATGTGAGCTAGGGAATATTAATACTAATAATAGCTTTTAAAGTGTGTGGGTGTTTTTTTCAGTTGCTGTATGTCATTATGAATGACTGAAGATCAGAATTACCATATCAATATCATAATAAGACCTAAATAAAAATTAGATACACATGCATACAACTGAGCCATTTACAAAATATTTCATTAATTTCAGTAATGTGAATACTAACAATACGCAAAAGACAATATATATTTTATTCAGAGTGTGATTACTTGTATATGGCAGAGGGGGGCACCCAAGGTAACAATATTAAATGCCCAGCAGGTCCTGATAATACAAAGATCGTCCACATGGGGGCGTCACAGAGGTCAATATCACTGTCCCCTCAGAGCAGCAAAACCACAAAGTGATGAGATGAGTGCACATAATGTGCCTTATCATCTCAAAACCATAAACTAGGTGTTAGAGAACAGGTAACTCTGGTTGACTATAAGAGAAGAGTAAAATATTGCTTCAGTGTATTGATTAAATATTGAAGAGAGAACATTGGATTGGTGTAACACTGGTTAAAGGATTTGTGGGTTATTGCAGTCTGCTGCACATTAGAGCATTAATATTCTAGGCTGTGTAAATGTTAAGTGTCCTACATTTTATTGCAGTGCATTTTAGTGGATTTTCAAAAGCATTGCTCGAGGGAGGACAAAAACACTCAATTGTAGAGTGGGACTAAATGCTATTTAATTCAGTAAATAATATGTGCTTTTGCTGTGTGGAAATTACCATTAACCATGACACCAACGTTAAATGACCAATAAAATATTATTAAATCTTATTCAATTCTTTAAAATAACTAATTATATTCTAGCATTTTGGTCCTGTATTTTTAACCGCTGAATATTCACATTCAATAATGCAGCAACAATATCATTCACAATGTTCTCTGAACAATAGTTTAACAATAATTTAATAGTTAACTAAATATTTAGTGTGCTCTCTGCTCTGGTTAAATGTAACTCTATGTAAATTCACTTGTTAGCATAAAATAATAATAAAAAAGGGCACAATGGCAATTAAAGCAGTATTTGGACAGTGATTCTTTATTATTAATATTGAGGTGTTGAAATAATTATGTTAAATTATGAATTGCACAGTGGAATTATCCTGATTTTAGAACTTGTTATATATTTAGGCTACTTTAGAGGGGATACAAAGACTCACTGGGGAACAGTCGCAAAATAATCACACTTTTTGACACTTTAAAAATGAGGGGAAAATAATGAAAGAGGCACAATGACACAAAGTTGTTACTGTAATCTCTCATTTAAACCACAACGAATGACAAGCATTTTTTTTTATTTCAAAGGAAAACTTACAAAGCTTTTGTCTTGTGTTAATAAAGGTAACAGCCCAGAGTAACAGGAGCAGACAGGAGGAGTTTGCGTTGCATCATCATTAACCGCGTGACGTTGTCAATAACTCACAACGAGGAAAGTTAAATATTGAGAAGCGGGTAAGGTGCGCTGAAACTTAGTAACTATGAGGTCAATCGCAGCTTCATTTCGACACTAGCTGCATATCCACTGGCAAGCCAGGTGAGAGGCGCCTTCCAGGAAACAGCCAGATTCACTAGCACAGCTGAATGACTTATAATTTCAAAACTCTTGCCTGTAGTTTCCACTAAGCTTTTCTTTGCTTGCGTAGTGGTACATATCAAGTTTGCATATGATGAGCAGCGTCGGTTCACGAGAACTGCTTATAAATGTCCACTAAAGCGGATAGAGACTCACAGGTAGATGTGACCCACCTAGATACCCGCAAAGCAGAATGGGCTGAAGACACTGACGACCGGGAGGTGATGAGGACGGAGGAAGCTCCAGCGCCTCGCAGGCTCAGCCGCAGCCCGAAGTGCGCTCGCTGCAGGAATCACGGCGTCGTGTCGCGCCTCAAGGGCCACAAGCGCCTCTGTCGCTGGCGTGACTGTCAGTGCGCGAACTGTCTGCTGGTCGTAGAGAGACAGAGAGTGATGGCAGCGCAAGTCGCCCTCCGGAGACAGCAGGTCACAGAGGTTGGTTGACTAAGCTTTCTGTGTGCTCCGGTGGCACTAAAAAGGGTGTTGTTTGCAAACAAAGTGACACAGTTTTGTTGAAGGTTTTGAGCACGTGTGTAGCTACTTTCTTGTTGCAGACTTGAACTGCAAAAGTGGGAATTTTTTTGAATTTTTTTGGTTAAAGATACAGTATTGATTTTTTTTGCTAGGTATATTATAATAATATTAATTATATCACTATATCTAGAATATACTTATATATATATATATGTCTAGCAATTATACTTGTATACATGTCATTTAAATTGTTAAAATGTTGCAGTTTAAGGCCACAATTATTAATGAAATCAGATTATAAACATGTTTACGTTTATATATTCCAGCAAAATCATGTTACTGCAAACAACATGACTGTTACATAATTAACTACCATTAAAAGAAGTACCGTGACAGTAGTATGGTACAGTAATGTATCAGATGGTTATATATTTATATAAACACTACTAATTGCTAAATATTCATGTGTCTTGGTATTTAAAAAGTACAATACACTACAATGGTACATCCACTTGATTCCCTTGGAATTTGTATATTTCTATAAGCAAAAAAAAAAAAAAAGCATTACAGTCTATTGTCATAATTAATGTGTTGCTATTATTTCTGACAATGATAAACATCTTCATCATAAAATTCCTGAGAGCAAACAAAATAAATTGAGTGAATTTTAAGTAGCCTAGTTAGGCATTCAAAGCTGAGTTAGGCATTCACTAGATATTGTTAAGAAAAAGGACAGCCTTTATGACAAACAAGACATCCACTGGTGTCTTTTGTAGCGTAAGTATCTTTTATCCATCCCATAAATTTATGCTGAGTTGTGCGTTCTCTTTGACAGGGTAAAAAAGGTCAAAAAAACACCTCTGTTCTCAGACATGCAGCTTACCAGCGCTACACGAGGGCACCTAGTCTCCTGGCAAAGAGTATTCTAGAGGGTAAGCCTTAATTAGCGCACATCTCATTAACACAATTGCACCCTGAAAGGCGACATCGGGAGAAACTGGATTAGTTCACCCGTTATGCCACAGAACCCTCTGTTGGGAATAAATCTGTTTATGTTTATGTAAGGTAATTAAAATTATGCAAATGGATAGAGGAATTACAAAAGAATTGGCTCATATGACTGCTTTGGAGTTTGATTTTCCCTGATGTGTTTCTCGCTGTGTCAACATTAAGGTCAAACTGATTTAATTGTTATCATAAATTTGAATACGCTTAATTTGTTTTTGTTCCAGTAGAATATTTAAAACGGTTATACTTTTATGAGTTCCACATGGAGTCTAAGAAATTTATTTTTTAATTGTTATGAAATTAGGTGAAAATGATTTGTACACCTTTACAGAAATGCATTTTAATGTGGGTCATGACCTAAAAATGATCCACGTGTCTGTTTTGATACGATCATGGTCGGAAGGAAAAACCATTGACAGATGGAAATAAAAAATGTAGCTGACCATGTAATCATTCATAGTTAGAACTGCAAAATATTTAGGCTTGTCAATTTTTGAAAGAGATGGCAAAGCACTTTGAATGCTTTCCATCTGTTGTTGACATCCAAAGCTTTGCTTTTCTTTTTTAAGAAAAACTGTGGGGGGAAAAAAGGCATTTGTAATGTGACAAAAGATTTATATGTCAAATAAATTCTGTTTTTCTGAACTTTCTATTCATTAAAGAATCCTAGATAAGGTATTACAATTTCCAGAGAAATATTAAGCAATCTGTTTTCAACATTAATACTAATAAATGTTTCTTGACCAAATCAGCATATTAGAATGATTTCTGAAGGATCATGTAACACTGAAGATTAACAAAAGATTAGATCAGCTTTGCCATCATAGGAATACATTACATAAAAAAAAATAAAGTAGAAAACAACTATTTTAAATTGTAGTAATATTTCACTGCATTACTGTTTTACTGTATTTTTGAACAAATAAATGCAGCCTTAGTGAGCATAAGAGATTTCTTGAAAAAACATAAATCTTACTTGACCCAAAATTTTGAACAATGGTATAATCTATTCTAGATCAAAGTAGTCTGTAGTCTTGACTACTTGAATTCAAAGTATCTTCATTTACGGTTCCTGAAACTGTTTATTCTAATAGACTATTTGAATATTTTTACATTTAAATGTGACTTGATTATGAACAAGAAAAATCCACTGTTTTTATACTCCTTCATCATGCTGTAGGCTACAAGCCGCCTGTGTTAGAGGACTGGCCAAAAAGACTCCACCAACCCCCAGTCAGTGTTCGTATGAGGAAGAGGAGAGCGTTTGCAGATAAAGAGCTGGAGACTGTGATGCTGGAAAGAGAGCTAAGGCAAAGAGAGATGGAAGAGTTGCCTGCACTCCTCCTCCAGGCTGTGGTGCCGTCCGCTCCCTCTCCGTATTTTTTCCCACTGTCAGACCCAATCATGCCCACGTACATGCCTGTGTCCAAAAGCGACTGTGATCTCCCTCACCATCAACACTCGCTTAAATCCAAGACTCTAGACTGTGGCCCAAACACACTGACAGACAGCATCTCTCTAAGAGTGTGTGAGAACTGGGACATTTTCAATGCGATTCGACCTCCACCGCACTGTTACTGCGCAAGCCCAGGCGTCAACATGGTTAAAAACATACCGGACAGCGGGTTTTCTGATATGTCTGTCAAACCAAAATGTTTAGTTGTCGACACCATGTCAAAGCAAGGCATTCCTCCCTCACCGAATATGGCAGACGTGCTGGTACAAGCTAAATCACCCCACAAACGCTGCAGGTCATTGGGACACGAGGCCTCTGTTCACATGGACTGTACGGAGGGTACAAATAAAGACACCATCAAAAAAGCTGTAACACGGCCATTACCTTTTTCTGTAGAGGCATTGCTCATGAGATAAGAATTTTATTTTTAAAGCTAACACTTTACAATAGGGTTCAGTTTGTTAGCATAATGTATTACATTAATTTACATTACATTAACGGCCAATGAAATTTTTTACACTGTTTATTAATGTTGTTTAATGTTAATATCTACATACACGAATACATTTTTAACAAGTTAGATATTAACATTACCTACTGTATTATGAATGAACATTAAGAATTAACAATGAACAACAGCGTATTTATAAAGTAACATGAATATAGATTATGAAATGCTGTTAAAAAGCTAATTGTTAGTTCATGATATCTGATGTATTAAGTGATGTTAACGATAACAAATGAAACTTTTTGGTAAAGTGTGACCTTTTCAATTTATATTTGACTATAATTTATCTAGATTTACAGTAGCATTTAAGCAGCTGAGCTTTTAAAAAAATAAATAATGTAATTTTCAAGCAAGTCAAGCAAGCAGAGGATATATTCAAACACTTTCTTAAATTGCACACTCTTTCTCAAGTAGTGCTGAGAAGTACAGTTTATTTTAGTGAATGTGTTCACTTGTACCATTCATGTAAATGAAGCTGTTCATAAACAGTTAACCAGTTCATTTGTCCTTGTGCACAAGTGTTTGTGTTCATCATTACATTCAGTTTTATAAATACAGTGTTTATAGTTTTATTACTTTCAATTAGTGTCAATTTTTATGCAAAGCTGAGTTTTTAGGTTTAAGGAATCAAAAGATTCAAGTTGTTGAGATGAATCAAAAAGTGTAACCCCTTAACTACTTAAAATGGACTAGTTTGCTTGGCACGTCAGTTTTTAATGAAGCTTCCCCAACACTGCACTGAAAAGTTAAATAGTCTATAACTTTCTTGTTTAATAAAATACTCTTGATTAAAGCACTTTTGATTCATTTCTAACTAAAGTTGTTCAAATTGTTTTTATAATCCTGTTTAAATCAGTTATATGAAATTGTTAAATACACAGTATAGAATATATATGCGTCTTACTAAGCTTTATACTTTATTCCTTCTTTTTCCAGTTCTGTTTCACAATATTTGTTTTCTGTTCGAAAAACATTGTGATGTTTCTTTCTTGTACATGTAAATAGTCATGACTAACCTTTTTTTTTTGTTTATTATTCATATTTTTAAATTCCAAATAAGAAAGTCTGATGTAAACGCATAGGTAGCTGAGGATCAAATGAAAGAGTGGTGGAAAAAAGATTAGTTTCTCTCTCTCTTCCTTTAATGTGAATTAATGATGTAGTTCATACGGTGGTTGGATTGAAGTGATGCCTGGTACATCTGTGTATTTAAGCTACAGGCTCCCACAAAGGTACTTTGAACTGTTTCTGCGGTGTTCATAAAATATTTTCAATTTTAAAGAAAACTAACGATGAAAAGGGCTCTCAGGCAGGAACCAACTCAAAGTGTAAAACTAAACGAGTGAGGAGAAAGACACATGTGCCTGAGGGTTCAGAGGCAAGAAATTATTCTAATATGAGCTCAGGAGGACAAATTATTCAGTATGTTTTTCTGCGTTTTCTTTTTACATCTTAATCAGGAAGTTCATAAAAGCCTTATTCCTGTCAGTACTGTGTATTCAAGTGAATGTGTTGGCTTAGCAACATTGCGCAATATATTTGGGAGTGTATCGCTATCCTGTAGACTGGTTTAGACAATGTATATCCTCTCTTTTCTATCCTTTCTTCATTTTCCATTTCAGTTTTTGAGATATGGAAGCCTGATAGTTTTGACATCTCTGGACCGTGTGGCGTCAACATGTGTGATGGCATCATGCCCTCCTCTGTGTCTGTCTCTATATCTCAGCACATCTGCCAGTGCAGATAGGGGCTTTACATTAGGAGCCTTCCTGAGGCGGGAATCTCAGCCCTCTTGTGGTCCACTTAAAAAAAAAAACATGGCAAGAAGAGGGCAGAAGAACATTAGTGTTTTAAATGATAAAATGATATATATTAAAATCCTCAGTTCGTTATTGTTTGAAAGAGTTCTATTCATTGCGCAACATGCTGAGTTTTTAATTTGACAAAAATGCACTAAAACAGTAATCTTGTGATTTTTAAAATACAATTTAAGAACTGTTTTCTATTTTAATATATTTAAAAAATAATTTATTCCTTTGATGCCAAAGCTGAATTTTCAGCAGTCATTATGTTAGTCTTCAGTGTCACTCAGGATCCTTCAGGAAATTATTTTAATATGCTGATTTGGTGCTTATTATTATCAATATTAATATATTTTTTGTGAAAACTGTGATAATTTTTTGCAGGATTCTTTCATGAATAGAAAGTTAAAAAGAACAGCATCTTTTGTAAGATTCTAAATATTTTCGATTATAATGCATATAAATTCAATTTAATGCATCCTTGCTGGATAAAATAGTTTAATTTATTTATTTAAAAAAAATTCTTACTGACCCCAATATCTGAACGGTTTTGTATATTTTAAGTAGGTATAGGAGGCACAAGTAGGTATAGGAACTAGGATACAGCATTTGTCTGAATTAGAATGTAATTTAATTTGAATAACAAATAACTAAATATAGAAGAGTGCAGATTTTAATATGTATTATAATGTATCACTACATGAAGTATGCATGCATTCCACTCTCATCATGAAATAAACAACAATGTCTATGCCCAAATCTGGGTTGTACGCACACACACACACATACACACACAAACACAGAAATACAGCTCAGATACATGAACTTTTAGGTATGGCATTATAAAAGGGGAATGCATATTTCATGTAGCGCTGCTAGCATGCAAGCATACTACATTACAGTTTACCATTGGGCAAAATTGTTATTCTAAGGCAGCACCCCTGAACTCCTTTCATTATAGGTTTATTTATTCTCACTGTCTGTTCTAGCATGAAGTCACCCTAACTTGTTTGTGTAATCGAGATATCAGCATATCCTTTCTCCTGACATGGTATCGACAACATTTTGTATCAAGGTCCAAGGGGGTTGCTTTGATCCTAGTGCCAGCTTCCAACTCAAGCAGAATTTGCCAGATTGAGACCCTGCGCTTGGCATGCATAACCCTGAAAAACCCCTGCATACTCCACTGCTCTTGGGTTACATGGCCCCCCGCTTCCTCCAAACAGGGGGTGTCTCTTTCAGAGTGGGTGGGCTGGCCCTCAGCCGCTCACCTGCTGCGTCCAATAAAAAACTCTCTTGTGTCATGTGTCTTTGGCCTTGGGATAAACAGACAGTTTCCACAAGGCACAAAACTTTACAGTCTTGATTTCCAAGTAAGTCTTTGTTGTGGGTAACTATGAAGAATGCTAAAGAGCTTACACACAGTTTTAATATATTTAAAAGTGTCTAATGTATATTCTCTCGGTTTCTCTATGAAATATCAGATAAGACTTTGTTTCCAGCATGGAGGAATCTGCAAAACTAAATAAGCAGTTTCAAAGTACATCTCAGCTTGGGATAGCATGTAAAACACAAAATATGAATATTTCAAAAGCAGTCAGCTTGTGAAAATCTGTATTGCTTTTTTTCAGGTCTTTGCGGTTACAAATGCAGAAGTAACAGATTTTCGAGAGGATCTTTTTACACTATTCTGACTGTTTAGCTGAAAACAGAATCTCTCGAAACCTGTTACGAGTTGATTTGCAGAATAAGCGATCTGCCAGCAATATGATACAAACTGATTTATTAACAAGAAAATCTGAGTTCTTACAATCAAACGGTTTGTCTCTGGAAATTAAAAAAACCAGTTCTCAGCACCTAATAATAATATATATTATATATATACATAATACTATTTATATTATATCATGTATATATATAATATAATAATAATATTAACTGTATATATATTTATTTATTTATATATTTATATATATATATATTATATATATACTGTATATATATATTATATAATATATATATATGAAATATATTATATATATATATATATGTCAGACATGCCTTTTTCATAGCACAACTGTGGAATGAAATTTTACAACTTAAAACATTACTGTTGGGTGAAAAGGGTCCCTCCACTTCCATCATAGGAGTCAGTTTTTTCTTGTCCCCTAAACTGAGGTCAAAGTTTGCAGCGTTCAACTGGAGCCAACGCAGAACCTGTGCTGACTGCAGCAGCTGTGCAGCTATACTGTTACATTCTCCTGGGCCGCCCAGTTCCTAAAATCCACCTTTCCAATTCAACACAAAGCACAGACTCTCTTGAATGCTAAACTGCCAGAGCCATTACTCTGCATGATTCAAAATGCTCTGTCCATTAGCCTCCATTCAAACTCTCCCAGCTCTTCAGGTTAAAACAATTTGTCATTCGTTGAAAAATGTGGAATAAGTGGAAGCAGAAATTAGAAATTCAAATTAACCACTGGAAGACATTGAAAAAAGGATTATGGAGCTAAAATTGGGTAAATGTTTGGTGACAAATCACTGCACCATTGTTTCTGTACCTCTTCATTATTTCTTTCTACTGGAACCAGTCCAAAGAACGGTTAAAAGAAAGCTGCTTAAAATGTTACCAAATAATATTTTTTATTTAAAATTTTCTCAAAAACAAAACAAAACACTTAATACAATATTGTATCATTAAAACAACATTAGATGGATTTAAATGAATGTTTTTATTATTTACTTATGTCATTCCCAACTCAAACACAAAGGGTGAATTTTTAAGTTTTCCTGGCCACTCTGTTCCATACGATGGAAAACAATTAGGAATGTGGTTGTGAAACTATTATAAAAGTGGTCCAATAAACATGATATGGTGCTATTTTTCATTTTGACTCTAGATGTCATTCACTTTCATTACATGAAAAAGTGTGGCTAGGATTTTGACCTAAAACTAGAAAGTCGTACCTAATTTTGCAATGTGGAAGTTTGTTTAAATGTGCCAGACTTCTGATTTATTAACAACTATAGGTAAATAACTTGAAGAATAACAAAGTACATTCATGATTATGATAAGAAATTAAAATAATACAATAACAAATGCCTATTTGAACTAGGTGAACTACTCCTCAAATTAACATGGCGCTTTTTAAGGCTACATTGATGCAACCAAACATTATTTCTGAAAATATATTCATTATTTAATTTTTTTATGCATGCATTCTTATTCATGTTGATTGTTTTGAACATTTGTGGTCTATTCTTGGCTCACAAATAGCGAAGTGTCCATGTGCCGGTTAAGCATTTAAGCAGATAACATATATCCCAGTCTCAACTGCCCTCTTTCAAGGATACACTTGCATCAACACGTTGGGAGTTTAAATGCAGTAGGTAGTAATATACAGATGAAAACAACCATAATCCCAACCCTGTGAAACTATTAACACGGTATTTACCCTTCTTATTTCTGGTTGGCCTTTAAGTATAAAACCGAACCACTGGACGTCCATAATACCCCAGAACCCAGGAAAGCCAATCCACCCCTGCGTATTATGTGGTCACTGCACCATAAAAATGGCATTCAGAAGTATTGGCACCTACTTATACATGATTAATTGCACCAGCATCGGTCTCCGGTGGAGGAGAGGAAGGGTTATCTACACATAAACCTTTACTGATGATGCTGGGTAAAAATGTGGGCAGCAGAAGGATGTGGGAGGTTGAGAAATGACAGCGGCTTGGCACAAAGAAAGAGTGAGAAAACCAAGAGGCAGTTAGAGGAAAGAAAGTACATGTGGAGAGAGAGACAGAGCAAGAAATGCAGCAAGAGACAGACTGAGAAGGCAACAGATGGATAGACAGACAGTGAGTGAGAGCTGTGTTGAGTTGGCAGAATGAAGGAGCGGAGAGATGGTGTGATAAAGCAGAGAAACCCTGTATTCACTGCAGCTGTACAGATGGCTCACCTGCCAAGAACAACACCATGTTTAAGGGCTATTTATTCTAACTGGATTACTATTACAGACACCACAATCCATGCTGTGAATTCTGAGAGTAACGGAAACCACAGGGTGGATTAAGGGATATGATTCATTCTAGTTCTGGATATATATTGCAATCGTATATAGCAATGTGTGGTGTTTACTGCATATAGTTATAGAATCCAATAACACAGTCACACATTTTTTTTTCTAAATGTTTATTTATAAACTCATCAAAAGAGAAAATGTTAAACCAACAAATCAGACCAAATAAATGTAATGCAGATATGTAGAATCTTGTATGTTAAAGGCACTACGAAGACATTAACAGGTTTGTGCATAAGGTATTAATTAGGCCCTCTCTTTAATATAATCTGTAAAGTATAAAGTTGCATAAAAACTAATGAAACAAAAAATGACATTGCTTGATTGTAATGAAAGATCACTTTTGTTTCATGGCTGGTTGCTCTATGAAATTATGGATTTGAAATGGGAATTAGGGTTTAGTTTATACATATAAAAATCTCCAATGATAACTTTGAGTTTATTAAGGCAATCAAATGTTGATTCAGTAACCGCTCAAAGTCGAACCAATTTTATAAGAATGGTTTGTTCATAAACAAGCGCTAAAAAGAAATGGTTCATACGTATAATTTGTTTGTGAATTGGGCTACACCTGTCCTTGTTTGTTTTGCATGCAACCTGCCAGAACAACTTAGGCATAATAGTAAGACATGTTTTCTTACCATTGTTTTGCGTCTTTTTATTCCATCACATTCGATTCAAACTGCAAGCTCACAATGCCGGTGAATTGTTTTTTTTGCTACTAGTGTTGGGCAGTAACTAGTTACTATTAACTAGTTACAGTAATAATATTACTTTTTGAGTAACTAGTGTAACTAATTATGAATAATATTTCAGTAATATTACAGTTTTACCGTATTCTTAAACCGCGAGCTTACTTTTTACTTTTGATGTCTCAACCCCTACTGATTTGAAGTCCAACAATCCAATAATTCCTAGATTTATTTGATAATTTTCATGACTTGCACAGGCACATGAAGTCACCAATGGCTGGAAATATTGCCATTTCATTGACTTTGTCTGGAGAAAAAATTATCTGAACACACCGATGTGTAAGTTGTGGCAATTATAGAAGTTGTGGCATTACTTTACTCTGGCATTACATGGCTTGCGCACCCACATACCTCTGATCCCAATAGAAATTGTATTACTATAATTAAAAATAGATTTAAAAAGAAAACGTAACATTTTCTTATGAACTTATGCTATTTCACTTGATAAAATATCATGAGATATAATCCTATATGGGTAACAGAGAAATTGTAGCTACAATAAGCTTCAAGCTCTATACATGACAATTAATGAGGTTAATACAACACTTAAAAGTCACCACTATCAGTCACCACTAAGTGTTTGTAATAAATTCTGACTGCGATCCAATGTGGATTTTGATCAAATGATGAGGCAGAAATATATTGTTAGTAACATTTCAGAAGAATTTTTTTGGTAAAATACGTTAAAGAAAGGAAAAGTAACGTAGATGTAACTAGTAGTGTAACTAATTGCTGTTCCCAGAAAGTAATAAGTAAAGTAACAATATTACTTTTGGAAGGAGTAACTAGTAACTAAGAAATTAAAATTTTTTGAGTAACGGGCTGTAGGATATCAGACCGAATCAGACAATCTAAGATTTGGTCAAACATGGTTGAAACATTAGGAGCACAAAAATTCAACAGAGGCCCAAGACAACAGGATGTTATAAATCAGACCCGAGCATTAGCCAGTCTGAAGCAAGCCTAAACCACTCTTCACAGAACAGTTTTCAACATTAAAACAAAAGAACACATATTGACAATTCCAAGGAGATTGTCAAATTTGGGGCAAGTTATCAAGAATAATGGTAAAAAGAAATGCACAGCGTGACCGTCTCATGGAAACATGTGATAGTGATCACAAGCTCTACGGATTGGACTTTCTCCCCCAACCTCACGACGAATCACATACTAAACCTTCCATACAGACATTTTACCTCTCTGTGTCAGGGTTCTGTCACTTCGGTCTAGTGTAATTCATGGTTTTGTGACAGAGCCCTGCCACTCGCGTCATGTCATTGTTTTCATGTGAGCGTGCGTCTTCGAGAGTGCTCGAGCCATGCACTCTCGTCTGCGTGTACTGTTTCATGTTGGAGCGTGGTTTTCGGATCCCGCCAGTCCTGTCTTGAGTTTCGGTTTCGTGTCGGGGTCCGGACACTCGCTCTCCATGTTCTGTCTGTTGTGGGTGCGTGCGGTCTCGAGTTCGCTCGGCCGTGCGCTCTTCTGTCCACGTGTGTTGTGTTTTGTGAAGCACGCGGTTTGTGTTCAGCCGCGTGCTTTTCTTGTTGTCTTGTGTGAACACGCGGCTTATGAGTTTTCTCATTAGCTGCGTGTTCGTGTCTTTTTGTTCAAGCACATGGCTTGTGATTTATTTTTTTGCTGGCCATGTGCTTGTGTTTTTTTTTGTGTGAGCACATGGCTTTTTGTTTTTGATTCGGTGTGCCATGTGCTCATTTCAATTGTCTTGACCCCTCCCATCTTGTTTCCTGATTATTAGTTAATTTGCCCCACATGTTCTCCCTCGTTACCCTCCTCATTTGCTCCCTATTTTTTCTCCTTGTGTTTGCAGTCCTGCGTCCGTTCGTTGTCGTTATTTCCCCCTGGATGTCTTCGTCAATCCCTGGATGTGTCCAGATCCTGCCTTGCCTTGCCTTGCCTTGTCTTGCCTTGCCTTGCCAGCCTGTTTTTCCCCCTCGGGGTAGTTTTTGTTGCTGTTTTGTTTATTTTTATTGTCATTAAAAGCCATTTTTCTGCAATACTTAGTCCTCGCTCCATCCTCTACCCGGAAACCCCTGACAGTACGAACTGACCAAGATGAGGACTCAGCGGAAGAATGGTTTGCGCCATCCACCAGCCTCCACTCTCTCCAGCCCTCTCTATGAACACATGCTTCAGTTCAAGTCCTTGAGCTCCCTCCGTCAACAGGGGGCTGACCTGAGGGAGTTCGCCCTGGAGTTCAGCATAACTGCAGAGGGACTGGGGTTCAATCATGCGGTCCTCAAGGACCTCTTTAATTACGCCCTGGATGAGCCCCTCAACTGGTGGAGGATGAGAGGGCTGGATCACCTGTCTTTCGAGGGGTTCATCAGATTCCTAGCCCGTCAGGGGAATCCTCTGTCGCCCCCAGCGACGCCGAAGAGGCTGCAGCACCCCCAACGTCTGCTGAGGAATCTGCAGCGCCCCCAGAGGTGGCCGATGAGGTGGCAGTGCCCCGCTCTCGGAGACGTAGGAGGAGGAATGGGTACGCCTCACCTCCCCTAGAGGCAGCTGAAGAGGCTGCTGTGCCCCTAGGGGTGGCTGATGAGGCTGCAGCTCCCCGTGTGGCGGCCGAGGAGGCCGCAATGCCCCCGAGGGTGGCTGATGAGGCTGCAGCGGCCCCGGAAGTGGCCGAAGAAGCTGCAGCGCCCCCAGTGATGGCCGGAGAATCTGCAGCGGTCCCAGTGACGGCCGAAGAGGCGGCTGCGCCCCAAGAGGTGGCCGATGAAGTGGCAGTGTTCCGTTCTCGGAGACGGAGGAGGAGGAGAAGGGTTTCCTCCATCCCACATGGCCTGGAGGCCGTACCAGACCCTCCCAGGCTCCTTGCCCTGCCGGCCCGCCCAAGCACCTTGCCCTGATGCCGGCCCCGCCCAGGCTCCTTGCCCTGCCGCCCCGCCCGGGCTCCTTGCCCTGCCGGCTCCGCCCAAGCTCCTTGCCCTGCCGGCCGCGCCCGGGCTCCTTGCCCTGCCGGCCCCGCCCGGGCTCTTTGCCCTGCCGGCCCCGCCCGGGCTCTTTGCCCTGCCGGCCCCTCCCGGGCTCCTTGCCCTGCCGGTCCCGCCCAAGCTCCTTGCCCTGCCGGTCCCGCCCAGGCTCCTTGCCCTGCCGGCCCCGCCCAGGCCCCTTGCCCTGCCGGCCCCGCCCAAGCTCCTTGCCCTGCCGGCCCCGCCCAAGCTCCTTGCCCTGATGCCGGCCCCGCCCGGGCTCCTTGCCCCGCCCGGGCTCCTTGCCCCGCCCGGGCTCCTTGCCCCGCCCGGGCTCCTTGCCCCGCCCAAGCTCCTTGCCCCGCCCAGGCCCCTTGCCCTGCCGGCCCCGCCCAAGCTCCTTGCCCCGCCCAAGCTCCTTGCCCTGCCGGCCCCGCCCAAGCTCCTTGCCCTGATGCCGGCCCCGCCCAAGCTCCTTGCCCCGCCCCAGCTCCTTGCCCTGCCGGCCCCGCCTAGGCTCCCTCCGGCTCCGCCCTGGTGGCCTACTGGGGTTCTTGTTAGGCCGGAGCCTCCCTGGTCTGTTCCTCCGGTCCCGCCCTGGCTCCCCCAGATTTCTGGTCTGCCTGAGCCTCCCTGGCTCAAACCCCCCCCCCCCCTGTTCCTGTTTCTTGTTAGGCCGAGCCTCCCTGGTCTGTTCCCCCGGTCCCGCCCTGGCTCCCCAGGATTCCTGGTCTGCCTGAGCCTCCCTGGCTCAACCCTCCCGCCCTTCCCTGGTTCCTGTAATGACTTTCTGGGTTGTACTGCTGGCACTGGCTTGGCTCCCCTCCCTCCCTCCCTCCCCTCTTTGTCCCAGTGTTTAGAGTTTTCCTGTCTTGTGTTGCCTGTTATGTAGCGGTCTTGTGTTGTCATGTTTGTTCTGTCATGTTCCTGTCTTGTTTTTGTTGTGTCTCGTTAGGGACGCCAGGTGGCGTCCCTTTTGAGGGGGGCTAGTGTCAGGGTTCTGTCACTTCGGTCTAGAGTAATTCATGGTTTTGTGACAGAGCCCTTACACTCGCGTCATGTCATTGTTTTCATGTGCGCGTGCGGCTTCGAGTGTGCTCGAGCTGTGCGCTCTCGTCTGCGTGTACTGTTTCATGTTGGAGCGTTGTGTTCAGATCCCGGCACTCATGTCTTGAGTTTCGGTTTCGTGTCGGGGTCCGGACACTCGCGCTCCATGTTCTGTCTGTTGGGGGAGCGTGCGGTCTCGAGTTCGCTCGGCCGTGCGCTCTTCTGTCCACGTGTGTTGTGTTTTGTGAAGCACGCGGTTTGTGTTCAGCCGCGTGCTTTTCTTGTTGTCTTGTGTGAACACGCGGCTTATGAGTTTTCTCTTTAGCTGCGTGTTCGTGTCTCTTGTTGTAGCACATGGCTTGTGATTTGTTTTGTTGGCCATGTGCTTGTGTTTTTGTTTTGTGTGAACACATGGCTTTTTGTCTTTGATTCGGAGTGCCATGTGCTCATGTCAATTGTCTTGACCCCTCCCATCTTGTTACCTGATTATTAGTTAATTTGCCCCACATGTGCTCCCTCGTTACCCTCCTCATTTGCTCTCCATTTATTCTCCTTGTGTTTGCAGTCCTGCGTCCGTTCGTTGTCGTATTTCCCCCTGGATTCTTCCGTCAATCCCTGGAGGTGTCCAGGGATCCTCTTGCCTTGCCTTGCCTTATCATTGCCTTGCCTTGCCAGCCTGTTTTTTTCCCCCCACGGGGTAGGTTTTGTTGCTGTTTTGTTTATTTTTATTGTCATTAAAACCATTTTCTGCAATACTGAGTCCTCGCCCCATCCTCTACCCGGAAAACCCTGACACATTGTCTTGCACAGAACGTATCCTTAATTCACAGAATGGGCACGGAAACTGCTTTCCTGCCCTATGACACGAAAAGGACCAAGCAACTAATCATTGCTCTATATATAATCCTCCATTTATTATGCCACCTACCGTACTTATCAGGTCTTAATCATTTATTGTGAATGAATTTTTAATAACTATTGAATAGCTTAAAGGTTCATATTCATGTTTAGTATGTGTGTTTGAATCTTCATGCTTGAAACGTTTCTTCTAATCAATTCTTTGTCAAATGTATCATTTTCTTGTTATAGAAATCATGTCCAAAATGTATACTCTGCCAGAGCGGGAAAAACGCGGATCATGTGAATAATGAGATAACAGTTGATTTATGAATGGGGAGGAGGAATATACAAAACCCCCCGAGCAACGAGCACATCTAATTGGTCAAAGCACCATCTGGGGTGTGTTAAACAGCCCGGTTTAAATACTAGAACCACCATCAAATTTGCTTTTGTCTCTCACATCGCTGCTCGTCCTTCTTGCCCTTCGAAGCCTTTTGTTTATCTTTAAAATCATTCTTCTTTAGTTTGAGCGTGCTCTGGCTTACACGCCAGCTCCTCCAAATCCATGAGGAGAAACGCCACCTGGTCTCATCAAACTTTACATCTATTTCTATTTCTTTAGTTTGTTTTATTTTCCGTTGAGAGTTTCGTGTTTTGAGTTAAGTTTGCCTAACGCCGCATCTCCGAAAGAGTGCTGTCTAAAACTTCAACTGCAGACCACAGCTCCGCGTCGCCAGCCAACGCCCAATCACTGGCTTCCCAAGACTGAACCTCCAGCCAATCAGCAACCTCGTGAAACCCCTTTCGGCAACCAGACAAGCAAGGGAACCCCGGACACAGAAAAGCAAGTACCCCAGATTCTACTGATCTGGTGCATTTAATATAAATTTGAACCTCATTGAGGAACTCAATGCGAGGGTTAATTAAGTGATTGATGGTTGTTCAGATCTATGCAATTGCACATACATAGGCTATTGCTTTAAACTTGGGATTTCACATTTTCATTCTCTTAAACTAATTATTTCCTCACTTTCTCTCTTTCTGCAACTTGTGTGTGAATGCGTGTGTTAGATTAGTTTATATGTCTTAGATTTATCCAATAAAGCCTTATTTATATTGAAAAGAGAAGTATCTTGTGTTTTTGTGCTCACAAGTTAATGTCTTAAACTGCCGATCTTGTTACATATGCTAATTAATAGTGTTTTCACTATATAAATATCCATTGCAGAATTGATGTCATACGGCTCGTTCACTGACTCGCTGGCCGTCTCAGTGATCAGCCGTAAACAGTGATTCTGTCCTAATTCCCTTACATATTAATGGTGGAGTTCCCTTTAAAATCTTAAATGATTCCCTTTGAGCTAAATTGACCTGTTTCCCTTACAGGGCCCAACACTGTTTGCTACGGCACTCTTGATTCAAGTAGCGCAGCAAGATAGGACAATGTGCATGCACAAGAACTCGCAGTACACTCAGCACACAAAAATGCTGGGTTAATTATGGACAAACCCAGCGATTGGGTTGTTTTCAACCAAAAGTTGGGTTCAATGTTTAACCCAGCTTTATGGGCAGTAACCCAACCGCTGGGTCAAAACAACTCAATCGCTGGATTTGTCCATATTTTACCCAGTGCTGGGTTGTCTTTAACCCAACATTTTTTAGAGTGTAGGATCTTTACAGATGCGTGTTACTTTCTGCCAATGATAAACATGACAGCAAAAGATAACACTTACTATAAAAATTACTGTGAAAATGAATAAATTAATAAAGCAATGTGGACAAAATTATCCCTGATAAAAAGTGGCTACCAAACTTTCACAACTGATAGCTCCAAGTAAAGTTTACATGTGGCTTGAAAACCACAGCATTTACACATATCACTCAAAATAATATTTAGGCCTAAATTTAAGGTTTATGTATTTGAACTACATACAACATTTCTATCCATTTGGATTACACAGTTTTAACCTAAATAAATTAATACACTTGTTATGTGATGCACAGGTAAGCTTTCTGTAATAGTAATAATCTGGATGTGTTTTAAATACACAACAACAAGATTTATGTCAATAATAAATCTAATTTGTTTGTATCTTATCCATTTTAAATGAATATTGCTTGCTTGCTTCACAGCAATACTGCCATGTTTTTAATTACAACAATGATTATTTAAATAAAATCAAATAGATGCAAACAGTTAATAACTAGGCCACATTTTTTTAACCTGTTTTGGCTAAAACTGTATAATTCAAATGAATGGAAATTGTATATGCATTTTAAATACATAAATCTTAAAAATTAGGCCTAAATATTATTTTAAGTGTACATTACACTTACCTTGTAGGCCTGCGTCTCAAACCACCAGGTGATCTGTCTTAAATGTGTCTTGGAGGGTATTTAAATTGGGTTGTTTCATGATTGGACAGCTGATTAGTAAAGTGGCTTATGCGTGCAGTGGCTTAGTATAAATAGTCCTTAAATTAAGTAAGTCAAACTTTCCTACTGCATACCAATCATTCAAAGACCACTCTAAATTCATTAACTGTGTCAAATCACTGAAAAACTAGTGAATAGCACATACTCTGCCAGAGCTGTTGCTGGTTCATGAGATAATAATGGAATAGAGTCAAAACAGAGAGTCTCTTTATATGAATGAGCCTTTGAGTCAATATTGCCTTTTCCTCCGCAGCTCACGCACTAGCTTCCATTACTTGCTAACATTTGGCCTGGAGCTTTTCACCTGTATCTCGTACCTCAGGCTATACTCACCAACCTCACCATTGCTCTCACCTCACATTTGTTACGACTAGGGCTTCCTCTCCCCCCAGGCTGTTGATGGCTTCTACCCCAGCAGAACATTTTGCCTGTAACACAAACCCTTCTGTCTTGTGTTTTTACTTCAAACAAAGCTATTAATCATCTTAATCGCCCTCAATTAACCTGCACCACCAGATGCTCTCGGCACGTCAAACCCTGAACTGTTCCAGCCAGCCAAACAGAACATAAATCAACGAATGGAGCAATTTGCACCAGCAATTCCACAGAATGTTTGCGGAAGCTGAATAACAAAACATTAACAACATGGAAACAGGCACCTGGGGGACCGTCTATTTGCCACAAGGGAAGGTGATGAAATGAATAGAGATGGAATGGCAGAAATGAGAAGAGAGCATTCTCTACGTCGGGATAGGAAAGATTTTACCCTCCCTGTCCCAAGTGGCACATGGAAGTTTACTGTGCTCCTAGCAGCTCTGACCAACACAACTTTACCAGGTTTCACGCACTGGGGTACTGCCAAATGTTTGAAATCTTAGACCAAAGTACTTGCTTTGAACATGCTCTTACACATGGGTCTATCTTGTTTCACTGTTACGAAGCCTAAAACATTCTGGTCATGACTGGATTGTTGACAGGTGCAACAAGTCAGGCTCTTCTCTATGGCGAAAGAATTGATGCCATTGTGACATGTATGACACTGTATCTGATTTCAGAGAGGGGAAAAATATTAAAAACCAATTTGCATATTAAAATGGGCAACTCTGTCAATAATACAGAATAAAAGAATCAAATAACTACTAGAATCTAGTATATGTAAATTACAAAACGATATGTTGCCATTTGAATGAGCATACATCACAGAAACACATTGAGGAAATGTTTCTCTTGACCACTGAGGAAATCTCTCTTGACCTGTGTGTGCTGACAGATATATATGAGGGGAACTTGAGTGTAACCAAAAGCTGTTATTTAGATGGATCATTTCCACACAAATGGAACCTTGTTTGTCTTTCAAACAGGGATTTAAGCATTCAGTCAAAATGTAATTATTTGGGCTAACAAGTATTCAGGTATAGCCCATTGAGGACACACACAATGACTTTAGTATGTAGTATATTGATGGGAGATTTTTGCATTCCAGTGTATGTTCGTGTGAGGAAATTCTCTGCAAATTAAAAATAAAATGCTTTTCTATTCCAGAAAGGAGAATTAAATGTCACTTGACCCCCCCCCCCCACCCCCCCCCCCCCCCCCACACCCCCCCAAAAAGAATCAGTCGAAAGGTTTTAAAATCATAATAATAATGTTTCTAATGTATTCGAAGGATTGTGTGACACTGAAGAATGAAGTAATGGCTGCTGAAAATTCAGTTTTGCCATCACATGAATAAATTACGTTTCCACAGAAAATGGGTCAAATAAAATAACCATTATTTAAAAGTAGACCCTTAATTTTAATCTTTTAACCTTGATTACAGTAAATCTGAAAGAATCCTACTTATTACATGGCTACTTTCAAATAAATAAAAAAACATATTGTTCAAGTTGACATTATCATATTAGAATACAAAATACAAAAGAGAGAGAGAGATTGAAAAGCAAGTATGCGTGGAAGTGTCACAGTGGCTAAAGCCCTATTGTAAGCTATATTTTGGATTTTCATACAGTATGTGGGTTTTAGGCCTTGATGTGACCATGTAGCAGGGTTTAGCTGCTATGAAAGAAGGCCAAGCCCACTTGATCTGCCTCTTCAGCGCATTGTGCAGGGATCAAGGTCTCATTACAAGGTTTCCCCAATGTAGCAACCACCCTCTGACCAGGCAGTGAACCAGCACAAATCAGCCACGCATGGTATTCTGATAAGAGTATGATGTGTGCTATATAGAGCTAAGGTACCCAGTCAAAAATAATCATGCATTCTTAGTGAACACTGCAAGCACAACTGTCATTTACTGCAATTTAAAGTAAGTATTTTGAATGTGAATTGTGTGTCCTTATTTTCTTATAAAGAGACAAATCAACTCATCTTCAGCCTTGAAATTATGTAAATGATTACTAATTTTAAGCACAAAAATTGTTGAAATATTTCCTTCGAATGTTTAGTCTCACACCATTAACATTCCAAGAGATCAACCTGTAGACAACGACTCCTCCCCTTTCCAGGTGAACACTTTTCCCTGTTGAAATAATGGATGGTTTTGCTTACACATTCATACAGCCTTAAGTAGGCATGTCATCATTTGATAGAGAACCTGAAGGTCTGAGCACCATTATTATTCTCCTTCACTGGTTAAATAAGGTTTCATCCATGCAGCTCTCACTCAGTGAAGCTCTCAAACACTTAACCATAATTTATTTTGGTCAGGGACATTGTAAAAGCCTGGGAATTACCCAAGCTCAACATTCCATCAGTTACACAGAAAGAAAGAATAAGAAACATTTCTAGCAATCTCTGAGAGATATTTCAGAGACATTTGAACAGCAAAATATGTTGATGATGAAATAATGCTTGTTTGTGTATCCCTTCAGGAAGTATTTGCAGTCCCTTTCATCTTTGGCATGGACTTGTTACTCAGTGTGCATATCAGATATAATAAAAAAAAAAGACCAAAATATATTGAGGAAGAATATCAAGTCTAAGACATGGTTTCTGAAAAGAGCTTGGCCTGTGAGCGCACAGGGATGCCCAGAGGAGAGGAAATGAAGTCTTAGTGAGCACAAACTCTTACACTTCTGTCAAATAGTGGTTTTATTGAAGTTTATTTTCAGAGGCTTTACACAGACCAACATTCCACCATCAGTGGTTGAAAAACCGATGGTGTTCAACATTGCCGTGGCTTGGCCAAACTATCATTTTTATATGCATAATTATTTTGATTTCCTGAGGCAGCTCATTTTGCACTTCTCTGCTGTTTGCTTTTGGCACTTGAGATGAGTTCAAACGAGTGGTGAGGTGTTTATTTTTAGTTTCCCTTTACAATGAATTTTGTCCCCTGACTTCCATTATACCATTAGATGTATATTATTTTGACAGAGAACTTAAAGGAACAGGTCACCTAAAAATGAAATCTTGTGAAAATTTTCTCACCCTCAGGCCATCCAAGGTGTAGATGAGTTTGTTTCTTAATTGGAACAGGTTTGAAAAAAAAAATCATTATATCACACTCACCAATGAATCCAAATAGCTGATAAAAACATCACAATAATCCTCACGACTCAAGTTCATCAGTTAATGTTTTGTGAAGCGAAGAGCTGTGCATTTGTAATAAATCCATCAAGACATTTTAACGTCAAACTAATCCTTTATATCCATATTATTGCTTTCTTCAGTGAAAAAGTAATCTTGCCTGAATCAGGTGAGAAATATGTACAGAACAAACACCGTTTACAAAAGTTCAAAGGTTTGAAACAATGAGTGTGTGCATTTTGATGTGAGAGGACAACAGTGTATAAACTTGGAAGCATCATTATGAATTATGGACTGGTATTTTGGCCAGAAGCAATGGTTTAAAGTTAAAACACCATAACAGTTTTGTGATGTTTTTATCAGCTGTTTGAACTCTCATTCTGGCGGCACCCATTCACTGCAGAGGGTCCATTGGTGAACAATTTCTAAATTCTAAATTTAAGTAAAATAAGTTCTAAATTTCTCCAAATCTTTTCCAATGAAGAAACAAACTCATTTATATTTTGGATGGCCTGCGGGTGAGTAAATTTTCATCTGATTTTTATTTTTGGGTGAACTATTCCATTAAGAAACTTTTATTTCCAACTCTGACAATTCTTACACAATGCTTTATACAGTCCTATTGATATCATCAATTAAAACATGATTGCTAAGCAGTAGTGCCGGATAAAATCACAGATTGGATTTCTCTTTTTATAGAAGATAAAAATGACAGAGATTAAGGGCCGTTTGATATAATTCACATCGCTCATGGACCCCTCCAGCCAGAATGCAGTTATGGTATCACACAATAACAGTTGCTGCCATGTAATCAATATGGTTGACACACTAGTACTCCATTCCCATGACACACAGTCTGTGGTGTGTGTGTGTGTGTGTGTGCTTTATGCATGTGCATTTATATATTTCTCTCCAGTTTTGCCCTCAAGCTAAAACTAGCGTTGGTTTTATTAACTTAAGCATTGACAATGCCAATAACTCTAGACCATTTCAACTTGCCATGTTTTGAGAAATGCATTGCATTTTTTCATCTAAAATAAATACTTGAAATTGGTAATAAAGCAAGCGGAAAATTACAACAATTAAATGTTATCGAATCCATCACCTTGTAAAAACCAAGCCTGTGGCAAAACAGAATTGTACAAGTGATTAAATGGGATGGTTTCTTCCGTATGTCAGTGTTGGACCTAAATTAATCTTTGGCTTTGCTGATATGGAGAATATTGTATGGACTCGTTCCTGGATGTTGGCTGGTTTATCAGACTCTCACAAATGGAATCTAATCTAGTGTTTCTCAATGCTTCACTCTGTGAGGAGGCCCTTGTGTGTTGATGAGACCCTGATTGTCAGTATGCGTGTCAGCTTCGAAGTCTACACACACACACATAGAACTGAGAATTTGTCTCTGTTTCGTCACTGCTCTAGTCCTACCTTGACTGATGTGCGTCTTTGTTTGGAATACTGGATCTTTCCACCCATTGATGTGTGTTGATGTTATCAGAGTAAATCTCCCAAAGAGAAGAAAACCTCACATCTCCACAGAGTGAAAAGATATGTAACAATGGTTGCTCTAAACTTTCATTTGGTTCAAAGGAAATAGGCAAAAGTTTTTTTCTTTCTTTTCGCAAATCATGATATCTGTTTAAGTGAAAAGCTAGAGAAATCTATGTAGACCAAGCCACACTGTGTTCAGGACATGTATAAGAAAATAAAAATAAATAAAAATGACATAACCGTCAATAGTAGAAAATAAATAAATAAATACATCATATTTTTCAATTGCTTAATATTCTTTTAATATTCTCTAAACTGTAAGTGAAATTGTCACAACTGTTTTATAAGACACCACCACTTTATTACATCACAATTAAAATGATTTTCAGCCATGGTAAATCACATTACAGTTTTCTAATTTGCATTGGCAACCTATATTTTAGAACTTTATGGTGGCATGTCCCAAATTCATCAAGGGAAATCTTGTGATATTGTTCTCATCTGAAAGACACAATCTTCAGTAGATTATATAGATTACTTTAAACATTTTTGCATGGTTATTTTTATTCATGCAAACCATCAGAGGAGAGCCTCTGAGGTGTGATCCATTTGCGTGATCGTACACATATTTGCGCTACCACCAGCGCTCGCTCTCCCGTCGTCTCACACACATTCAAGTAAGTGCTGATCAGTTCCTCAGGGTGGCAGTGGAAAGTAGAGGAGCCTGGAGTGACGACATAAGGGAGCTCTGTGTTTCATAAGTGCCTAATACTGCCAGAAGGACTGTCAAATTACATCAGCATGTACCACGAAAACCTGCAATTAGTATGAAACCAGTTAGCTTTAGTTTGCCTTAGTGTGGAAGCTAGCACCTTGATGGGAGTGAAAGAACCTCAAGAGCCAAAGCAATCCCCTAAGAGCATTGCTTTGTTGCGCAGATGAGCAAAGACTGTAATTGGATTCACAAGAGGATTCAGTGTGCATTGTAATTTTGAAGCAAATGTCAACAAATATAATTCGACCAAGAAGATTTTAAAATGAGTGGTTCATTCATTAATTCGAATACCTTTAACGTCATGCTGTGGACATACAAACCAGAAGACAGAAGACAATGAGTGCAGTGTGCAGAGCAAGGGGCAGGGCGGAAAACAAGGGCTATAAGTTTTGAAGAACAGCTGACGCGGAACTGATTCATGACTCACGTATAAAGAGACCTTGGCACGTGTCAGTCTGAACCCTGTCATAACTGGGCCAGAAGTTATGCCACTTGTGCATGTCGGGATTCCCGGGCGTGGAAGTCTCAGAGCCAGAGCACTACTGTACGTCCTGGCCGCGCATTTTGTTTTTAATATTCTACACTATGAAGTATCGAAGTGCAGGCATATGGTGTTTTCTTTTCTTTCTTAATTAGCTTTTGAGTTAATGAGTCATTACTCCTAATACAGAAATTCGCTAGTTTCTGGCTCCGGAAATGAATTTATTTTTAAACAAATTAAAATACATCTACATAAAGCGACGCGGTCCATGTTTCATTTTGCTGCCACCGGCCCTGATTTAACATGTAAGGTGGGCTTGCAGAAAATCCATTGAAAATGCCCCACCCCTAATGCACAGACAAGTTATACCTTTGCTAGGGGGAATAATTAAGATTCTACAAATGCTGAGAAATACATGTCCAATCCTGAATACCTTTAGGTTTTTTGTTTTTTCTTTTTCTTTGGGGCAAGATTGAATTAAAATAATAATGTAATCTGTCACTTGTTTGTTTCTGTTTAGTTCCTGTCTGCCCTTATTTGGTTCAGTTCCTGTTCTCATTTAGTTAATCATCATTCATTAGTTTCCACATGTGTTGTATTAATCATCTCATTAGTTTCCTTTGTTTGGGTTTTGCTTATAAGTCCTCAGTGCTCCCTTATGCTGAGTTCACACTGCACGATTTTAGCACGATTTTTTACTCGCCGACAGGTTTTTGCGAAATCGCCGACAAATGCCTGAAATGGGAGGCAAATCAGTGCTCGTTGACGCGAGAGAAAATCACGCAGTGTGAATTATCAAAGACGCGATCTGAGAGAATCGCCGACGCGTCGCCGACACCGTGAGATATTTGGCATGCTAAATACCTGGAGCTGCTGGGGATTCACGCTGTGTGAAATGAGTCTGACCTGGGGGGGGGGGGGGGAAACACATCGGGCGATGGCGACAGCCCAATGAGAACCGGGTGGAGATACAGGGCAGTGGGAATTTCGGGGAGGAGTTATATGAAACGTAGTTTGCGGACCAGTGTTGCCAAATCTGCGATTGTCACCGGTTATGTTCATCAAGGTTGAAGTTGACCCCAATAACGTGATATTTCTGCCCTGGAAGGTGACTTGTACCAGAGACCCCCGCCAAAAAGAATTTTATTGTTACCCCCGAATGCGATTTTCACTGGTGGGAACCCCGCCAAAGCACTTGTGCTATTTTCAAGCTAGTTGAGTAGTAATTGGGCGGGTTTTGTAGCGAAAATCTGGCAACCCTGCACCAGACAGAGCTGTCGGCGATTCTTCCTATTGTAAAGTCATGCAGTGTGTAACCTCCTGTCGTCGTTCCATCGTGTGCAGTGTGAACACAGCAACAACTGAATGCTACCCCAGATAGTCGTTCAGTGTGAATCCAACAGTGATGCGACGTCTTTGAAAATCGCGCAGTGTAAACTCGGCATTAGTGCTTTTTTCATAGCTTTTGAAGTTCACACTGCACGATTTTTAAGCCCGATTATTTCTTCGTTCGCCTACAGGTTGCGAAATCGCAAAACAAATTCCCGAAAATCGGAGGCAAATCGTTGCTCACGTTTCACACGAGTGACAATCCACGCATTGTGAATGATCAATCTTTTTTTTTTTTTTTTTGGAGACATGAGACCCAAGATACAGGGCAGAGGGAAGTTCGGGGAGGAGTTATAGACCAGAATATCAGTGTTTTAATAGATATATGAACAATTATATTATACAGAAACTAGCACAAACATTTGCTTGACCAGCCATAACATCAGCATAACAGTTGCTGCAAAATTATTTACCTCCAACTCTTTTTTGCAGAACACCCAATCCCTGTTCCTTGCATCTCCCTCCTGCTTAATCTGTTTTTCTTTTTCTCCTTGTAGCTGGAAATCAGCTCACAGACAATTTGCGGGCTATATATATATATATTTTTAATAATTCCTTGTCTTGCTCGAGAACTCCGGTCTGACGCATGCGGGTTCTTGCGTTATTTCCTTATCACCTCTCGTGTGTGTTTTGATGTGAAACTTAGTTTGCGGACCAGACAGAGTTGTCAGCGATTCTTCCTATTGTAAAGTCATGCAGTGTGTAACCTCCTGTTGCCAATCCATTGTGCAATGTGAACACCGCAGCGACTGACTGCTACCTCAGATAGTCGTGCAGTGTGAAAACCACGGTGACCTGACGACTTTGAAAATCGTGCAGTGTGAACTCGGCATTAGTCTTTGTCCGTTCACCGTCATGTTTAGTTTGCTCTTAGATGTTTTGGATTTATCTGTCTCCTGGTTATTCTCTTGATTTGAAGTTGGAATTAAAGATTGCGTGCTGGATTAGTCCTGCGTTGTGCGCTTGTCTCCTGAGAGCACAGTACCTGTGACAGATGGACGGACCCTTAAACAAGATGGATTGGGCTGAGGACCAGTTGTGCCGCCTGCGACAGGGTGGTCGCCCTTTGGAAAGGTCTGTGGAGGAATTCATCGAGCTTTCCCATCAAGTGGGCTGGCCCGATGCCTCTCTATGTGCCTGTTTTCAGTTGGGACTGGATGAAAACTATTCGTTGTCGTTCTCCCGTTTGTGACCTCTTTAAGTTAAATTTCATCCTATTTAAACGGCTCTAACTTTGAAGTAGAGGAGGTTGGAGAAGTTAAAAGTCGTTCATCCAGCCCCTTCTGAGAACTACTGGGCCTCGCCAGCTCACCCCATGTTGAGATCCTCCACATACCTGGCCAGTGGTCCCGACCATATCTATCCTCCTATGTTTCCCCGAGCCCGGAAGTGGGTTTCTAACAGTGCTGACCTGGGGGCTAATGTTGCGGACACTGCTATAACATCTGTCCGGTCAGCACTGAAATCTGCCATCCTTCCTCCATTTCCAGCTCCTCGAACCAATCCGATCCTCAGCCCAGAACCCGCGGCCACATCACTCTCAAGCCCAGAACCATCGGCAGCTTCACTTTCAGGCCCGGCTGCTTCACTCTCAAACGCTTCGGCCTCTCCATTCACCCCTAACCAAAAAAGGAGAACGAGGAGAAAAAGACAGTTCTCCACCCTCATCCTTTCCCCAGAGCTCGCTCCTCAAAAGTGCCCGCTCCTCCAGAGCTCCCTCCAGAGTGCCCCACAGGATTCTTAGTTTTCCCCCAAAAAAATGTTTTGGGGGGGCCATATACCCGTGGCCGAGCCAGCTAAGGCCACGGAGGATCCGCCATGGCCTCCTGAGTCCCCTGCTCCGCCATGGCAACCTGAACTGCCTGCTCCGTCGGGCCCCCCCCCCCAATATCTGTCACGTGTTGGTTTCGGTTTAGTTCCTGTCTGCCCTTATCTGGTTCAGTTCCAGTTCTCATTTAGTTAATCATCATTCATTAGTTTCCCCCTGTGTTGTATTAATCATCTCATTAGTTCCCTTTGTTTGGGTTTTGCTTATAAGTCCTCAGTACTCCCTTAGACTTCGTCCGTTCACCGTCATGTTTAGTTTGCTCTTAGATGTTTCTGATTTATCTGTCTCCTGGTTATTCTCTTGATTTGAAGTTGGAATTAAAGATTGTGTGCTGGATTACTCCTGCATCGTGCACTTGTCTCCTGAGAGCACAGTACCCGTGACAGTAATACTACTTCTTAAATACTGAAAAGCATCGTTTTTTTCTGAGAATTTCAATACATTGCGTCATTTAAATATCAATCCTGTCATTTTACTAATGAGATAAGCCAGCAGTCAGTGTCCCCTTGAATTTGTGTAGTAATTTATAGGTAAATCGATTAAAACAAATAACCGTTACTTTTCTTCAGAGTTGTTTCGTTTAGAAAACATTTTTGAGGTGGCTCAGTCTCTTCTGATGGACCACCACTGCAGGAGGTCTTGCTACTAAGGAATACAAAGGACCTGAGAAAGATTTCAAGAGTGATGCACTTTACACAAGAACCTCTACATCATGCCTGACCACACGTCCCCTTGCCTCGAAGACATTGACTTTGTTTTGAGGACAGTCACAACGACTAAGATAAACACACCACCAAGACCCCACTCTGAGTATGAAGAAGTGTAAGGTGATAGTCAACATGTCTGAACAAACCAGAGGCACTTGAGCAAGGTGTTTTAATAAGTGGAGGCTTCACTTAGCGTAACCTGATCACCATTTGGGCTCCATGGGAATGACAGGCAGTGATTGGCATCACCCCTGTGGTGCAGACGTTGCTGTTTTAACACTGGATAAGGACAGAGGAGAGGAGCCTTTGTGCTCTTATCTGTGCATTCTGCATGTGGAGTCGCCACCTCGGTTTGGGATCAGTCTAGCTGTGTCTCTAGCTGTAGCTTCTTCTGAGAGCAGACCAGAACAACCCCACACGTTCACATCAGTAACGTTCACAGCATGGCTCACGCCCGGGCATGCATAGGTCTGAACTGTTTTATACTGCCGCTGACCCTGGAAACAGCATGGTAAGGGTTTGAAGAGACCCTAAACACTGATGGTTGGTAATCACTTAGAGGAGCATCTCATTAGTACTTGTGTTTAGAAGTATATAGGAGATAGATTGGGGCTAGCTGTTGCACTTTTTACCCCATCTCAACTCAGCTTTACTTCTAAAGCACTTTAAAAACTCACAGTGGTATCAGGTACCATAGTGTTGTACATAAAAATAATCACATACATCAGGCCAAAACACAACAAAAATACATACAATTTAAAATACATTAAAAACTAAGGAAAATAAATAAAATAAAAACTCTGTTACACATTGTACTCCAGTCCATATTTTTGTTTAATATTATCCAAATAATTATTTTATTTTATTTGCACAGTTTCTGAGTGTTTCACAAAATCTACTGAACATTACTGAAAAACTGTAGTGATATGCCCCAGATTCCCAAAATTGCAATAGTGACAATGTATTGTCCATATAATTTGTATATATAAACGTATTTTATTAAGTTTTTTTAAATTTTTAAAAGATTTTTTAAAGAGCCTTTTAATGCTCACCAAGGCTGCATATATATATATATATATATAATGCAAAATAGAAAGATTGCTGTAAGAAAAAAGTTGATGTAATATTTCAATATTCTCAATTTCTATTCCCTCACGCACTCACCTATATATATATACTGTTCGGTGATATAAATTAAGTTAGCCAGGGGAAAAAATTATTATTATTATGATTATTATGTAAGATACTACCAAAAACTAACTGATCCCATTTCAGTGTAATTGCCAGACAGAGAGTAATGCACTGGACTGCCAGGTGTGAAGTGTGATAATTATATGTTAGCAAACTGGCAGAAACTGGCCCAGGACCACAGCTCCTTGTACAGGCTTTCTAATGACATTTCAGCCTGGAGAGAGCTAGTCAGCAAATCAACACACTGAATTTATTTCTAAAATTGATACACAAAATAAGGTAGTCTCTCATATCTATGAAAACTATGTTATGTTATTTGGCTGTTCTTTTTGTAACAAATTAGCACCAGAAAACCTTGAATTTTCTAAATAGCATTATTTAGCCTGTGATGAAAGAATATGTCATAATTCAGTGACATTATCCTATAGTCATGTTGCACATAATGTCAGTGTGGAATTTCCCTGTAAACCCAGGGGCCGTCTGCAAATGAAAGCTTTCACCTAGTTTCAATCCTCCATCATTCAACTCATGGCAACTGATTACATTAACAAAATGACTTTAAAATCTCCTCCCTTCACCCCGTCTCTTTTAGATTGCCATGTATGATAAAGGGATTAAAGATGTATGATTTATTCTGATTAATATGATGGACAGGCCATAGCTGTCTGGGACACATTTAGCCTCTGAAGTAAAGAGTTCGTTGTAAAGGTTTAATGGGATGTCTATGAGTCTCTTTGAACTTAATGAGCCCATCAGTCTCAATTTGATGGATGACAGCTACTGTGCTACAGTAAGTGCTTGCAGTGGTCCTCTTGTATTTGACTCATTATGTTAAGATAATATAAAATTATCAGATTTTTCGAGAAACAAAAACACAGTCTTTTGAGTAGTGATTGCCAGTTGTACAATTTCAAGTAAAAAAAATGTCTTGTTTTCCTGAAGAAATACCTAAGCACTGACAAGATGAATGTACTTGTTTTCTGACAATATATCTTGAATTTTATGTATTTCTTTTACCCATTGGAAATAATTTTTTTATCTTCTTAAATGTTATATGCTTAGAAAAAAACCAGTGGCAATGTGACAAGTTATTTTTATATTACTTTTTAAATTGTATATGTGATATTTTAAAATCATTACAATAATATATTATTTTCTTTTACTATTTTGTTATGTTTTGTCTGTTGTGTAGTTGATTGTATAGAATTTTCAGCCTCTTCCTGCATTCCAGGGAAACAAGTGGAAAAATGGGCTGATAATAACATTGATCCTGGGCTTTGGACTGGTTCCTCCTCAATATCTGTCATACTCACAAGACACCCAAACACAGCCTCTTTACTCACACCACCTACTCTGGACATAAGCCCAAACAGGCCCAACTCCCAAATGATACTTTGCAAACACAACCTGGCCTCTCTGAAGAAATCCAATCCCTCTTTTGTCGCCAAGTAGTAAGTGGTAGTTGAAGACAGATCTGACATTTGGCTCATCACCTTGTGAGGGAGGGACCGCCTGTTCTGATTTCTGCTTTTTCTTAAAGGGGTCCTATTATGCTCTTTTACAAAGTCTTGATTTTGTTTTGGGTGTGTACTAGAACATGCTCTCATGTTTGGTGGTTCGAAAAACGCATTATTTTTCACATAATTTACATTATTAAAATACCTTTCTCCCCAGGCTGGCACAAACGGCTTGATTAGTTCCAGCTTTGATGAAGGTTCGCCTTCCAAAAAACAAAATGTGTTGTGATTGGTTAGCTGTTCCAGTGCGTTGTGATTGGCAAACAGCTTAGACGGTGTTTCAGTACTGTCACGCCCTTGTTCCATCTTTCAACAAAAGCTTTTGGGAATCCAGCACTTCTCACGCGTGATGTGGAAGCTGTCCTCATTAAATGCCCCGCAACACAATACAATCGGGGTTATAGTGCTCAGGAACAAGTTAAAAGTACATTTCAAACCACTGGTTCCTGACATCATCCGCTTTCGGAAGTGAAAAAAAAAACAGCGTTTCAGGCGGTCACGCGCCGGACGAAAAGCGCAGCGTTGCGCCACGGCTTTAAAATTCGAACAAATTATTTTCTATGTGTGTAGGCACACCGGCGGCGCCCAGTTACGTCGTGTTATACTTGAAAAAATTGTTCTAGAACGGAGGTTCTCAATCCCAGTCCTCGCGTAGCCCCGCTCTGCATGTTTTGCACATCTCTCTTTGTTAACACACCTGATTCAGATCATCATCTTGTTAGAAGTGAGCTCCGTGCATGAACGGTGTTCCAACTGACATGGTCCCTACACAGTGTCCATTACTCCCGTCCCTACTCCCTGAGCAGGGGAAATCCGTTGAAGTTTACTTCACTTCGGAATATTCATTTACAGATTTGCGCTCCGCCGCTGCCTGCAGCGTCTTCACACACAGACGAAACTTGCTAGAGAAGTGTGAAGTGTGACATAACATACTTCTGTAAATAAATACAATTTAAATTCACTTCTCGCACACTTAAATGCCCTTTGTATGGAACATATACGCTCCCTTCAAACTGGAATCATGGAGGAATATCCGGTAATGTCCACTTTCGGCAGAGGCACTTTACAGTTCAAATATAGCAAACGTATGAAGCAAGAAGAGAAACATACAAAATGTGCAGAGAGGAGGGTATGCGAGGACTGGAATTGAGAACCGCTGTTCTAGACATGCCAAAAATTTGAGGCTACAGCACAGCAGCTCTTCTTCTTCTTCGTCGTCTCGTCTGATGCGTTCACTCAACCAAGCGTTCTAACCACGACCTCGCCCCTCCCCACCCCCCAACCATTCGAATTTCTGTAGGCGGGAATTATTTGTAATGAAATTCTAATGAGCCGCTTTGTGATATCATAAAGCCCGGAAACCAAACGCTGTAGTCCAAACGAGCCGTTTGCTGTAGTTATTGAAAATTGATTTTTTAAAAACTAAATCTCCCTTTGGAGTGGACTTTGAGATTTGTACTTTCTAGTCTTTTTTTGATGCCAACAGATACACACTACCCTGACAAATTAAAAAAAGTGAAAAAGCATAATAGGACCCCTTTAAGAGAAGACAGATGAGGCGTTTAATTAACTAGCCTCTTCTTTCAAAGGAATTGCTCTTTAATTATTATATATATATAAACTGAAGATAACGATGCCTGAAAAAAAAAATTCATATATAGTATAAGTACTTGGTTAATTTATACTTTTTAAAAATCAATTTTCATTCAAAATTGCAAATAAATTTTATCTTTTTCCAAGCAAACCGCACGAGATGACCATTGAATTTAAAAATTACATTTTGAAGTAGAACTTACTGAAATATTAGTATTAATATTTATTAATATTTTAATAATCTTTTTCATTCAGTACTACCTTTAAATTTGTTTTTTTAAGTGTAGACAGACGGACGGACGGACAGATAGATAGATAGATAAATCGATAAATAGATGAAAGTGTTTTCTTGTTAAGCGTACTGAATGAATGAATGATCAATGAATGATACACTGAAAAAAACAAAAATAGTCTAGGAATTTTCACTCCAAATTACTTGCAAATTTCACAACTAACTTGAAGAAAACAGCAAGTAAATTTAAATTAACTGACATTTTAAATGTACTAAATGTAATATAAATACTGGTATTTTCCTTTCTTGTACAGTTACTTCATATCTTTTTCATTTACTATACTACTTTTGAAAAATCTTTTTTTTTTTTTTTTTTTCCATTTCAGCAATAGAACGTACTATTTTTGGATAAATTTTTTGCCAGTACAAATATTTGATATTTGGAACTGTTTGTGACTTTTGCTCCTGAGCAAAGAGTTGCCTCACACACCAACCCGGGTCTAAATATGGTATTCTAACGTAGGTATCGAATAATCGTTGTGTTTATTTTGAAACTTAGAAATATATAATATTAGTTTTTTGTTTTTTTTTTTTTTTTTACTTTACAGTAATAAGGAATGACTGAAAATTTATGTCAGAGCTGCCTATAAAATTACTAATAAAACTACAGGCACTATGATCATGCTTAGTTTGCCATATATTGTGTCCGCTGACATTTACCACCATCCAAATCCCATTAAGACACTACTGTCTGATAAGGAGTCTTAATGAGTGAACTTTGGAAACGCTCTCAAGCAGAAGACAGAGCACAGCGGCCACAGAGAGCCGGCTATAGTTGATCAAATGCTCTTTAAGTAATCAAAGTAACTCAGTCTGCAGTTCTTTCCTTTCTCTCACCTGTCAGGACTGCTCAGATCCCACTCATGACGAATTCCATTGTGGATCCCCATGTGATAGATCCTTTTCCCAAACAAAAGCCACTCGAGAAAAGAATGTGAGGCAAGCAGCAAGCTGTTTCTGTATTTGTCTTACACTCTTTTTATTCCTCTGGACATCCTCTTAGGAATGAACAAAGTGACAGTTACAGTAATAACACTTGTTATATAAGGCCAAGGGGATAGAGGAAAAGTAGGAACACATGTTTTATGTGACATACTCGCTGAAATTGCTATTAGCAGTGACAACAAAGAGAGGTGTGTGTGTTTCTATGTTTAGCTGTCTGTGTGTGAAGTCACTTGATAAGCTTGTGAAGACCAGACAGTATTTTCGCCAATCAGATAACAGAACACATCAAGTGCCAGTGTAAGTTAATTTAACAAATGTCAAACTAATAACTGCTGGCGATCACGTTACAAAACAAACTGAAACTAGCATGAAGTGTGTTAGTTCATTTTCATTTTAGAAGACTCCAACATGAAGATGTTCTTGTTGAAGTTCTTGTAAAGATGAATTTTTAGTACTCATTAAACAACAGACCTGACTCAACATAACTGAATGCCTGAAGAAAATCTATTAAGTAAACTTTGATATGAGGCATGGTGTTGGCAAAGCAAGCTATGTGACAATAAAAATATTTTATAGATTTTTATTAGAAAAAGTAACAAAATAAAAGTTAATAAAAGTTGCATAAGACATGTTTACAAGTTTTGCAAAGGTTGAATGTATTTAGTGTAAGTGAAATATTAATGAAATTGTGAAATTGTTGATTTGTTGTTGCTGTCAAAAATTTTTTTTTACAGTTGACCTGCTCTCTTGATTGCTCAAGACAAATTTCACCTTATGGAGACAATAAAGAATGAATGATTGAATGAAGGGACTGATGAATGAAGAAGTTGCATGCATATAATGCATCTGGGGTCTCAGTAATTAGATGAATGTAAAATTTGCTATATACTGTATTTTATTTATTTAATCATTTAGCAGACACTTTTATCCAAAGCCACTTACATTTGAGGACAACAGAAGCAATCAATTGTAGTATTAAAACAACTAAAAACAGATCCAAAACTAAAAGCTAAAACTTTATAAATAGTACTTATAACACATTTTAAAAATAAAGAAATTAAATAAAAATGATAACTGCATACAACAAAATGTGAAAACTTAACATTTAAATGAAAAACAAAAAATAAAGCTAAAAACAATTCAAAATATTAAAGAACAAAAAGGTATAAGAGTATAATAATGATTCTAACATAACACTAAGCCAAACACCAAAAAAAATACTATATGGGTATGTACAACCATACACACACACACACACAACATACACAATTATAAATTCAATTATATATTATTTTATTTCCATTTAGTTTGTTGAAGTATTAAAATAATTCAAATTAAATAAAACTAAAACTTAAGAAAAGACCTATACAGACATAATAAATCCAGACATAATTTAACTAAAATTAAAATAAATAAATAAATACAAATAATACAAATCAAACGACAGTAGTTTATCAGTAATCCTAAAAAATAACACTTACAAGCTAAAAAACAACAACTTACTTACACATAGTAAGAAATGGTTATAAAAACTGAAACAGAAGTGAAACAAGTAGTAGGAAAGAGGAGAAATAAAAAGCGATACTTATCCTTTGCCAGTGTCCCTGCCCGGTGGAGTCGCACAGTAGAGTCGATGGTCTTTACACTCTTCGGTCTTCACACGAGGGAGAGGCCGCACGCGATCCGCTGCGACAGTCAATTAAGACTGTTTTTATAACAGTCTTAACAAAATTCCTACATTAATCAGAGTTGGGACACACTTTCTTGACATTTTTTCCACACCAAATGGCAAGTCAAGCACAGCACTGACCGCGAACGCCACAGTAAGAACGAGACGACAACGTCCCGTATCAGCCACGTCGCACACACAGAAAACAAAACAAGCGTTTCCTAGCAAACGCCACCTTGTACACACACCTCATGCGCCCAGCACAACTAAACACTTACGCGCTGCTTATTCAACTTCCGCTAGAGGAAAGATGCTGCCTTCTCTTCAAAGGAAAGGGGGGGGTGGTTGGCTCTTTCTTTACATTGTTTTCTGCTGACGCTTGAACACACTTTCCTTATTTTTTCCACAACAAAATTGCCAAGCAAGCGCAGACAATGACAGAAGCGATCCAGACCCAGACCAAAGCTGCTTCAGGCACACGCCAACCCGTAAACTTGTAATTTAGGCATGTATCTTCTATTCTTATTTTATTTCCTTTAAAAGCAATCTTTTTCTATATCGCACAGCATAGCTAGATACTTAGTACAATTTCTTCACGTACTATCCTTGCTTGTCCATTTCCCACCCCTGTATGATCATCCCCCAACCAGTGTCCGCCACGTCCCTTGCCTTCCCCCCTGAATTTTTTTTGCTTACCGCCCCCCGCGGCCTGTGTCGTCTCTTCGTGTGGTACACCCCCCGTCCGTAATCCTACTATGCGTCTGGGCCATGTCTCATCGCTCCAGCCCTCGTTCTTCCCCGTTTTCCCCGCCCTTGCTCTCGTCCCTTTCCCCTCCTTGCCCCGGCCCCATCCCCTGAACTGTTGCCACTCGTAAGACAACGCGTCTTCGTCTTTTATTGTCTTGTAGATAGATAGGTCGGAGTCGACACCCAAACATCCTCTCACCCCCATACCATGACTCCCCCCCCAGTATACTCTGCTTCCCGCTTTGTCGCTCATACAACCGTGTCCGTTTGAGGTCTTTTATGAAACTTCTCTGTGTCCCCCATCGTGAAAAAAGGATATGAAGTCCTAGCAAAGACTTTGACATATTCCTTACAATTGTTCCACGCAACAAGCCAGAAATGAGACAATCGGTATTTCTCTTCAGGCAGGTCATTTCAGGACAGTCACCTCTCCCTTGCTGCTGCTTTCGCACCTTTAAGCCATTGGGAGTTTGACTCAATCTATTTAAGTGATTTTCAAGCTCTTTACAATTTCAAGCTGTTATTCCAAGTTATGTGATTTGTAGACTCTCCTAACCCGATTTTTTATTAAGCTCCCTTCATGCATCGAGCCAGTATTAGAAGTGCTGGTGTTGTGGAAATAACTACGAACTTTCCCTCTGCGTGCTTCGATGTGATTTGGCCCCACCCTCAAGGTGCATTGTCCCTACGCCAATGCTACGCCTGTCTTTGCCCCTTCGACAACAGTCTACACTGCCGGCACACCCATCCGTCCAACCAGCCTACACACGGCGCTTTCGAACATGACTTGGGACTGATCCCGGGTTGGGATCCCCGGTTCCTTTGTGTCCCCTAGTGATCCTATTACCACAAAACCGAGAACATGCTGAGGCTGAGGGAACTCTTAAAAAGCAGTGCCAATCTGATTTTTCAAGAGAGCTTCCCATGACCAAGTGGCGTCTCCATTGGGCCTCAGTGATGGCGAGTGTATTCAGTACAATCAATGCCATCAGTGGTGTATGACTCCTGGGGTTTATCTACTAGATAGAGATTTTGCAGCGCTCCCTCTCTGCCTGTGCGACTGAGAAAATAAAGCATCATTTCTGCTGAAGGTGGGCGACAAAGAATGATGGTAGGCGCATTTATCTGAACCTCAACATACACTTACTCACACCTAAACAAACGCACGCATTCGCATTCACATTGTCCCTTTGTGTATGAGATAGAGAATTATCATGGTGTGCGTGTAGACAATAGACCTTGAGCGAGTGTGTGTTTGTGTTTCGGCACAGATTGTGGTTATGGATGACTGCTAGTCCCCCCGCCCTATCGCATGAGAAGCCTCCTGGTTGCTGTGGACCTGGCTAACTTTCTCCCTTCTTTTTCTGCTGTCTAGCGCCCCGTCTAGTGTGACTTGTCCCGCCCCTTTGGTTGCTACCCCCCCGCCTAGACGCCCTCCCCGCACTCACTTCCTGCCCACCCTCCCCCTGGCTACCACTCCTGTCGTTGCTGTGGCGTCCAAACTTTGTCCTGCTGTTTGCTGTCCATGCATTACACACAGTCCCCGCGCATGTCATATCCACCGCGCCCCTAGATACTAGGCCCCGTTTGTCTGCCGCTTCATCGGTCCCGGGGCCGCGCTCCCACATGGGGAAACGACAATTCCTACACTATAACAACTATTTACAACACCAAAATGGTCCACACCTGAGATCTTCTGCCAACCAAACACCGACCTATAATATATCTCTAATATATCAATAAATATAATTGCATTACAAGCAACATTTAAGGACTAAAATTAGCTCCATAAGAAAGATTGTCAGTTACTTTTGAGCATTTGACTCAAATATTCTATGCAAGAGACTATCATCTAACTATATTTTTAGTATACTATATATACTGTATATATATATATATATATTCAAAGTTTTATAACTGATTGTACATTTTTAACTCATCATTGTGAATTATATAAAAGAGTTGCATGGCCCACTCTGCACTGCGCATTCGATAGATGGACCCGAATTGGCATATTTGTTGGATATATAAGGCCATTTTGGAGTCATATGCCAGACCAAGAAGGTCTTCATGTATATATCCAAAAGGAACTTCGTTGGAAGCAGTCATACGTGTTCTCAATCAAATTATAATCTTTGTGTGCTCTTTGTCAGAACTGAGCTTGGTAAAACCTCTTTTAAATATGCTGCAGCCTCAGATTGGAATCTTCTTCAAAAGGAGATGAAGTTACAAAACTTGGTGTCTTATAATTATTTTAAGTCCTTGTTATGTAATCTAGAGAGCAACTTAACTGTGTGTAATTGTTTTTAACCGGTTATATGTTTGGTTTTTGTAATGTATGTTGTAACTATGTTGTTTATTTGTATATGCAAACTCGCTGCCTATCTTGGCCAGGACACTCCTGCAAAAGAGATTTTAAGATTAAATCTCAGGGACGTCTTTTCGGGTAAATAAAGCTATGAAAATATTCTACCACAAACCATCCTCATCTTTGGATGCTTGGTTTCTTAAACCACAAAAAATATTAATTTCACAACACTTTCACACAGAAATGTATTTAGTTCCTTACTTAGTTACGTATTTATACTGTTGGCTTGCTTGCTTGCTTGCCTATGGGTAATTTGGTGGTTCTTAAACCACAGAAAATAATTGAACACAACACTTCCTGTGTTTGTTTTTGACAAAATATAAGTAGCCTAGTCTAATTTAGGATAGTCATGGTTCTTAAACTACAACAGATATTGCACGTTAACACAGCACTTTCCATGACAAAGAAATGTTTGTTTATTGATTGGTTAATTTATTTATTTTCTTACTAAAAATATAGTAAGAATATAAAACTAAATAAGTAATTTGAGATATTCTTGGTTTTTAAACCACAACAAAGTCGTCATAATGTAACAAGATTTATCAACTTTCTATATCAAATAAGTTTTGATCATTCATTCATTCATTCATTCATTCATCAAACACAAGCAGATAATGGTTCCTGCTGGAGTCATCTAATCACGGCCTCACAGAGGCCACTACCGGCATGTGTTAAGAAGAGAAAATAGGGCTTTGGCGCCCTCGTGTGGATAAAACCGTTTTAGCGCTCTGTTTACGATTGCCAAGCAACAAGATTCGTAGAGAAATCCGAAGTGTTGGCTATTGCTGCTGGAAGCGATTCGGTGATCATACTAGCAAAAATTCAATAAACATTTTTTTTTTTTTTTTTTATTTGATCACACTAAATATGGCAAACCCTAAAGAAAAAGACCCTGTGGACATAGTTCACCAGAATGCTATTCACGTCGAGACAATAATGAAGGAGCTGAGACACCAGAAGCTTTACACTGAGTTTAACATCAACCCCTTCAAGAGACGTGAGTGTAGAGCTTCACTTGTTTACAGTAAGTTATGTACATCTCTGTGTTTGGTTAAATATGTAAAAGAGCCTCTTTGTTTTTTCAGTGCACATTCTGACTGACAAGCCCATGTCCAACATCACCTACAGAAAAGAAGAGGAGGACCGTAAGTATTTCCACTAACTTAAGTTTGATTTAACACAATTCTGCCATAGTTTCCACCAAAATGCCATACTTGCAGCATTTGTTAAGTGCACAAAATATATTAAATGTATATGTTAAATGTTTTCATTTTTAATTGGTTCGTTTGATGTTAGTGGTGATGAAGTCATTGTTATTACCATTAACTGTATTTACTGTATTTGGTTGTCTGGGTTTAATGGTTATGTACATTTAGTATATTGTACTATGTAAAATGTAATGACAAAATGTTTTTGTACAGCTGTTTTCGTCCAGGCTATACGCAGGGCCCATCTGGAGCCCACAAAAAAGTACTCTCACCCCCAAACTGAAGCACAAGAGATAGGATGGATATCAAGTCCTTTAGTAAGTTCTCATTTATGTATGTATCATGTATGTATTTATTTATTTATGAATGAGTGACTGAATGAAAGAAAAGGATTACAATCTGGGAGTCACTAATGTTTTCTAAATGTTTTTAGTTCAAGATATTTAGATCACCATTTTAGATGCCATTTAGATTTAAATATGCGTGTATTTATTCAATTTATTTAATTATTACCACTTTACAATAAGGGTTCGATTTAGTTTACTACCTTAGTTAATGAAAAATATTTCTAAGACATTTTACATTTTCTATTACATAAAACATTTTCGTTTTTATTAATCCTAGTTAATGTTAATTTACTTAGCATTACATAATTGAAATAAATCAAAGTATCTGTCTCTGTTCTGTAGTTAATGCATTAACTCACATTGCCTTTGAGGACTTTATTGTGAAGTGTTAACTATTTATTTATTAAACCAAGCATGTAAAAACAAAAGATACATTTAAAATGTTTATTTTGCTGCGATATCTAACCAAAAACATTTGCACACTCCATAGTGGATTCACTCCCAATTTACATATTATAGTATGCTAGATTACTATGCATATACTTGACCATCACCAGTGAAGTAAAAAATAAAAAATAAAAAGATGTAGGATGTCTTCCGTAATCATCCTAATCATGTCTTTTGTGCAACATTTCAGATTGCCTCAGATCGTAGTGACAGAAGATTAAATTTTCCACGGCAGAACTCTGAAATCACTAAGTACATGGACGCTGCATGGCGACTGAAGGAGCAGACACAAAATTTGGGATGAAAGTTTAAGTTATATTTTCCTGATGCCATATACATTATGTACGCTAATGCAGATAAATAAGTCTAGTTATCATCTGTGAGAATTCAAAATGACCATTCTTTGTTATCACAAATAAACACAAAAAATGCACAAGTACAAATATATTTTAGAGAACACTCACTAATACAGATAAGGTAAGGCTGGGTTTGCACAGAGGCTGCAGGTCTCAAAATCCCATGAGCTGCCTAGACGGTGTTTTTTTTTCTCTCCCATTTTGCAAGGCAGGTCATTTGATTTTAAGACACAGCCGGGGTGTTTAGAATTTCAGTGGTATGTCTAGAGATATGTTAAAGTGGGTCAAATGGCCACCATTCATCACTATGAATGTGACTGCTCCTGTCCTGCAGAATCTCTGCATAGTAAGCAAAAGAGATTAGTTCATAACTAATCAATCTTAGATAATGTCATATTATACAGAAATAGGATTCACACAGCTTGTTTTGCAAATGTGCCTTTTTCACAAGAAAAATCCATAACTGTGACCATAATCCACTGGCGGTTTATTGGAACATATTACACATAATGTATCGGCCATTCAGGTCAAGATTTATTACATTACTTCTCCCAAAAGAAATTTCCTTTATATGAAGATGCAGTAATATTTTAGTTGTTCCTTTCTTACAGAAATTCACAGAATTCTCACTATATCATGTACTCTGCTTTGGTCAAATAAAATTAAGAGTTAAAGGGATTGTTCACACTAAAATGAAAATTCTGTCATAGTCTATTTACCCTCATGTTGTTGCAAACCTGCATGAGTTTCTTTGTGTGCTGAACTTAAAAGATGATATTTTGAGGAATGCTGGTTTTCACAGGTTCCTGGTAGACATTGACGTCATAGTATTTTTTCACAATACAATGGAAGCCCAATGGTTCCAGTGGAAAAACTGTTGGTTATAACATTTCCTAAAACATCTTGGTTCAAAATGAGAGGAGAACTGATGACAGAATGTAAATTTTTGGGTGGACTATCACTTTAATGTTATAGAGGAATGGAAGGATGTATAACCAAAAATGTACAATAAAAGCATCTCAAAGTACACTCTTTAAAAAAAATTATTAATTAATAAAAAATTAAAGTGCTCCAGGTGGTCTGACACATTTTTAATTTAAGATCATTTTAATTCAATTTAATTTTAAGATAATGTTTCAAGAGATTTAACCGAAAGCAGAAGCTAATGTTTGATTAATTGCTGAAAGTGTAATGGTGTAGTCAATAAAATAAATATAATGCTTTACTATTATATTATATGGATAATTCCTAATTTATATTAGGTGCTGTAGTCTGTAATATATAGTTTGGTTCATTGGAGATCATTAGAATTTCCAGACCTTCTCTCTCATCTCTCTAAGAAAGTCAACTACTTTCTAGCCAAAAGTCTCATTCGATTATAGTCTCTAAATAACCATTATCTGAGTCATCAAAACGTCTTTCCTCTCCTATGAATGGCTAATAATTGGTGATCTTATAGTGAACATTAGCCATTGTATTAAGTATTTAGCTGAGGTGAGCATTACTTACAATTAGAGTGTTCCCAGTATCTACTGTTTCTACATGACAGCCCTACTAAACCTAAGAAAAGCTAAAAGCATACATACATACCAACTTAACAGTATAATGTGACATGTAATGTCATATCAGTTCATCTTTTTTATATGATATGAACATCACAACTCTGCAAGTGTGTCCTAGATATCAAAACATCATCCAAAAAGGTCGTGCCACATTAAATTAGTTTCTCTACTTGCAAAGTTTTCCATCTTTTCTTTTTATATTAAGATAATCAAATAATTTGTATCTGTAATAAGTTCAAGAGTCCACTCAGCATCAAGGTGAGAGACTTGGAGGTCTTAACATTTTCTCCGAGCCTCAATCAATTTGTCGGCAAAGGAGGGGGCAACTGTCTAAACTGATATCTCAAGTCAGCACATATGCTGTATCCGACAAGGAAATGCATTTCACTGCAACATTTAGACGCTCAATCAGGTCTTAAAAGGTTAATTAGAATTCTTCCTAGTTTGCACCTCTTTCATCTGTAGCCACTATAGGCCTACTCTGTGTAGTACTTCAGTGAACACACAACAAACTCTTTTTATCACTCTTCTCTTGTTCTTTTTTTCTGTTTGTGTGCAACTAAGTGTGTCAAATTAGATCACCAACTACTAGGAACACCAGTAGCATATTAAACTGCATTTAGCAGGTGCAGCACCTATTTTGTAGTAACATATCCCAACTGAATTGTTAGCAGGTAAAGCATAACATTTAAATTAAGCACGTGAAAGCAAGCCTTTTAGTGATTTAGTGTTCTACAGACAAATAACACAAATCCCAAAACTCGTAAATATTAGGGAATTTAAAAATATTGATTTCACTGGATAGTTGTTGCTAAACATGCTCACAAGCAAACTAGCATAACATCTGTCCACTGAGAGCAACTGCTGGTGTGATTCATTGGCTGGCTAATTTTACTAGCTAATAACTGTCTCCTATGGGACACAAAGGGGTCTTCCTCAACGGTGGAAGAGGGCATGAAAAATGCTGAATCATCTGGTGAGTCACATTCCAGTCTCGAAATGTTTTGCTGTTGTTTTTTACTTATTGGGGACATTAATCATTATTTGTTTGAACGAATCAGTACTAGTACAAGTATAATTGTTTGAATCTATTCATTTCAAGAATTAGTAACTGCAAACAAATGGAAATTCACACCAGATGAAATGTATATAAAATGTAGGATAATATATAGTACACTACCATCCAAAATATTGGAGTCAGTACGATTTTTTTTCTGAAGAAATTATTAATTTTATTTAGCATAGATTCATTAAATTCAAAAGAATTTTAATTCATTAAGAGTGAAATAATCAAAAGACATTTATAGCCCAATGTTACAAAAGATTTCTGTTTCAAATAAATGCTCTTCTTAACTTTATATTCATCAAAGAATCCTGAAAAAAATATATCACGGTTTCCACACAAAACTATAAAGCATCTGTTTCATTCATCAAAGAATCCTGAAAGAAATGTATTACGGTTTCCACATAAAACTATTAAGCAACTCTTTCATTCATCAAAGAATCCTGAAAGAAATGTATCACATTTTTTCAAAAATAAAATAAAATAAGGAAACCAACTGTTTCAGCATTCATAATGATAAGAAATGTTTCTCAAGAGCATATTCAGTTTATTAGAATGATAGAATGATGAAAGATCACGTGACACTGAAAACTGGAGTAATGCCTGCTGAGAATTCAGCTTCACCATCACAGGAATAAATACATTTTAAAATATATACAAATGGAAACAAGTTATTTTAAATTGTAATAATTTACTATTATTTACTGTGTTTTTGATCAAATAAATGCAGCTTTGGTGAGCACAGGATAAAATAATAAATAGTCTTACCAACCCCAAATTAAGAACCACCTAATTCTTCAAAGCGGACGTAAGCCGTTTTCTATGAATATGCAAGACTTCCGGTTCATTAGCTGCTGTGGGGAAATAACGAGAAGAAACACAAAGTGCTAAACTGTTTGCATTACAATCCAGTGTGTTCATAATTAAGATAGGCTAATACATTAAAATAATATGGTAAGACACACCAGTTTGCAATATCAATCAGCAATTCCAGCTGTTTTGTAAAGCTAAAAATAGCTGGAAGCAAATGACGTGGAAGCCAGTCCCATGAAATTTGCAAATGGCCGCACCCGTTCTTACAGGAATAATAAGGTGGATAAAGAAATAGAATTGTAAAATTTCTTCTTCACAATTACAAGGGGTCCAGGGTTGGCTTATGTTACCCTTTGCTGGTAGATGTCATAACTACATCAGTTGCACATAAAAATTATATTTTTCTGTTGTTGGTGAAATATGAATCTCATCTGGGATACAGGTATCAACATATTTAGGGGTTTTGACATCAGAAAGTTTGAAAACTCTTATTTTATGTGCATTTAACATTGTTTTTCCCTGCTGTCCATTTCTGAGTGACGACCCACCAGTTGATCCCTACTAAACCAGTGCACTTTCAGTGAGCCACATTTCCCTTTTATCTGAAGAGGCCTTAAAAAATAAATCAGCTTAAATCAGTCACTATAACATTTATGTGCGCGTGTTAAGAAAAATGTTCTCACAGCTTGAAATGTGGCACAGACTCAAATTCAGTTGCTACTGGTTACAAACATCACAGCATTCTCACTGGGCTTTGCTTTGGGACTGTGTGTTGATATGAGAAATCTGATATGAGAAATCTGATGACAAGGACAGGAAAAAAATATGCTTAGGCCTAACTTTCAACATATCAGACTGTATATTTACACACTGGGGCATTTGCTGCTTTACAACAATACAACTTTATACCACTGGGTGTTTTTTTCTGCTTCTTACTACTAGCTTGCTTCTTTTAAGTGTGAAAAAAGGAATTGTAATACAAATGTCTTAAAAGCTGTCATGTTTCTGTACTCTGATGTGTATCTGTGCCTCTGAGCAACTGACACAGATCCCCACGGCCCACTGTAGTTATGAACCCAGTCAGGCTGAGCAGCATCAGATCGTGTCTGGGATGATTAGTTCATCTTACGTGACTCTGGTCAGCAAGCACTGACAGAGTCTGGCTGTATGGCATCATCTCTGTCTGGACGGAAAAGGTGAGGGATGCCGACTGTACCTGAAAGCTAATGTGCTGTAACTGTGGCCAGAACGGCACACTAAACCAGTGCCTGAAGACCAGCTTTAGATGATTATGCAGTTAAAAGAAGGACTATTCTAATCCTTTAAACCTATATTTTGTTGAGAATGTTCCTGGAACGTAAAATTGTCAGCTAATAATAGGTGTTTTAGCTATTACTGTATGTGCATGCTGTAGCATAGAGTTTTGATAAAGCTTGATTGGTTTTGTGTGGAACATCCTCTCCAGCAGCAGAGGCAGAGAGCATGGCTAAGCTCTGTAGCTACACCGGCCCTGCTGTCTCATCAGAACCGAAATGCATGTTTGCTGTGGGGTGAAGACAGCTTTCTGAAATGACAAAGACCCAGGACTGTCAGTTGAGCGTAGGAACCAATTTATGTTTTTTTCCTCTTTTGTTTGTGTATGTGTTGGGGCAGAATGGTGTGTTGAGTTACCATGTACCGCTGGCGCAGCTGTGCAAGTTGATGAGTCAGCACTGAAGAAGGCTCATGATTGGCCTGGGAACCAATTTTGTGAAGACAGACTAAACACACTGATGGACTTTCACCAGAGATATAGCACTCAAATGGCTTCAGAGGTCACTTTAGGCCATTAGATTTTCTTACATTCATTCTACTTTACTTAGTTGGCAAGATTTTAGTTGGATAATTGTTTCTTTGGAGATTAAAAAGTTCTTGATGTGAAATAGGTTCTTAACTGGTGATTTTTTCCCCCTGTGTTTAAAGGTGCACTCAGTTTTTCAGTAATTGTTTTTTATGTTGTTCTGTCCAACAGGGCAGTGATGACACAGCAGTAAAATTTACCAATGCCACTGTAGAAAAGCATTATTTGCAGTCACACATGGAGTGTTTGTGGACACAATAACACATTTAGATTTGAAAACATATTAATTTTGAAATGAGAAATTATAATTATGATTTTTTTTTTATAAATTTTATAGATTTTAAAATGTGGTTTATTCCTGTAATGAGCTGAATTTTCAGGAGCCATTACTAGTCTTCAGTGTCACTTAAAGGGATAGTTCACCCAAATATTTAAATTCCGGTATTTACTCACCCTCTAGTTGTTCCTAACCTGTACGCATTTCCTTCTTCTGCTGAATACTAAAGAAGATATTTTGAAGATGTAGTAACAAACAGTTGACAGTAGCCATTGGCTTCCATTGTATTTAATTATTTTTCATAATATGGAAGTCAATGGCTACCGTCAACTGTTTACCAACATTCTTCAAAAAAATTTATTTTTTGTTCAACAGCTGAGAGAACTTCTTTCAGGTTTGGAACAACCGAGGAGATAAATTATGGAAAATGTCATTTTTGGGTGAATACCTTTAAGAACTCATTCTAATATGCTGAGTTGGTGCTCAAAGGAACATTTCTTATTGGTATCAACGTATCAATATTGAAAACAGTTGTGCTTCTTATTATTTTTGAAAACCATAGTAGTTTTTTCAGGATTTGTATCATATAAGGTCAGATGTATTATTTTAAGTGGGATTCTATTATTTATTAATTTTTCTCTCTTTATACTCATCATTAAAAAAACAACAGCAAAAAAACTTAACTGCCAAAATGCATACATTTACATAGACTGTTTATTGTAGTATTTTGCATGACCTTCTTTTAAAGAAAATAACAGTTACTTGGACCTCACACTCCAACAGATAGAAAGTAGAAAAAGGTTTTTACAACCTGGACATATATTAACATAATGCATCAATTCTAAATGTCAAATCTGGTTTGAAGTGCAAAAGATGGTCAAACGTGTATTAAAAGTACCTATTTATAATACGCTTTGACAGGCTGCTGCCATACCTTGCAATCTTCCGTAATCATTTTTGTTTTTCACATCCAAGCTGTCCCACCAAAAGGAAATAAGTCCACGGGAGGCCGAGCTCATGAAACCGGCCCATGTGCTAAAGCTGGCCATTTAAAACACATGGCATTTCTCTCCCGCTGTGACACTGATTGGAACAGAGCAGGCAGATTAATCAAGAGAACTCTGGCATTTCGCCGAGGACATCACCACAATCGTGAAGGAAATGCGTCGTCGGCTTCCATCAATCCGGAGGGGCTAGGGAGAGCGGAGGGATGAAAGATAGAGTGATGAAAGCCTGGCTATAATCACTGTTATTTTACTCTCCAGCTCCTGCAAAATTAATCTTATTATTCCCTGATGCAAGTGATACCACTCTGCACGAAGGAGGCTGTCTTAGGCTTCGAGATAGTGGCTTAAGAGAAAAACATGAGGATTTACAAGAGTGTCCAGTTTATGGATGAGCTGTCCTCAATATGAACTCTACCCTCTGTCAGTGTGCTGCCAGTGTTTGATTTGCCTCAATCTATTGGGCTTTTCTCGCATGCTTTCCCATTTCTTCACTTTTTTTCATTATCCTTCTAGTATTCTGCTTGCGTAGTTGTTTCTTGTTTTCTTCCTACCTTCAATATTATCATCATTTTCTTTTCTTCATCCCCATTCCCTACGGGCTTTGTGCAGTAATGGAGCAGGCAGTCTTTCTCACACCCCCTTATTTTCTCTCTCTCACACACACACACACACACACACACACACACACACACACACAAACACACTGTCAGGAAGACCATGCATCCAGGTAGGGAGTTTGAGTTGTTAAAGAGGCAGATGGAGGAGATGGAAGACAGACAGATTTAGGACATACTGTACATGTCAGCTGAGATACAGACCAGCCAGAGAACTGACAGAGAGATCTTAAATATGATCATTCATCATCTTGAATGTGTTAAAAGGAAATACAATTTCCCTTGATGTTTTGAAGTTGTTGTACTACATTCTTTGAATTTACTGAGGTCCTGTTTTGCCGCTCAGGACAACTGACCCTTCTTTAAGCACCACTCCATTTTTTTTAATAGATCAAATGTATTTCCAGTGCACAGCAAGTATTGACGGTTCAAATGTAAGGCCTGTTCATTGAAAACAATAATGATAAAGATATAGTTTTAAAGATAGTTCTAAATGTAAACGGATAGCAGAATCCACACCACATCTATAACGATAGGCATGATAGGAGTGATATCATTGGAATCACTTGCAGATTGATTTTTCCAGTAGAACGACAAAAAAACATTGACAGCCAATCAGAATTCATCCTGCTTTAAAGAGCTCTTGCATTTGAAGTGGCAGATGACATAACTGCAGCAAGCTTACAATAAATAGCAATAAATGAAGAGTTCAGATGCAAAAGCCTCTAAATGCCGTCTGAAATTTTATTCTAAAATTAGCTTTTTTATCAGGTTCCAGTGTAGGTCCCCAGTAGTTTAACTGTAATGGCAATCAATAGTTATTTTCATATTAAAGTGAAATAACTGAACATAAACATAGGAGCCTGAGAAAAATTTTCATTTTAGAAGAAAATTTCAGACGGCATTTAAAGGCTTTTGCATCTGAACTCTTCAAATATCCTATAATTTTTGATAACATGATATGGATATAACAGTTTTCAATATATCTTGGCCTACAGGGTTACACTTATCAGTAGTTTTTGTGAGGCTTCAATAGGGACAAACGCATGGTAAGAGATTCCTGCCTGAAAAATAGAATAATTTCTCAGGTGAGCAATGCAACTATGCACGAGTGGATAAAAAAAAAAAAAAAACATGAAATCCAAAAATAAAAAAGTATAATTTATATACTTATAAAAATCATTTGCTGACAATTAAATAATTAGCTAAAGCATTTAACATGTAAAAAATGATTAAATATTCAGATCTTAAATTTTGCTACTATGTGTAAATTGTACTGCTATAAATAAAAAATATATATTGTTTATAATTTTCAACCCATTCTTAATGATGTTACTTACTCTCTTAAAAAGAGAGAGAGAGAGAGAGAGAGAGAGAGAGAGAGAGAGAGAAACATATTGTTGCAGGATAGCAGATCTTCCGTTTGAGGAGGACTTATAGAAGAACATGTTTTTGTTGAAAAGAAGCAGCTCATTTCAAAGTATTTGAGTAAGGGGTTTCTGCTACATATCTGCTGACCAAGAACACAGTTCATCTGGGACCAGAGCGCACAGTGTGAATTTTAATTCCGGAAGACTATAAATTAAAATTTTTGAGCCACAGCAGTGGAACAGTATCTAGAAAGGATCAATGTATGCATTGCATAAGCACTGTGAGCAACACACACAAAAATCTAGTTATATGGATTTTACAGCCCCATTTATCATTGTCCTCCTGTCATATACAATAGCTGCTTCTAAGTCCCTGGATGGTAATATTTACTATAATTAAAATTTTAGAGATAAATGGTCTGCAAACCAGCATATAGCGTTTCATCCTATATAGACTGTTTTCTCTATTTTCTCTCTCGTTCTTTGGTTCAACAGCCCATAAAAAGGAATCAGTGACGCGAATGTGGAAAGTGAGCATGTGAAGTATGAGCAGCAGAAGCTGCAGGCATCCTCAGCCAGTAGACAGAGATAGAAGAACTTTTATGGCAGCATATACAAATATAAACACATACATGTGCATCGCATGAAACTATATAGTTGCTTTAAATCATATATCAAGTACTGAATCATCATGTCTTTCATTGGTTGGACATAACTGATAAATTCTAAAAAAAAAAATAATAATAATTAGGGCACAACAATAAGGATTGGTCAAAACAAAACAAGGTTACACTTTATTTTAAGGTGTCCTTGTATATACTGTATGTATTTACTGGACGTTTAGGGTTAGGATTAGGGTTTGGGCTAGGGTTACTTGCATGTAAATATGCATAATTTATTGTTATTATAATAGTAAGTACATGTAACATGTGTAACAAGGACACCTTAAAATACAGGGTTACCCAAAACAAAACAAAATATTTTTTAAGTTATATATTTACATGAAAATATACAACGCTTTTAGGGCTATATATAGATATACAGCATAAGCATACATGTGCATTTCATGCAACCATATAGTTTGGTTTAAATCAAATATTAAGTACAGAATCCTCATGTCTCTCATGGGTCGGACAGGTTGGGCCACGGCAGCAGTTGTAATAAGTGTGATATTTCTATATGAGGCTCAGTCAAGGTGACTCTGGGACTTGCTCTCAGCAGAGAGCCAGCAGCAAGCCTGCAAGTAATGAATAATCACACACCATCAGCATGTGGAGACACACACCTGTTTTAATAATCTCTTGTCCTCGCTCTCACACACATACACTCATTTTAAGATAACAGTAACTGCTCGGCTGTCTCTGCGTATCTCTCTCGCAAAGCATTTGACAGAGCACATCTATTACCTGTCTTTTATTCCTTCCTCAAAGCCTCCAACATCAACCACAGCACTGTCCATGAATAATAACTGCCAACACAAGCTTGTTGATGTGTCGCAACTGATGTGTGACACTCTGCATGCATCTATTCTTGCCTAGAAAGATGGGCCATATTTTGTCATCAGCATTATGAAAAAGAAGAGAGCATGCACTCTGTGCTCAGTGTCACACAGACTAAATTGAGAGTTTACTTGGTCTTTTAAATGTCACAGACTTGGACTGGGCTTTATCGTATTTAGGAAGAAATTGGTTTGAGAAAAGAAAGCTACAAACATAATTGGCTATAAAATTAGGCCAATTATCAAAGACAAAATACAATGTAATTGACAATAATTTATTAAATTAAAAAAATAGGGCACAACAGTGAAGTTTTTTTTTCTGGTGGCCCAGTTTGGCCACATTCAGATTATTACTTGACCTGCCAACATTTTAAAAACAAAACAAAAAACAAGACAAGACAAAACAAAACATCTTTAGCTAAATTTAAAGTTATACATATATTCTTTCAAAATGTGCTAATAACCATAAATTGTACTGCTATAATTAAACAATTTTAACCCACACTAAGTGATACTTCCAATTACATCACCCTTGTGATTTCAACAAAAATAATTTATGTTAAACAGCTAGATAATGTTACTTTGGTAACATATTTACATTATTGGAATTTGCAATGTTCAGGGGGAAAAAAATAATCAATGAATGTAAGATTATTGGGGCGATAAATGAAGTATAACTGAAGTAATGTTTTCATGTCAGTTTAAAAAAATTGCACAAATGCTGCATGATTCTATTTCATATCATGATGTGGACTGATAAAGTTCTGATTAAGTGTAAAATATGTCTCAATTAGGCTGATGGTCTTACATTTTAAAAGAGAAAAGTACAAAAAAAAAAGACATCAAAGCATAGCTAGAATGGATTACTGAGGTCAACCACAGATCTCACAAACTCTGATGTCTTTAAGTGTAAACACAAAGATTTCAAACTTAACTCATGTCCTAATGAATGTCCTACAAAACAACCTGCATATACACACATATATGTGGACTCCTTGAGGCTTAAATGCCACATTAAACATCAAAGCATAGCTGAAGACAGCACAACACTAGTATTGGCACAGCATTGACAGAAAACAGCCTTGTACGAAACATAGCATGTCACTTCAAGGTCTGGCAATTAGAATACAAATGAACCTGGGATGAGGCAGAGGGGGAATAGATCAGCACTAATGGCTGAAGAAAAAGATCGATGCTTGGGCTGCTTGCCTCTGGGTGGATGGAACAAGAACTGGACACTTTCCACAGCAGAAAGGCTCACCAAGAGCGGACCATCACTCAAATCAAGCCCAAACTTCACATCACCGATGATGCACAAAGTGTGCTGTGTGTATTTTCTCCTTCCCTTGACAGGAGAGTGATGAAGAGGGTCTGGTGCACAAGTTCATGAATGACCTTCATAAATATGTAAGCTTCATCCCAAGAGCCCAAGAGACTAAGGGATAACATTAAAAATCCAAAAGTCCATTACATCAGACATAAGATGGTGAAGCCCACATTTGTCATAAGACAGAAAAAAAGAAAATTTTAGCTAAGAGAGTGTGTTCCTTGGCTGAAATGTTTTGCTGTGTCTGATACACTGTAGAAATACAGTTGCATTTTAATATGGTTGCATAGTAAGATATGCATTATTATTCTAATAAGAAATACTGATAAATCAAGAAGTCACCCACACTGGTGCACATTACCACATTGAGTATTACTGTATTCACTGACAGTATTGAGACACCAGTTGTCATTAAATGCAGGATAACGTTTCAGATCCAAAGGGAGAAAGATGACACACAATATGCCACAAAGTGTTCACTGCAAATATTCTAGAAAATCAGACTTCTGTGGTTTGTGGTCTTGCATGTCCTGTAATAGGCTATTCATTGACTGATGCTTGTGTAAGGTGTCACCTTACTGAACCACTGGGTGTCACCATTTTCAGATAAGCAATATTTAGTGCTACTACCTGTGCCAACCTTGGGGGAAAATTAGATTTATGTCAGTATTTGTTTTCCTGAAGAAATACTAATATTGTTTTTAAAAATGTAGCCTGACGAAACACATTTCAAGTCAAAAACAAACAAAAAAAGTGTTTAGGAGCACTCTTAAAAGAATGTTCTAGCATGGGAAAACACAAGTTATGCTTTATTACAGCCCATGTGTGTATAAATAATCAAATAAATCGAAAATCTTTATACATATCATATGATTTGTTGATTAATCATTACGATCAACTGGATTGATTAATAGTAAAATGTATCCAAATTAATGAGAACAGATTAAGTGCAAACTAAAACTTTTATGTTAATGCAATTACGAGAGGCAATTACTTTACAAGTCAACATGAAATCAGACTAAGCCTATTCTTTAAAAAAAAAAAAAAACTAATCAAAATGTAATGACTTGCTCTGCATCTGAAACAACTTTCCCTTTTCACTGCATCACCAAGCCCTCTTATTTTTAACCCCTACTGTCCCGTCCCGTCCAAAACCGTCAATTTATGATCGAATTAATTCTTTGTGGTTTAAATTAAGCCCCGCCCCGTTTTCCCTCATTGAATATTCGAATACATACTGAAATAAAATGGGAAATACTTAGTATTTTTAAAATATATTTATGATGAATAATGCTTCTACTCTACTGTATATAGGATAGGCAATATAATAAAACGGGGGATAGTCAATTGAAAATAAACTTAGGTTTTGATCAGCCTAATTGTTTGGAGATAAACAGCCTACAGCAAGTTCTGAAAATTCAACATTAGCCTACTTGTGAATACTACCAAGCGAATAAAAATCACCTCAATAACACAATTCTTGCAGTAGCCTGAGTGATGTATTTATAAACACTGGTCATGCTAGTTACAGGTTTTCCGGTTTTACAACAGACAGAGCAGGTAACTCCGCGGATGATTTCCAGCAAGGAACATTTTGTCGTGCAGTGCTTGAAACCCGAAGCAAAATGAACGAACATATAGAACGTTGTTTGGTGTTTTCATTTGTCGTCATTTAACGCCAGACCTTTGGACTAGAAGCTTCTTCTCGCTGCAGGTGTCCCGCTGGAGAAGAGCGACGAAGTCCACACACACACCACACCACACACAACACACACACAACACACCACACACACACACACAAACACACACACACACACACACACACACACACACACACCACCTAGCTTTTTTTTGGAACTACACCGCTCCGCCCCCGATCAGAGGTAGCAATGAGGGAAAGACCCCACCTCCGATCCGAGGGCTAAAGTCCGGACTGAACGAGCAGTGCACCTGCAACGCGAATCGCACTGACAAGCTGCTATGGTCGGGATTACCGTGCGAGACTTACATTAAACTTGATATCTCTTTGCTGGGCGTGTCACATCTCAGGACGGCTTGGCTGTCGTTTTCTGGCTTTGCGTATTGGCTGATGGTTCGGGATGTGCCGGCAGCAGCGCATCACAGGTAGACCGGAAAACGTTCTTATAGCACGCCTTCTTATTCTTTTAGGTTTAAAAGGACATATATTTATTATGAGTTATAAAAGTATAAGACAGATAGGAGGATTCACACCTTGATAGAGCACCGCAGGACATGTAAACTTTGTACTGGAGTTTTAGGACTTCCTTCTGCAAGGGTTTTTTAAAAAGTATGTAGCCTTTGCCTTTCACGTCTGGAAAGTCTTGTGCTGATGTGTAAAGTCAAGGGAAGGTAAGTATTTAAATCTGTTCATAGCATCCAAAAACTTTATAATATGTATTGCTGCATATCAAATAGTAAAATTAGCTTCTATGGCAGGTAATCATACAATTATAATATTATAAATAATGTATAGATTATAATACTTGTAGTACTACAGTAGAACGAGATGTGATTGTTCAAGATCATACGCAAAATTTAGCTAGTTCACTTTTTTTCTATGAAAATAGTTTACAAATTCATGTTGCACAAATGGCTCAAATACAGTCAAGCTGAGTGATGGGTAGCAGCTTTCGTTAGAATACATCCTGCCTAAACAAGAGGGACTGTAAGACACTCTTAAAAATAAAGGTTTTAAAAGGGGATTTTCACAATTATGCCATAGAAGAACCATTTTTGGTTACACAAAAAACCATTCAGTCAAAGGTTCTTTAAAAAAAACATCTCTTTCTTACCTTTTAATAATCCGAAGAACCTTCTTTCGCCACAAATAACCTTTTCTGAAACAGAAAGGTTCTTCAGATGTTAAAAGTTCTTTATAGAAACATTTTAGACAAAAATGGTTCTTCTATGGCATCGTGAAGCACCTTTATTTTTAAGAGTGTAACTGTTCTGTTCTGTATATGGATTTTTGGACTTTGCGCATTAAATATATTATCCTTATATACTGTGTGAAATGTTTCACCAGTGTTAGAAGATAAAAGCCAGTACAGCACATTTAATGTACCTACTGCATATCAACAACTTTATCAGATACAATATGAATAATTACTTACCCTTCCTCCTATAATTAATAATGTATTTGAATACCTTTTTTAACATTATAATCTAATTACTTAAGAAAAATGGTGAGTAATACCTATGAACAACATTCATTTATTTCCTGGAGCAGATAACACTTATTGTTAGTCCTTTTGCAATTATGCAAACAAGCATCCAGTACACTAGTCATTTCTTTCTTTTTTTTCACATCTTATAACAGTAACATTCCAATATATATTGTGATTTTTCGAATAAAACCATGGGAACATTTTAAGAAAAAGCAGTACTTATTTGGTGTCAGATGTGTGGAGTATCATTCTCACATGATACCATTTCTGATTTTATTTCTGAGCTGACAAAAAAACACACAAAAAAAACACTTCACCACAAATGACCAATCCATATGTCCTAAGTTTTGAGGACACCAGAAATTGGCCATATCATTTGGAATGAGGAATTTATATAATTATCAGATGACACTTAATGTGGACACTGTGATATCTGTGTCAAACATATTGTGGTTTAAAGAGTAACTTGTATTAAGTCAAATGAAAGCAAAGTACTAAAGAGGAGCTGCAGAACTGTAACAGTTCTATAACAGCCTATAGGGAAAGAAAGGTAATGCCACCCTTCTGTATAGTTAATCTTATTCGGTATCATAAAATAAAAGGGAAGCAAATTATTTTAATGCCGTAGGTGCCCTTTCAATGCGATTCAGTGTGAACAGTGCTTTACAGTGACAGTGTAATAGTTTAGAGGGAAAAAAAGATAGTAATTAATCATGGTTACCCTCTCTCTACCATTAAACCTTTGTTAATATGGTCTTTTGGCTACATTGGAGGTGTTGACAAAATGTCACATCATGGATATAAAATCTAATTTAAGCAGTCTTATGACATTTTATTGCTTTATTGTTACTTTATTGTTGGGCATGGCCATAAACACACCTACAATGATACATTATAACAGTAGCCATACTGTTGCCAAGACAAAATGGGACAAAGCAAAAAGCACAAACAAAAAAATTGATGTCAAATAGTTCCAAAGTTGCCATGATATTGCCAAGGTATTCCTAAAGCATCTTGGAGTGTCACATACAGTGAATACAAAGGTAGGTGAATATGGTCTTTCAGTTCCATGGTAACACCATCTTATATCATTACTGTAGAATACTTTGGAATGGTATCACCAGTACTTATTTTTATAAAAGAGTAACAACCTTATTTGGAGTTTTGATAGAGAGTTTTGACAATGCATCTGCACAGAATGAAAGGAATCTCAAATGTATGCTTTCAGGTGCCAAACAAACCAAAAAAACTCTGGGCTCCTTCCTCATCCTCTCCTCGGAGATCCCTTATAAGCACACAGATCTTAAAAACGCCAGGTGCATGACAGCACTCAGTAACATCCAAACATCCCGAAAGTGTTTATTTCAGAATATTCTGTGGCAGACACGGAGACAACCAGTAGAATGAAACTGTGCCCTAAGAGTGAAGGAGCAGGTGCAGGTGTCTTAACTGGGCTGGTGTCTGTGTCACAGATGGAGGGCAGGTCAGAGAAAATGGAGCTCAGTGGCCGAGCTGGACAATTGCCCTTTTTTGTATTGCATTATGGATTATGTTCACATTTCTGCTGTCCTCGAGGCCAGAGTATTCTGGATGCTGTCACTGTTTTGAGAATGAAAAGGGGAGAGAGATAGGCAGGAAGAGAGGTAAACGTTTTTTTCCTTTTGTCAGCAGTGTGGAGCTGGGTGGACGGGCCTGTTAATTGGTGATTTAATTAGTGCTTAATATTGCAGCTGTGCCCAAAACAGTAAAATCAAGCACCGAACAGCAGTGAATACAGAACATCGTAGACCTTACCAGACAAAATAGCACCCTTAAGGCTGAAACACACTACATCTGAACAAATCTGAGAACATTAGGGATCCAACACTTGCCAAAATGATTACACAGTAATACTGGCCATCATATACTAAATGAGTGAGGATCACACAATACCAGCCTTTCACATTGTTCTAAATACAACAAACTCATGCAGAAACATGCACCTTGTTGCTAGGAGATGCGTGACAAATAAAAATAATATGTGCTCTAAAATCGGCATAAATATCAAACGTGTTCAATATCCTCCAACTGGATGGAATCATAGTCTGAAGCCAAAGAGTCTTTGCTCATCATATGCTACACGATTTTTTGTGAAATCTGTCAACCCAAGGCTGAAATGTACTATTTGCACAGTATTCCAGCCTTAAGTTGGACGCTAGTTTCCAACAGTGCCCAGATTTTGGGCATTTGGTGTTTCACAGAAAATTGCGTATATGATAGGCACAGACTATCATTGCATCCAGTTGAAACATATCAAACATATTCAATATTTTGAGCCGATTTGAGCTCTCACTGAGCTCCGTGCCAAGGCACAAATTTCTGTGTGAGTTTGTTGTTTCTTGGTGTGACTTGAAAGTCTGGTAGCGTGTGACCCTCAGCTGGCAAGTGTTTGATGCCTTGTGTTTTTGAATCTGTTTCTGAATTTTAAAAGTCGTGTAGTGTATTCCGCCCTTTATACCAAAAATGTGCAGATTGGCTAACGTTGACGAGTTCAGACTGCAGATCGTGGAAAAAAGTCATGTTATATATTTTTAGCCTTTACTGACATGCACAAAGTTTTCTAGAAAGATGTCATGTCATGTTTCTGCACTATTTGCACACCCATAAAAGCCGTACCAGGTCTACTGTTGTTGAGTTAATCATACATAAAGAACACTGAGATTTTGCGCAGAGCACGATTGAGTAATCTGTCTTTATAATGTCATTTTGTGTTCTGTTTCCTCCTACAAATGTAGTGGTTAGCTGCAGTGAGGGGTTGGAATGTAAGAGTGTTCTTTAGAGGAAAGTGTACTGATGGAAGGAGAGGATGTAATGACACCACTGAGTCTTGAAATGAAATGATGGAATAAGGTACGTGGCATATGTTAACTTTTATGATGAAAAGAAAGAGCACTGGGAACGGGAGCTGTGCTTTTCAAAAAGGCTATCCCTCCCCAGCCAACAGAACGGCAGTGCAACGTAGGAAAAAAAAGAGACAGATAGATGCAGAAATTGAGTCAGAAACAGAGAAACAGTGAGAATTTCTCAGTTGAAATAGCAAGCGATTAAGGGTGAAAAATCAAGAGTGGTTTATGCAGCTCAGAAGGCAGGGTCCAGGCCAGCTGCTGTTTGCGGTTTGTTCCTGAGGTTATGCCTGACAGTAACTTGAGCCATGTGTGCAGGCTGATAAAATGTGGATTAAGCAGGAAGGAGAGACGGGCAGCAAGTAGCATGACCATAACAACTTACTCTTGACCCACCAGTACCCAGATCTTCTACAAAATAGTTTGTGATTCATTTATTCTCTTTCAAGTACAGCTCAACATTTAATACTAATGAGTAGAATATAGAGTTTAGCCTGTTGTATGTTTGTGATTCCATGAGCATTGTCTGTATTAATCTTCAGGGAACATGTATTAACATTTGAGCAAGAAAAATACTTGCTAAAATGTGGTCTGTTCCAAAATCTAGCACACTGTACATAGGCAGCTGCCTAACAATCCTGACAAATATGTAAACTTTTAAGTGACTGATTTGGAACACACTACATGGCAGTAACTCAACTCACAATTTATTCCAGATAGAGTTTGGAATTAGCATGTTGCTAAGCTAACAATCAGCCCATCAGGACTTCTATCAGGGTAATTCCATAATAAGTGTAAAAATAAATGATGGCACACACAATTATTGTGTACATTAGTACATTTTTAATTAAACTGAACTGTTTTTTTAATTAGTAGATTCGGATACTGAATTACTCAAATCTCAAAAGTTTAAAATCGCAAGGTACTGCTTTTGAATAAGTACTTACTCGTCATGTTGTAACTGACCCTTCGCAAAGACCTCCTTCTTTACTGTTGCTCTGTCTGACAAGCCATGGCGCTCTCATGC
>JADLZN010009917.1:0-24175 GCA_018155175.1 Sinocyclocheilus anophthalmus
CTTAAAAAAAAAACTGAGCAAAAACTCACAGCTCATTATAAATGAGTACTGCTTATACTACAGCACACAAACAAGTAATGGTTGTTTCTTTAGGCTACAATTTTTGGGTTTACTTATTTCTTAAAGCGTACAAAAGCCCTTTAATAATGATTCTTTTGTAATTGCACTTGTAAATTCCTTGAGAATTTGGGTTTGGAGTGAATACATGCATTTATTTGACACAGTCACATCACAATTCACCACGCTCCTGGTCTACTGGCCGCAGAGCTCCATGCACTGGTCCCTGAGGTCCCGCCGACCTCTGAACTTTTGTGTACTCTTGCACGGTTGGCCGTCAGCTCTTCTATGGAGGACAGCTCCAAATCACTCTCCTCATCAGACAGCTAGAAGACAGGTATAATACAAAGCTTTTCAGTCCAATACTAAAGACAATGTTCAAAAACAAATGATATTTCTGCTGCAAGATTTTAACAGCAATGGGAATTACTTGAGAATATATGAGATATGTGAGAATGTGTTTTTTTTTTACCGCTCGCTGTTTTACAATGACAGGGCGAGGGGAGGAGCTGGATGGTGGCAGAACTCTAGTCCCGCCCACAGGCTTTTTGACTGGTGTGCTTAGCTGTCTTTCCAAACTTTTTGTCAGTGTTTGGACAACAGAACCTGCAATCAAAAAACATTCATGTTAACTGACTAATAATGTAAGACTAAACTATTTTTAAAATTAAAATGTCTACATCCCACAGGAAGTTGGAAGTATCATAGCTGCATTTCAAAAACGATCGGTCTACGTCTGTTTTTCTCCTTCGTGCTGCAGGGATGATGTACTTTTGCTAGCCCAAAACCAAGACGAGTTAGCATTGTAGAATAGCTTTTTTTTTTTTTTTTTTAAAATAAGCTGAAAGAGTTGTTCAAAAGATTGTTGAAGTCCCGCAGGCATAGTTTTTTGTTTATTGTTCTAGTTAGCCTTTTACGTCTGCGATGTATTTAGGTTCAAATTCAAATAAGTTGTGTTCATTGTGAAGAGTAGCCCTGAACTCTTGTAAGAATCCTACCCTTGTGTTGGCTCCCAAAGCGTATTGTCTGCAATAATCAAAACATTATTGGGTGGGTTTTATTGAGGTAACCAGGGTGATGCTAACTTCTGGGTTCGCCTCCAAAAATATGTCCTCAATGCAGCACTCCGTTTTGGCTAAATGATATAGATGACAGAAAGCTGTGAACAGATATATAATTTATATATATGAAATATATTCAGTATTCAGACTAGTTCCAAATGGAGGAATTAAAATAAATAAGCATATAGGACTTTGGCATTTGCTCACCATGTGAATTGGGACTTTTGTGGAGTTTGGGTGTGTCAGAAGCCTCTGACAGTTCACTGTCTGTCCAATCAGGCTCAGCTGTTGGGTTCAGAAGTGATCCTGATTGGACAAGGCGCACGGAGGGGGAAGGCTTGCCCCGTGAGCTGGTGATATAGGCACTGTCCTCGACTGACTCATCCTCATCTGAACTGAAAGGTGGTGTGCTGACGAGAAAAATATTCTCATTAAACACATACTGATAAGCCTGAGGTAATATTAAGTACAGTTAAAAGCAGCTTGACCTCTCAACTTTCTCTTTCATGTTTTAATTTTCATATGTCTCTGAATAGTCTGAACATTAACCCATTTTAAAAGAAAGTATACCCGTTCTTTTTTTGCTGTGTTTTTGGAGTCTGATTCTGAGGTGCATTGGAGCGTGGGGTGGCTGTTGGAACAAGTGCTTGTGGCTGCTGGCTTTTGGTCCTCCAAGTGGACGACTTTGAGCCCTCCCTGGATCTGAGACTTTTTTCCTTCACTGGGGTTGAATTTTTCTTTCCCCCTGAAACAAATATATAAGAATGACTGATTCAGAAGAGAGGCAACCAAATGGAAATGACTTGAAAGCAGATTAGTTAGATGTATGAGTATGGGTAGTGTGGTGGCATGATAAATAACACATTAGCTTACTCTGTTTTAAAGTGCTGGGTGTTAATTTCCCCTGGCCCTTCTGTAGGCTTTTTACTCGCCTGATGACCTCACGTGCCAGGTTGTCTCTTTGGATCTGAAGGTCTGGCTGCTGTCTGTATCTCTGCAGCCGCTGACCAGTCAACAGAGCACTCAGACTCTTAAAAGTTTGCTTAGAGATACCCTTGGTACCCTGCCAAAACATCATCCCTTCAACCACTGGCACTGAGCAATGCTGCTGAATGACATTTTTATGCATCCACAGTCCAAAATTAACTTTTTGCCACACCTACTATAGTGGGAGAGTTAAGGATATTTACTGGACCATAAATATTGTTTTACTAGTCATGGAAGTTTACTTTTGTTTTTTTCAGTTGCATCTCATTAAATTAGAATGTCGTGGAAAAGTTTTTTTTTTTTTTCAGTAATTCAACTCAAATTGTGAACCTCGTGTATTAAATCAATTCAATGCACACATACTGAAGTAGTTTAAGTTTTTGGTTCTTTTAATTGTGATGTTTTGTCTCACATTTAACAAAAACCCACCATTCACTATCTCAACAAATTAGAATATGGTAACATGCCAATCAGCTAATCAACTCAAAACAGCTGCAAAGGTTTCCTGAGCATTTAAATGGTCTCTCAGTCTGGGTCAGTGGGCTACACAATCATAGGGAAGACTGCTAAGCTGACAGTTGTCCAGAAGACAATTATTGACACCCTTCACAAGGAGGGTAAGCCACAAACATTCATTGCCAAAGAAGCTGGCTGTTCACAGAGTGCTGTATCCAAGCATGTTAACAGAAAGTTGAGTGGAAGGAAAAAGTGTGGAAGAAAAAAATGCACAACCAACCAAGAGAACCACAACCTTATGAGGATTGTCAAGCAAAATCAAATCAAGAATTTGAGTGAACTTCACAATGAATGGACTGAGGCTGGGGTCAATGCATCAAGAGCCACCACACACAGACGTCCAAGGTATTTGGCTACAGTTGTCGTATTCCTCTTTTTAAGCCACTCTTGAACCACAGACAACATCAGAGGCGTCTTGGGCTAAGGAGAAGAACTGGACTGTTTCTCAGTGGTCCAAAGTCCTCTTTTCATATGAGAGCAAGTTTTGTATTTCATTTGGAAACCATGGTCCTAGAGTCTGGAGGAAGGGTGGATTAGCTCATAGCCCAAGTTGCTTGAAGTTTCCACAGTTTATGTTTCCACAGTCTGTGATGATTGGGGTGCAATGTCTCTGCTGGTGTTGGTCCATTGTGTTTTTTTGAAAGCCAACGTCACTGCACCGGGGGGGAAATGTAGGGGTGCGAAGGGGGGGTGGGGGGTGGGGCGTTTACCAATAAATTTTGGAGCACTTTATGCTTCCTTCTGCTGACCAGTTTTTTTGAAGATGCTGATTTCATTTTCCCAGCAGGATTTGGCACCTGCCCACAGCTGCCAAAAGCACCAAAAGTTGGTTAAATGACCGTGGTGTTGGTGTGCTTGATTGGCCAGCAAACTCACCTGACCTGAACCCTATAGAGAATCTATGGGGTATTGTCAAGTGGAAAATGAGAAACAAGAGACCAAAATATGCAGATTAGCTGAAGGCCACTGTCAAAGAAACCTGGGCTTCCATACCCCCCCAGCAGTGCCACAAACTGATCACCTCAATGCCACGCCGAATTGAGGCAGTAATTTAAGCAATAAGAGCCCCTACCAATTATTGAGTACATGTACAGTAAATGAACATTTTTCCAGAAGGCCAACAATTCACTAAACACTTTTTTTCTTATTGGTCTTATGAAGTATTCAAATTTGTTTGAGATAGTGAATTGGTGAGTTTTTGTTAAATGTGAGCCAAAATCATCACAATTATAATAACCAAAGACTTAAACTACTTCACTCTGTGTGCACTGAATTTATTTAATACCCGAATTTCACAATTTGAGTTGAATTACTAAAAATAAATGAACTTTTCCACAACATTAATTTATTGAGATGCACCTGTATATTATATATACTATTCATAATATAACTTATAATAGTCTTATTATAACCATGGTTGCATGATTCGCAATAGTGGTTACTTAGATTAGTAGATGGTTTGTATGTCAGTGATCAGACTATTATTCCTACAGTTTAACTTAAATCATGCTACGTTTCCTAAAAAAAAAGCTAACTGTTTAATTTAGACTTTTACTCCCTTAAATGTTAATATTGATGGCTATGTGTGTCAAGGTATACCTTCCGCAGTCCCATATTCTCCAGTTTTTTCTCCAGTAATTCTTCTAGAATGGGTCTAGACTCTTTCATCAGCTCTGACTTTCCTTTGTGTGACTTTAGGACCTTCCACTGGGGTTCATCTGAATCCTCCATGCCTGGAGGTGCATGCACAATTTTGTTTTAATAATGTATATCATGGCATGATTGATGTATGTATGTACTGAGCATGAGTCAGACCCCTTTGATGCAGTGTGCGGCGTGTGGTCTGAGCACTGACAGGCTGACCCCCCACCCCTTCAACCTCTGCAGCAATGCTGGCAGCACTCATACGTCTTTTTCCCAAACACAACCTCTGGATATGACTCTGAGCACGTGCACTCAACTTCTTTGGTTCGACCATGGCGAGGCCTGTTCTGAGTTGGAACCTGTCCTGTTAAACCTCTGTATGGTCTTGGCCACCGTGCTGCTGCTCATTTTCAGGGTCTTGGCAATCTTCTTACAGCCTAAGCCATCTTTATGTAGAGCAAAAATTATTTTTTTCAGATCCTCAGAGAATTCTTTGCCATGAGGTGCCATGTTGAACTTCCAGTGACCAGTATGAGTGAGAGCGATAACACCAAATTTAACAAACCTGCTCCCCATTCACACCTGAGACCTTGTAACACTAATGAGTCACATGACACCGGGGAGAGAAAATGGCTAATTGGACCCAGTTTAGACATTTTCACTTAGGGGTGTAACTCACTTTTGTGGCCAGCGGTTTAGAGATTAATGGCTGTGTGTTGAGTTATTTTGAGGGTACAGCAAATTTACACTGTTATACAATCTGTACACTCACTACTTTACATTGTATAAAAGTGTAATTTCTTCAGTGTTGTCACCTGAAGCATTAAATAGAATATTTCAAAAATGTGATGGTGTACCCACTGTATGTATATATATATATAATATATATACACACACACACACACCACCCTAGTCAACATTTGAAGTGATCAAAACCTCCATCAAAGTTGTCCTAAACAACCATTTTGGTTTTTAGTGTTTAAAGTTTTGATCCACTTCAAATGTTGACTAATGTATATTATACATTACACACACACACATACTCACATAAATAAAAGTATAATTTTCTTGGATAAAAGTGAATCTTTAATTTGACTCTAAAACAATAAAATTTTTGCATAGTCATGTAATCAACAGCATAAAATAGTCTACATACACAAAAAGCTAAGAGCACACATTCAATCAATATCCCTCACCCGCTCTTGAACCACTTTAATTTTCCGTTTCCCACCCCTCGATTCATCATCCAGACGTTTGTCATGCTGGAGGGAAAGAGTAGACAAGCGACTCGCCTGCGGGGTCAAAAACCAATGAGAGAAAGGGAAAATGAGCCAAAAGATTTGATCACAGAAATTTTTACAGACCTGCACAATGAGCTAATCTCATGAAAGTAGAAAGATTTGAGAAACAGATGAAAAGAGATCAAAGGCCTCACTGAAAACCTCGATCATGATTTATGAGGTAATTCCTTACCATTCATATTTCATTTATTCAACAAAAATTCATTTTCTAGGTTATTCGCTTCCCATTTCTCTGAGAAATGTGAAATCACTGCTTACACCAGTTTCTTGCACTAAGCTGTCCTATGAATTCAAAGACCTGGAAAATGGCGCACAGGTCACATGTGACTACTTTTATTATACTTGTCCTCTTTTTGGACCATTGCTGTATACATTGCCATCAACTTTCATTATATAGAAAACAGCTGCTCCGACATTCTGCATTACATCTCATTTTGTGCTAAACGACAGAAAGAAACTAAATGAGAGCAACTAAATGATTTCTCTAGTGATTTAATTCTTGTCTCACTCTTTCTTCCCCAACCATGGAGTCTTCCCTCCCTCCTTTGTTACTTGTGTCATCCAGGGCGTCCAGCAGGCTGACTGGTTTCCTTTTACTTGTCATCTCCATCTCATATTGAATGCAAAGTCTGGCCGCTCCATCCCGTCCAGAATGCTCTTCTGACTCTAAAACATCACGATCATTGAACGTACAAAAGTATGGAAACAATGATTTTTAAAATATTTTGATGAAGTCTCTTATGCTCACCAAAGCTGCAATCATTTGAACAAAATACAGTAAAAACTGTAATATTGCCAATCTTATTCAATTTTGTAATCTTTTTTACTTGAATTTTATTCTCAATGTATTTTATTCCTGTGATGAAAGCTGAATTTTCAGCATCATTACAACATCACATGATCCTTCAGAAATCCTTCTCATATGCTGATTTAATGCTCAATTATTATTAGTACTCAGTTATTAATAATGGTTCTTATTATCATCAATGTTAAAAAAAAATTTGCTGCTTAATATTATGTGGAATACTTTTTCAGGATTCTTTGATGACTATTAAGTAAGAGAAAAAAAAAAAAAACGCATTTATTTTAACATAAAATCTTTTGTCTTCTAAATAAATGCTTTTACGGCACATTTGCATTTAATGTATCTCGCAAATAAAGCCATGAGATTCGTATTAACACCTCACAAACTTGAATGGTATAATTCATGTCGTCTACATAGTCACGTTCAAGACACACAACTGTTTTCACATTATATAATAATAAAAAAATGTTTCTTGGCACAAATCGCCTTTTAGATGATTCTGAAGATCATGTACTGGAGCAATGATGCTGAAAATTCAGCTTTGTTCATCACAGGAATAAATAACTATTTGTAAAATGTTACACAACAGAAACAGTTATTTCTTTGCATTTATTTTTTGTAATATGTTCACAATATTTGTGTTTTTAACTGTATTTTTGCCACATAAATGCGGCCTTGGTGAGAAAATCCAAAACAAAAAAAGTAACTTCTTTCAAAAACATTTAAAAATCACATTGTTTCCAAACTTATGACAAGTACTGTAACTGACAACAAAATTAGTTAAAAAAATTATAATAAAATAAAAATAATCTGATGTTAATGTTTAATAGATCCAACTGGGCTGTTTTATAAATCACAGTCTCAGAATGAGACTAAATTATAATTTATTGTTTAATTACTTGACTTTTATATTGATTACTGTTGGGAAAAAAAACTGAGCAGATTCAAGAAGGACATTCATAAGAGTTGGTGGCATAAACCTCCAAGACATACAGTATGTCTAAATGAACACATTCATCCAAGAGCCTCAGACCTCACTGAAAAGGCCAGAAAAAAAAATAGGAATAGAGGTGAGCTCACCTAATCTTCTCCTCTTTAGGCTGGGGACATGCGAGTCTAGTGTTTTGGCTTTTTGAGAGGTGTCACTGAGCCAGATACTCTTAGCAGGACAGCTGGACCCTGTGTTGAGCGGCCCAGTGTCTGCCTGACTTTTACAGGCCTCTTTTCTTTTCCTAACAGGAGCTGGTCTCTGATACACAAATCAACCAATAAATGTGCACATCAGCTCTTTTTAGTGTAAAAACAGGTCCATGGTACAAGAAAACATAAACATGAAATGGACTTACAGTTTTTTGCACCGTCCGAAAGAAATGAGCCACATCACGGACCATGGTACCGAAGCTATCGTAAATCTTAACGTATGGCCTCACCCATAAAGGAAGCTGATTACGGGCTTCGGTGCCTTTGAACCTGAATCACAAACCCAAATCATTAATATCTTCGTACTTGTTCTCCAGTCAAATTGGGAATTACTGTTGTAGTAATTAACGCTGACCTGTGATCACAGAGGAAGATGGCTCCGTAGTCTTCTCTGTGACGGATCACTCTGCCAATGGCTTGATTGACAGCTCGAGAGGCCTGCTGTCTGTACCACTCCTGCCCAGAGAGATACTAAACAACCACACAGACCATATAAGAGATGCATTAATTTACATGACATGTATGCATTGCATTTTTAGTGTATTTCTGAATAAATTAATAGATAACTAATAATTAAGTCATATTTTTCATATATAGTTTGGGGGTGAATACAGTTTTTTGTTTAAGAATGTAAAAAAAAAAAGTCTCTGCTGCATTGAGGCTGTATTTATTTGATCAAAAACAGTAAAAATAGTAACCTTTGTGAAATATTATTACTATTTGTTTTCTATTGTAATATTTTTGATAAAAAATCGAATTCACTGATTCAAACGTCTGATTGTTGTTTGCTCTGTTGCAAAATAAAAGAAACTGAAAGTGATTAAGAAGATTAAGCGAGTGTGGATCCCTTACTAGAATATGATATTGTAATATTTTTAAAAATGTAATTTATTCCTGTGAGGTAAAGCTGAATTTTCAGCATCATTACTCCATTTCCTGTCACATGATCCTTCAGAAATCATTCTAATATGCCTGATTTAGTGCTCGAGAAATATTTCTTCTTATTATAATGCTAAACATAATGATGAATGATAATATTTTCTAGAAGCATTTTCTATACATTTTCAGAATTCAAAAGAACAGCACTTAGTTTTAAGATTTAATTACTTTTTACATTTAATTACTTTAGTATTCATTTAAAAAAAATTATAAAATAAAAATTGTACTAATTGATTTTTACATGTATTAAAATTGTAATAAGTAAACATGTTAAATTGACAATCTTAATATTATATCTTGAAGAGCAGGTACCTTGACTCCACTAATTTTTTTCCTGCACAACTCGTCCAGATACTGCATTTTTAGCACCACTCTGGGGTCCATCCTGGGGGGGAAGGGAAGTCCAGTGATCACAACCCCTCGACCGTACGTGTCAGCAAAATCTAACCCCTCACTTGCCTTGGAAAACAAAAAGAAATGTGTTGATATTACTGTGTTGGTTCACAATAAAATATTTTTTATTGCATCAAATATTTATAGTCTCACCTTTCCTCTACATACGGCGAAGAAGCTGCCTCCGCTGGAGTTTGGGTCGTTCACCTTGTCATAATAACCATCAATCACCTGCAAGAGAATCCAGTTTCAGAGCAGCACTGACTGACAGCTTGTGCAGATCAAGCTGTATTCGCATTATGATAGCATCTATATCAACAACTCATGCTGAGTGAACATTTATTACATGACTGATATCAATAGCGGTTACCTCTGTAAAAGTGCTTTTACCCCTCGGTTCTACAAACATGGGCTTCACATGCTCAATGCGATCGGCATGTCCATTAGCCTGAGAGAGAGAAGGGAGTTTTGAATAAGAACCTAACGCTACACTTGGTCAACGAAAAACAAGGTCATCATGAAATCTACATCAATTTTACACTTAAAAGAAACTTGGGGACAAAAGCACCTGTAAAATAGTTTTTCATTTATTTATATATTTTAAACCAAATAAAGAAAATTGAAGGAATAAATTGAATGGAACACAATAAGTCAATATGGTCTCTAAATGTAAAAGTGTTGTATAAATGCTTCAAATACAGCTGTCCCCAGATCTTCATTACTTTTTTACTTCATTGTACTAAAAAAAAAACTAAAAAGCTATGGCTTTAAAAGCTCTTGTCCAACCGCAAACTATGAAATACTGGAATATTTTTAAGGGAAATGATTTGTTTATGATTAAAACGAGACAAATATCTTCCCAGGGCTCAGAAAAAAACAAAATACGACATAATTCAAGTTTCATGCCCCATTAACAGTTATTTGTTGGTGTTAAAAAAAATTCAATTATTTTTGTTCAATTTCTCAGAAAACAAGACTTCATATCTTCATTTTGCATTTCAAGTAAATATATCTTGATTTAAGGATATCTGTTTTGGAAAACAAGACGTAACTGAAGAAGATATATATTTTTTTTCCCCCAATGTACACATTTAATACCATTACTTCATGAATTTAAAGGTGCAGTATGCAATATTTACAGATAGTGGTTGAAATGGTTACGGCACTGCTCCAGCGGGTTGCCAGATTGAGGACATGCAACAGGAATGAGCACAACTGACAATGGAAGGCGACGAGCCTTACACTGTAAGTTGATGAGTTGATTTATCCTCATTTTATTATTCCTCTGGTCTTAGAGCTTTTCAGATTGATGCTGAGGCTTTTAGGTCGGGTAGAATCTGCAATCACTGACACAGTTTGTTTGCTAGCTTCCATTGCTGCGATACGCTGGTTTCCGCTCTCTGGCAACCCGGGGTGTCAAAATATTATTGGGTAAATTGGCAGTGGGCGGAACCACACAAACCAAAACAAAAACAGACATTCCGACACAGAATGCACATTTTCAAAGTAGAATAACTGGCTATAGAATTGTTTTTCAGAGAAACAAGTATGTGAACTTAGCATATTTCCCCAAATGTCTGCAAACATATTATGACTGTATGCTTTGTACAGCAAAAAGTTACATACCGCACCTTTAAAGTGTTAGTTCACCCAATAATGAAATTTCTGTCATTAATTACTCCCCCTCATGTCGTTTCAAACCCGTAAGACATTTGTTCATCTTTGGAACTCAAATTAAGATATTTTTGATTCATTCTGAAAGCTCTCTGACCCTCCCTTAGACAGCATGTAATTACCATATCAATTTCAGAGAGTAGCCAGGATATCGGTAAATAATTCCATGTGACTCAGGGGTTCAACCTGTATATTACCAGCAGAGAATTCTTTGCCACAAGAAAACAAAAATACTACTTATTCACAATTCGTCTCCTTCAACTCACCCTGGTCCATTTTCGAGTAGTATTTTATTTTTGGGTGAACTAACCCTGTAAGACTCCCTTACCTTTCTTTGGCCTTTCTTTAGTTTTAGAACTTAGCAATTGTGAGCAACATGCTGTCTGACTCTCTTCAAATAATCAGCATAACCAGTTTACAAATCCGCCTAAACAATGTTTTTTTCTAATCAAACTAACAGCTTATCACGTGAATTCATGGACTCATTTGAATTGACAAGTCAGCTACATGTATTCTGCATAAGCTACTGCAGCTTTAAATACCCGCTCACCCTCCAGAACTCCAGAGTCTTGTCCATCACTGGATACGAGGGGAAGAACACCAGCAGTCCATGAGGCACCACCCGCACCAGATTGACTGAAAAGCCAATAATAATCATTACACTGGTAATCATGCTGATCAACAGATTATTGATAAGTAATCAGATCAGCTGCAGTTTTGTGTAAGGAACTCTCACCCAGAGTGTTTCCCATGGACGACATGTTTTCAGGGACAAACCTTCAAAGACCAAAGAGCCATATTCACATACTAAACTGAACCGTTTCACACAAACTTATCATTAAGGCTTCAGAAGACTTGGAATATACTTGTAGCAAACAAGTCAGATGAACTACTTTTAAGGTGCTTTTATAGCAGTGTTATTTTAGTATCAGAGACATACTTGTATAGTTTTTATTTTCTATTATTTTTCTATTCTATTTTAGTATTTTTTTTTGTCATTTGTATAATTTTTTTTAATGTTTATATAATTTTTCTTTCAGTTTATTAATTTTAGTGCATCTCGCTAAATTACATGAAAAAGATTTTTTCCCCCCCTGCAACTAGCTAAATTCAAATAAATTTTAAGCTCCTTTTTTATATTATTTTTATTTCCTTTACCCTTTATTTTATTCAGTACAAACATTATGGTTTTAGTTTAACTATAATAACCCTGTTTTAAAGTGCTTTTTTGTTCTTTTTGGACCTTAACAGCCCATTGCCAATATAAATGTCATTTCTCAGACCGTTTTTATTAATTTTTTTTTTTAATGTCAATCAGTTGTTTTTTATTTTTATATTTTCCATTTTCATTTCAGTTAAATTTTTGGTACTTTTCAGAATCAGAATTTGTTGTGTGTTTGTCATGTTTAGTAGTGTTTATTTTATACTCAACTCCCACACACACACACACATATATATTTTTTTTTTCAGTTTTGTTTTTTTTAGTACATCATGTTAAACTAAATAAAAAATTATTAACTTTCAGTTTTAGTTTACTACAATAACCCTGGTTTGGGGTCTGTAAGATTTTTTAATGTTTTTGGAAGTCTCTTATGATATAGTAAAAACTGTCATATTACAATTTTAAACTACATTTATTACATTTTAAAATGTAATTTATTCTTGTGTTGGTAAAGCTGAATTTTCAGCATCATTACTCCTGTCTTCAGTGTCACATGATCCTTCAGAAATCATTCTGATATGCCGATTTACTGCTCAAGAAACATTCTTACTGATTATCAATGTTGAAAAGTTGTGTAGACAGAAAGTTCAAAGCACAGAATTTATTTTTATAGAATCTTTATAAGCTATAAATTTTCTTTACTGCCCACTTTTTGATCCATTTATCTGACCTGCTAAATATAGTATTAAAAATTCTGACCCCAAACTTTTGAATGGCAGTCTGTCCCTTTAAGTAGAGGATGTTGATGTGACTGAACAGCCTTTAATAAAACCCTCACCTCCTGTCAAAGGCAGTGCTCAACTGCACACCGTCCGGACCTTTTTCAATGATACTGACAAAGATCTGATCCCGCTGGATGACGTGAGGATTCTCCAAGGATACAGGGAAAGGACTGCAGAAAAATCAGCAGAGAATTAGCATTCAACCCGCATCAACTCATAAAACTCATAGGGGACAGCTAGAGGAGGAGAGCACTAACATTTGCATTTCACAGGTGAAGGACGAGAGCGGCGAGAGAGTTCCACTGGTCAGAATGATGCTGCGTACTTCCTGTCTGAGCAACTCCTGCATGCTGAACCCCGGGGAAAAACACCAGTAACTCAGCACATTCCCTATAAAATATAAACACACACACTTTCAATCTTTTATAGCTCTGGCATACAAGATTAACGTGCAAGTTCACTTGTTTCGGCATTTCTTTGTGAAAGCTGCATGCAAGTGCACCAAGGCAACCAACACTTTTAATGCTGAAGCAATAATAGCTCTCAGATTGTCCATGACTGCATAAAAACTCCTGGCTTTCCAGAATATGTGCTTCAGTCAAGAGTACCTTCTCTTTGAAACACATGAGGAATCTCAGAGACTGAATTAGAGTCTCATACCTTGTTTCTTGGTCGAGGAAGAAGCCCAAACATCAGTCATCTGTTTCTTCTTGAAGTTGCTGGTGTCTGGATGAATGTGGACCTGATATGAGACAGATTCAGGAATCAGAAGCAGAGAGTGGAGGTGAAAGACAAGGAATAGAGGAACTATCGACTGACATACACTATACCGCTCAAAAGCTTGGCCTTAGTTTAACAAAAAAAAAAAAGCAATATTTCCACTCTTAAAATAATTAGAGCTATAAATGTACCTTTATGGAGAAAACCTAAAACCTGATGTCCTCAGACAACTTCATGTACTGATGAAGACGACATTAATACGAAAATTAACCTTAAACTCCTTCATGCTGTTTCCCGTCTGTGATTTCTTGCTGCCCTCTGTAGGTTCAGCCCCAAACACCAACTGAATCAGAATAAAGAGACGAACATAATAAATATAGAAAAAATACAGAAAATGGCCAACTGATCACTTTAACACGCTCCTGACCTGAATTATATCTGCCACTTTCTGTAGTCCACTAGTGTTCAGAAAGACACCAGGCCCTGCAAAAAATGACACGCGCGCATCAACGCTGCACTAATAAACAGGAAAAGTCAATTATATTGAATATAAGTCCATTTTATAAACACTCACTCCCTGCTAAATATCCTGTGATCTGCTCCATGGCTTCCACCACAGCTGTTTTGGTATCAAAGTTCACATGAGCTGTTTGGAAAAGCTCATATATGAAGCTTTAAGAGGGGAAGAGATGGCATTTTAGCTGTTGTGCATCTAAAATGATATTTTTACAGTCAATAGATCAATATACCTGCCGGGTTTGGTGATTCCTTGATTATTTGTAGGCATCTCAAAACCATTAATGGATGACTCCAGATCCATCAAAATTTCTGTAAGATTATTAAGTTGTGCTTTGAGCAAAATATTCCAAAAAACTCCATAAAGCCAATATGGTATTACAATATGAACTTTTAAAGTGCAACATACGTTTTATTTTTGCAATTGTGGTAATATCCAGTTTCATCCTGCAAAATAATATATAGGTATAAAAAAAGGGAGTTATTATTGCTGTGTTTGTGTGTGTATCGTCAGATTGGCTTTCACCGTGGACGAAGCGGATCAGCCCGGGGTCGTCACATTGGTTGCCGCAAGCCCGCTGGACGCTCCTTCGTCGAATCCGCCGGCCTCCGCTGACTCTAGCCGCCGGCTTTCTGCTCACTCTATCCCGCCTGCCGCGCCGTTCTCAAGCCCACCGCCTCCGCTCACTCTCTAGCCCGCCTGCCTCCGCTCACTCTAGGCCTCCTGCCTCCGCTCACTCTAGCCCGCCGGCCTCCGCTCACTCGAGCCCACCCACCGACGCTCACTCGAGCCCCCGGGGTGACACTGTGTGTTTTCATTGTGAAAGTGAAACTACTTTGTTTGGACTTCCAAAAAAGGACACAACTAGAAATAAGTGGTTAAATTGTATTTACAACACTGTTTCAGAACAATTCAACCCAAATATTCAGATTTGTCCAGCTCATTTTATGGAGGACTGTTTCCTGGGAGAGTAGACTACAATGCCGGCTTTTCTGACTCACAGACTGTAAGTACGTTTTTTTTTTATATTTAAAGAATTTGCCACTGATTATTCAACGCGAGTTTTGAGCAGTGTAGAGTAATGCCTGTTGTTTTTTACTTCTCCGATCACAAATGCAGACATGGCTTTATGTTTAAGCGGCGCGATGCAACACAACGCGTAAAAAGACAGTATAAGTAATTTATAATCTGTAATTATGTCCCCACTGTATGCAACAAATGCCTAGTTTATAATGGGTTTTAATTGTTTTTGTCTCGTCGCTCCGGCCTGATGGCATCATCACAGTATGGTGAGGGGCAAAACATTTCCGTCACGTGTTTGAGGTATTCGGCCAATCACAACACCCTGGATAGCTGGCCAATCACAGCACAAACCTCGCTTTTTCAGACCGATGAGCTTAGTAAAAAAACGCGTGATTCAGAAGGCGGGGCATATAGGAGAAACAATAATGTACGGTATGTTGGAAATAATGTGTTTTTTTAACCTTAACCGCATAAACACATTTCAGGACACCAAATAAGGCTTTCCTTTTTAGCAACATCATATACCCTTTAACAAGTGATAGAGTCGTTTAGTTCTGTGCAGCTTTTGTGTAGGGTTTTGAGTGGAGGAGAACATGAGCTTTTGCTGAACATCACCTTGTACATAGTTACAGATCCATTCTCACTCCGGATCAGGCAAGAAATGTTCTTACACATGCCACAGCAGCTGCTGGGGTCTTTAGGAAGGATGTATATCTGGTTCTGGAGAACACATAACACAGTTAGGAGGTATTTTGTGTTTGGCCTGTGTGTGTATATGTGTGTCTTTGTGCATTTTAAATACTCACAGGCTGGCAGCGTGCAGTGCAGTTAGTGCCAGTGGCTCTGAGGAGATAGAAACCTGTGGCAGAGTCCAGTGTGTGTGTGCACTGTGTGGTGTAACACACATCCTGATCACGATGCTCGACCAGTGTCTGCCCCGGCCGCATCACTCCCCGTTCACCATCCACACACACTGCCTCTCTCACTATAAATATACACACCCACATCATGTATCCATAACAAAAATATAATATATATATATAATATAGTATATATAATATCATAGAGAGAAGAGAGAGAGAGAGAGAGAGAGAGAGAGAGAGAGAGTTTTTAAATTATATTTTTCTAATGTATCTTCAGAGCGTTCAAACAGACGTGTTTGTTTCTCACCACACATGATCTTTTGCATGCACACCGTGTTTTTCCAGATAGACGAACTGCTCTCTAACTGCATATGTTCCCCACACCCTACAACACAATACTCGGTATCAATATGACCCACCAGTCCAAACAAGAGCCTGATCATACAAATACTGAATAATGGAATGTACGCCAAAAATACATGGTCATTTGGATACAGTAATTTCTGGACACTCACCATAGCACATTTAGGACGAAGGTTTTTCTCACATGCACATTCTAAGAGAGAGAGGAGCTTTAGTCTTTTTCAGAAATACACACACTCAATACAGCTTTGCATTCTGTTTCTTAAGCACACATTCACAGACACTCACAAACACAGACAAGCAAACAGACTGACATACCCTCACACTGATATCACATGAACAAAGACAATCTAATTTTCAGCAAGTACTTCTAAACTTAGAGCACATTATCATTAGGTTGGTGGGCTTACCACATGTCTGTGATGGACAACACTGATCTTGAATCCTTGTGGAAATTACTGCCATGCCAACTGGACATGTGATGTCTAAGCATCGAGAGGTCTCACACACTGCATACATATACACACAACACAGTTACAATAACACTTCACTGTTTCATTTACGTTGGTGTTTTGAAGGCATTTCTTTTTGTGGAGGTTGAGGGTTGTCAACTTTTATGTGACTGTTCATTTACATATATGCAGGTTTAGACTACTTGTTCTTCTGTGGATAATGGTTGTTGTTATATTTTTCTACTGTAACTGGCTTACCATAAGCTCACAACTGGGAATGAAAAGGGCAAATGTCGGTATGTTTATTCATGTGTTTGTACTCACAGCAGTGATAAACTGGACAGCAGCGCTCTGTGCTGTTTGTGTCCACAATCAGCAGTTCTCCATCTTGACACACTGGAGCTGCCTCAGAACATTTGTCACACACTAACACAATAATAAACAATGAAAAAAAATCATTAGGTAGGCTGAAATCAAATAATGATGACAGGGTGGAAATTAATTTTAAAGGAATAATTTACCCAAACTATTACTTACTATTTACTCATAGAACATGACTTCTAAAGACTTGGAATGTAATGAACAAGTCAAAATAACTATATTGTATAATATAGTGCTATATAATATCTATTGTACAAGTCCTAACAATTTCTCACTTTTTATTCCACAGAAGAAAGTCAATCATATGGGTTTGGAACAACACGATTTTAACATTAATCAAATTGACTTACTGCAGATGTGTGCCAAACAGCAGCTGCCTTCAGCACGAGTGGCGATCAATGTCTGATCCTCACGACACACAGGAATGTCCAAGACACACTGATCAGGATCACACTCTAAAAAAAACAATAAACATAAATGAATTTGTATGCATGCACAAGTACACAGACATAAGCTAAGACACAAAATATGTCCAAACTTACCACATAAGTATTCTGGGCAGCAGGAGTCCTGCCTATGATATGACACCAACTTCTCCCCATATTTACAATCCATAGGAGCCGCCTTACAAATGCTCTGGTTACAAACTGTCACAAAACAATTAATGAATAGTTTCACTTCAAAATTGAAAAACAGTTGTTGGTCCCCTTTGACTTCCATAGTAGGGAAAGAAATACCATGGAAGTCAATCGGGACCATCAACTGTTTGATTACCAGAATTCTTCAAAATATATTTTTTTATGTTCAACAAAAGAAAGAAGCTCATACAGGTTTGGAACACTTCTGTGACTACATTTCCATTTTTGGATGAACTATCCCTTTAAGAATTCTATCACCATGTAATAATATCTATTTTTTGAAAATCTACTGACATAAACACAAAAAAATGAACGAGACATCATCTTATTTTAACTTGAACACTAAACAGTATATTTTTATGAATGTACATTCTGCCCAGTCCTTCAGTAAATACGTGTGAAATGATTGTGTAACAAACCGCAGGCTTTTTGAGGGCAGCAGCTGCTGTCATCTGCCAGGTTGACTGTAATCTCTCCTGTACGCGTGCAGACTGGCTGAGGGATGTTACTGCAGTTATACTCCACCGGCACTATGCTGTCGTTTTCACACTTATACATGCAGCAGCCATCCAGTGAGGCTTTCCAAACCTCCCCAAGAGCATGCGGGGTTCCAAAACTATCAGTACATGCTGCAAACACATATCATAACTTGAGTAAATTAATAACAAGGGCTAAATGCCTTTAAAAAGAGAGAGAAACTGACAAGGAGCATACCACACTTGCTGGGTGGAATGCATAGGGCAGAATAGGGCCGGTGTAATAGAGTTCCCTCTGGACACACACATCCCTCTGAAAGGCCTGTGCATTGCTCTGGGACAAACTCAAAATCTTGGTTTGGGCAAGATGGGGCAGTGCAGGCAGGCACACATGCTTGGTACCGCAGATTTTCTGGGCACATGAATGCTACACAGGAAATCATTAGAGAACATACCAATAAATGGCATTTAACACCATATACATCTGTGGAAATCATTGTTACTTAAAGCTGTGTTGATATGCCTTGGTAACTACATACGGCAGAAATCAGAGCTCCTCCATTCCATGCAGATGTTGAATTTGTGGCAGGAAGCAGCATAAGCAGCCAAAGCAACACATGGATTATTCACATACTCCACATCTCTTACCCACATCTCACAGAACATTGCTGGAGGGACCTGCAGTGCAAAAAACATTCAGGAAATGTAGTCAATAATCACAGGTGTGTTTGCAGGTTTGGTATCGGTGGCATGTGCATGTTGTGTGCCGTACATAAGGATGGCAGATGGTGAAGGTATGGTTGCTCAGCATGCTCATGCACTGGGAGCAGTCGCCCGTGGTGCAGTTGACCTCCCTCCGTCTGCTGTGACTGACGTAGCTGGTGGTGTTGGGAATCTGCCAGCTATCGATAAACACGGCTGGATCCTCTTGCTCAGGCACAACTGTACCATTAGACAGAGTCAGATCATTCAGAGGATTACCATCACAACTACCTGGAACAGGTGACAAAGAGAAAGATGAGAGAGGTGGAGAGTGAAGAACATGAAGGAAGTAGATGGCATTAAAATATGACATGATAATTTTTCCAGTATGTATAATCTGTGGTTATTAGTTTCGTACCACATAAGCCCATTGTGGGGAGTCTGTTGTTATAGCTGTCCATCTCAATCACCATCATGCCTGTAGTGTGGAACCACTGGATCTTCAGACCAGCTGGACTTCGGATTAGATACATGTTGCCTGTGTCCAGAATCTCAAAACCAAATTTCTTAAAACGTGGCTTTGCATACCTGGAGTTCACATATAGCTGGGAAAAAAACAACCCATTGTATATTTTGAACCTCTTTCATTCATATATATCTGCCAGGCTGGAATGATAATAATTTTCCAGTTTTATTTATACCTCTTTTTATAATCTATTACCACTACAAAAGTTATTTCAAGAATTGCAAACGATGGATACTCACGCGTCTCTGCAGACGATTGATGAGCACTTCGTTGGATTTGTGAGTAATGTTTAAAGCTGCCAGACACAAATTGGTAAAGTTCCACACAAGCTGGAATCAAATAGAATGATATTATGACTTTGATATATATTTTTTGGTTTAAAAAAGGACACATGAAGAGCACTAGAGTTGTGAGGAGCTATCCTGAAGGTTAGTCGAAACAGTGGAGTTGTGCATATCTTACAGTGTCATCTGGTCCAGAACACTCTTGTACCAGGATGCTGACAGTTTCATTGGGAAGCTGAGCCACCACATATAAAGCAGCTTTATAAATCGCAACACTTTTCCCATCAAATGTGATCAGATTAAGATCTGGAAACACTGAACAACGACCTACATGCCAAAATAAAATAAAAATATCTTAATAAACATTCAAACATTCAGAAAAGATCATAGTAATGTATATAATGCAGGTGTTACTCACATGGACAGTCCCATCGTGGACAACACTTATCACCATTGACCAGTACGGCAAAGCCAAGCAGACCACAGTTTGGAGGTGTAGGATCATATGGGCAGCTCTGAGACTTATTGAAGAGGAGCAACTGGCCACTGACACAAATCAGCTTTGTACATTCATCCACAACCTCTGAATATGGAGACTACAGACACATACACACATATCATTTAGTTTAGCATGTAATAGCTGATTTTGGTTATCCAAATATATATATATATATATATATAAACATTTGTTCATACCACCACATAGTTAAAGGCAGCTAATACTATATAAAAGTATTTTATAATTGACTTACAGTGCATACTCTGCTTGGCTCGAGAGCAGTAGTTTTTGGAACTGCATGTGTCTGGCTCGTCATCCAGTGCTCTGTTTCTATCGTGTAGGGAAGAGTGGTCATCACAGATGAACTCAGTGTTGTTTGGGCAGTGTCTGGAGCAGGTGGCATGGCTGTGACTGTGGTATGTTCATCCACCAGAGGGCGCTGAGTAGAGGCACTTGCACTGGTTACAGGACTACTCTCAGTGACAGTAGAGGAAGTAGGGGGCTGTGTTGAAATGGTAGTCTGGGTAAAAACTGATGCCACACTAGGCACTGGAGTTGTTCCAATTGATGAAAGCAGTGTTGTGGTCGGACCAGTTTCAGTGGTGTACTCTGTAAATCCAAAGGTGTATTCAGTGGTGTCAGGACTGTGTGTTGGAAGTGTGCTAGAAGTAGCAACAGGCATACTAGAAGAAGTTATGTCTATGGAAACAGTGGTTACTTTATCTGTAGAAGTGGTTGCAGGTGTGGTCAATGTCGTTGCATTCCTAGTTGGAGGTGAGATACTGGTTGTGGCCACAACTCGTGGAGTTTCTCGTCGTGTCGTAGCCACAGCCACCCGTGAGGTCAGGACTGGTGTGACACGGGTTGTGAATTTTGGAGTCATTGTGGAAGGAAAGGTGCTGGAGGACTCATGGACCAGTGCTGACGTCTGGGTTGTCGCCGTGGTTGACAGCACAGCTCTATCTGTGTCAAGAGAAACCCTAGTTGTCTCAGTGACAGAATGAATACTCAAAGGTCTAGATGTGTGAGTGGTAGAAATTCTCTCTTTCTCAGCTGCAGTAGATGTTAGCAGAGGTGTCTCAGAAGTGATAGTTGTTTCTGTGGTTTTTGTTGGGGCTTGAGATACTGATGTTGCCATTGTAAGTATGGATGGTGAAGCTGGAGAAATCTCAGGCAGTTCAGATGTGGTGGATGGAGCTGTCATAGAATAAGGAGGATGAACTGGTGATGTGCTGACTTTGTCTGAAAGGAGAGCAGTGGTGGAAACTAAACTCCAGTGAGACTCTGTAGGGCCCGGCGTAGTAGAAGCAGAGACATCTCTAGAAGTCATCTTGTCAGTAGGTGACACATGTGATGTAAGCAGTGTTGATGCTTCTTCTGTAGGTGCTGAGGTGAATGAGAATGTGGTGTAGGTGGTAAGTGGTGTCTCTGCTATCCTGGCACTGGTTTGGGTTGTTTCTGGTGATGGAGTTGATGTGGTTTGGATCACTCTCCAATCCGTCTGTAATGTTATATCAGTTGTTGGAACATCAGGATAAGGATATATAACAGATGTTGGCTGATAGGTTGTTTTTGCTGTGGTTTCTGTTGGCACAAATGCAGGAGCTTGAGAGAACACTGTGGTGATGAAGGCTGTTGGAACAGCTGTGGGCACAGACACTGTTGTTTTGGATGTTTCGGGTTGCTCTGAGGTTGATGTTGAAGGAATAAAAGGTGTCGTTTGAGTTGAAATTGGTGTTGGAAAAGCAGAACTTGTGGGTTTTACTGTAATGTGAGTGGTTGATGCTTCAATATCTGTAGGGGAAGTGGAAATGGTAGTGATGTCCAAAGGCCTCTGTGTTTCAGATGTGCTCTCTGGGGTCTTCACAGTGTGTAAAGATGTTGGAAAGGTCAGTTTTTCTGTGGTGACAGAGGTACTTGATTCTAATATAGGTGTTGTAGTTGATGGTGAGGTGGACTTTGTTGTGCTGATGGTTTCAACTGGAAACTGTGTACTGCCACTAGAAGTCACAGAGGGTGTTGTGGACTTTTTAGTAGATATAAAGGCCTCTGTGTCTCTGGGGGTCTCCGTACTAGAGGTGAGAGGAGAGGACACTCTGAGTGTTGAGGAAGTGGCGTCTGTGGAGCTTATGCTGGTTGAGACTGGAAGCACAGGTAGAGTGCTTACTCTGGTCAGCTCCTTACTTGAGGTAGATGACAGAACGGGACTAAAAGTAGACGTTGAGGGGATAGCTGTGGTACGTGTGAGAAGTGTCAAAGACTCTGTTGGCCTGCTTGTTGTAGAGGTCTCTGAGAGAGTTTCTGAGAGAGACATTGGGCTAGTGTGCACTGTGGTGGAGGAAGCAGAACTGTGGGTGATGCTTGGTGCTTTAGTGGTTCTCTCAGTGGAAGCCAGTGGGCTTGGGGAGGAAGTGGATGTTGTTAATGTGGTAATGGTTTCCACCACCCCAGGTATGATAGGAGAAGATGTAAGCTTTGCAGTGCTTGGCATGTGTGCTGTAGGTGTGGAAGCAGTGGTGCTAGACCCTGACACTGTTGAAGAAACCGCTGGACCACTCAAGGTGGAATGCTCTGAAGAGGACGTTGATGATATTGCAGTACTGGGTGGCGTGAATGGAGGAACAACAGCAGGCTTAATGCCTAAACACAAACATAATATTTATTAGATACTGCACAAAATATCTCATTTAAACTGATATAGCTAATTGTGTTACTTTAAGCTAGATAAACTGGAGCTTGGATTTACTATGGCAACAAAAAGACGAAAAGCAAAATTATTTTTTAAATTGCTCCATTTACAACTAGTGGTAAGAAATATTTTTTCTAAAAGACTGATAGCATTAGTGCTGGTTAAAATGGCATTTACAGAGCTGTAACTGAAAGGTAACATAAGCTGCCTTAGTCAAATCATATGACAATGATTGTGGAAGTAAATCCCAACCTATCATTTACCTCATTCAAATAAAAAATGTCAGTGATTTTATTTTACACCAGCAGTATTAGAAGTAGCACAATCAGTAGCTTACAGTCCTTCATAAAGACACATCTGTGAGTGACCTCGTCTAGAACCATGTGACTTGGACACTGAGGCAGGCATCCCTCAACCCTACAGAAAGGTGCATGTCAGCCATATCACTTTACACAATTTAGATACTTGTAAATATTTGCAGAAAACAAATGTGTGCGTGTTTGCATGCATAAATGTGTGTGCTCTTACTTCAGGATACTGGCACAGCTCAGACCTGATGGGTCACTGCATGTCCTGAAGCACGGACTCACACATGATTCATACCGCCACTGACATCGAGGACCCATTGGATAGTATGGTATGCCATCTGTAGTAAAAATAATGATTTGAAAAAAGCAAGTCGTAATATTTCTGTGTGATTATAAGCAAGGTTGTGCACATATGTAGCAACATGCTGACCTGTCAGTTTGAATAGAGTAGCTCGGCGGTACCGATCTGAGTGACTGTATTTCATGAGTTGGAGTCTGGACAGCATGAAATGCAGAAAAAACCCTGGCTTTGCCAGGGACTCTAGCGAATCAAAGCCTGAGATCCAGGTGTCTCTATGAAGAACAAATGTAGCTGCATCCCACAATGCCTCTGCTTCTTCCCACTTCTGTAGTCTCAGCTGGCCACTGTGCTCTGCTTTTAAGAAGTAGTTGGGTCTTTCTGCCGCCTCAAATGACACCAGAGATGTGTCTGCATCATTAACAACATACCCATTAAGAAAAGCAACATATAAAATATATACATAAAATAATATAATACATCTAAATTAGGAGATTTTTGCTACAAAATGTTTAGATTTGGTGTGAAATGTGTATGTTTTACTATATACTGTATATTTCCAAAAGGTGACTTTTGCATTTTTATGTTGATTGTGTGCTTTTGTCTGTCTGACTGACCATGTGGTCTGGCTTTGCTGATGCCTGGTGTCATCATGAACAATGTCAGGATCTCATCAGTACTGGTCAATTCTCTTTTTGGAAACACCAGTCCACTTGTCTTATTGGCTGCCAACAGTGTTCCTCTCTCTCTGTAGGTCAACAGCTTCAGTGGCCCTTTCCCTAAAGCTATGCAAATGTGCATTTCCACACACACACAACTGTCAAAATTCTCTCAGACAAATAAAAATATTATTATCATCAAAAAACTACAGATGTACCTTTGTTGTAGTATTCACAGTCATAAGCTGTAAGAAGA
>JADLZN010009918.1:0-111039 GCA_018155175.1 Sinocyclocheilus anophthalmus
ACTAATTACGTTAATTAGTTACTTTTTATGGAAAGTAATGCTTTACATTACTTTTGAGTTACGTTTTAAATCTGGGCAGGGCTTGCTTGTTTTAAGTAAGAAGTTATATTTTTGGCAAATATAAAAGCCCTTTAACACCAAAAAGTGTAATGAATAAACCTCTGGCTGAAGCAAAAGTAAATTCACGTCTCTGTACAGTAGAAGACAGGAGAAGAAGGTTCAACACTATTCAGCAATAAAAAAAACTATGAAGCACAATTGTAAGTTTATCTAAAGTCATTTTTGCTTATTAGTATGGTTGAACTGGATCATCAAAGTTCAGCAGCAAAAGACATTGGTTAATAGAATGGGATTAGATACATTTGTGTTATGTAACATATTTAATTATTGCAGCTTTGCGTCATATTCTGAGTTTGCATTTCAATGTTTTAATTCATTTTGATGAATACTAAATCAGTTTTTTTGTGAGTGGGATGAATTAATGCACATTCACATTTAGTCTAGAACTACAGTAACATCATGTTCACACAGCACACACAACGCCTCTGCACTCGATTTCTCCCAGTATGGGGACAGAAGACTTGTCAGGTAATAAATGGGGAAACAAAGTAACTGGCGTTACTTATTTGAAAAAGTAAAAAGTAACTCAGATATTCTCTTGTAAATTAATAAGTAATGTGTTACTTTAGTAGTTACTTGAAAAAAGGAATCTGATTACGTAACACTGAAGCTAATTCAATAATGCTTTCAGCTACCAGTGAGAGTGTAGCACTCTAAAATATTGTAACATATTTAAATCCATTTCCTCCCCAGAATCAGTTTTGTGGCATACCTGAAACTTTTGGCTCATCATTTTCACCAGCAAGCCAAGGGATGTGTTGTGAAATCTTGTTGGCACATTAAATCAGCCATCTTTTATCTGTCTCGCCAGCAGCAGATCTGAAGACCTCTAATTTCATCCACGATCAGCGAACTGAAAGAAAGCAGGACCTGTTTAGGAGGGATCTGACACACAGCCGAGAGCTCCATAATGAAAGCTCAGTGGAAGTGCTACATCATACGGGGTCCAAAAGTCTAAGAACACTAACGAAAATGCATCTGTTTTGCATTTTAATTTGAAATTTAATACAATTATGTTTTCATTAGAAATTCTATTTCAGAATGTTCCAAAGAGCATCTCGTGCTTCAAAGAGCGACCTGATTAATGTCACTAATTTACTTTTGACCTTCAAATACTACAGTGCAATTCAAAAGTTGGGGTTGGTAAGATTTCTTGAAAGAGGTTCTTACTTTAAAGGGGTCCTATTATGCTTTTCAACCTTAGCTAGTCTGTAATGTTGCTGTTTGAGCAAAAAAAAAGATCTGCAAAGTTACAAAGCTCAAAGTCCACGTCAAAAGGAGATATTTTATTTAACATAAACCACTTTTCAAAAACGGTTTGCCTACAACGCATATTTTCACGGGATTTGTGATATCCAAAATATCGCACAGCACCACAGTCGGGACGAGACCTGGTTGAGCGGAACTAGAGAAGGCAACGGTGTTATCAATATTTCAGAGACAAGGCTAGCTCCAAAGGCAGACGAATTAGAGTGGTTTACAATCATCCGAGGTTAAAGCGCTCTCAAATGATTGATTTGCGCACTATTGACACTGCAGCTCGCAGGCGGCATATGGTAAGGGTGGTGACATTCCCGACCAGGCGCGAGTGCTGCCAATCACAAAAACAACACTGGCCCAGTTAACCAATCAAAACACACACTGGCCCAGCTAACCAAACACAACACACACACTGGCCCAGCTAACCAATCAAAACACACACTGGCCCAGCTAACCAAACACAACACACACACTGGCCCAGCTAACCAATCAAAACACACACTGGCCCAGCTAACCAAACACAACACACACACTGGCCCAGCTAACCAATCAAGCACACACTGGCCCAGCTAACCAAATCACAACACACACTGGCCCAGTAACCAATCACAGCACACACTAGCCCAGATAACCAAGCACAACACACACTGGCCCCGATAACCAATCACAGACCCCTCGCCCAGCTAACCATCACAGCACACACTGGCCCAGCTAACCATTCACAGCACACACTGGCCCAGCTAACAATCACAGCACACACTGGCCAGCTAACCAATCACAGCACACACTTGCCAAGCTAACCAATCACAGCACACACATTGGCCCAGTTAACCAGTCACAGCACACTGGCCCAGTTAACCAATCACAACACCCACTGGCCAAGCTAACCAATCACAGCACATTTTGTATTTCAGAAGGCGGGCCTGCATTTGATACAGGAACTATTCGAGCCGTTCATGCCAGACTGGGGAGAGAGGTGTTGTAATAATGTAAAATATGTGAAAATAATGTGTTTTTCCGAACAACCTAGTATGAGAGCCTGTTCTAGTACACCCCCAAAAACAAAATCAAGACTTTGTAAAAGAGCATAATAGGACCCTTTAATATTCCGAAATATTAAATATATTTCAAATAATTGTTTTGATCAAAATTATTTTAACAGGTAATTAGTCTGTGATGCAACAAGCTGAATTTCCGCACATTTACCCAGTCTTCAGTGTCACAGGATCTCAGAAAGCTTCTAATTGTGATTGCTGCTGATTGATAATAACACATTTCTTATTATTATCAATGTTAAATGTTGTGCTGCTAATATTTTTGTGGAAACTGTGATACATTTTTTCAAGCATTTTTTTGAAAATGAAATCATTTGTAAATGATAAACTGTCACTTTTTTTCATCAATTTAATAAGTCCTTGCTGAATAAAAGTATTCAATGCATACTACCCACAATTTTGCATGGTAGTGTATTTCTTCTTTATTTTACATCACACAATTTCTTTGCTTTAAGCTTTTCAAAATCCTAAAACCAGATTTTTGAATCCCAGATTTTCAATGTGGTTTCAGACTTTTAAACTCAACTGTATCATCTCAGGCACAGTCAAAGAGAGAGAGAACATTCAAAAAAATGATTCAGATTCACTATATATAGTGACAATAAACAGTGCAATATATTGGTTTTGTGCAAAATTAAAATAATTTAAAATTGAATTAATGATAATCATACTTTTGAAGCCTCCATCAAAAAGTCATTTCGGTTCCGTTTTGCTCTTCTTTCCGCATTTCTAGAAATGATTACTGAAATGAATAAGTCAACAAAACCATGGCTGACTGAACAACATATTACCCAAGTCTAATTTACATTTCGTTTATCATAAAAGTTCCCTGCTTCTCCTCCTAGCAAGTGTTGAGAGCTGCTTGTACACTGCACTTAATGTTTCATTAGGAATCAAATGACAACTTGATGCTAACATTATGAATATTACAGAGTTAATGATTTCATGGCAAATCTCTGTTTAGCAGGCAATTATGAAGACGCCATTCAAATACTTTAGCTTTTTAACAACTATGTTTAGCACAGTTAGAAGAACACGGCAAAATAAATAAATAAAACACACTATATGTTTCTGCAACTAAGCTGAAGAACACTTTAACAAACCCCAGGGAACAGCCTATCACTGTTCATTTTTTTATTTATTGCGTATGTATGTGAGAAGAATGCCAGTAATTGTATCTGTTTGTTCACTCACTGAAACAGACATGATTGCATTGCTCCACTCTTCAAGAGATCACTCTTCAAATCCAATTTAATTTGTGTGAACCCTGATATGGAGCATGTACATCCAATTTCTGAATGAAATTGGAATTGACATTTCATTTCTGAAGATCACGTGTGCATGGCGGCCTTTTTGACGCTCACCTGGTCCTGCTGCGTCGCACGTCGCCCTCGCTTGTCATGGGCTCATCAGAGATCATCCTAAAAATGAATGAATAAATAATTTTGCTCAATAAATACAGCAGCTGAGCTCTTGACACGGCCCTTCATGTGATTGAAATTTAGGATGTTTGGGTCCTTTCTTTCTCAACCCAATCAAGATTCGGATGCATGTATATTAGGTATTGTTTTTAGGAAACTCACCGTCTTTGATCAAGCAAATCCACCGTTTCGAGGCTTTTTTCTCCATTTCTGTCACCTGATGGTTCCTCGCCACTGTTGCCTTTGGTTTGCTTAGTTGGGGTTGAAAAGATATTTAATATCTAGTAATATTGATTTGAAAGCACTGACACCATCAGAACTGAGCTGAATAATGACAATATTGTCTTCTGCTTTATAGCGCGGAAGTGAATTGTTCCTAATGATCAATTTGGCAACATCGCTGAAATTGACTCACACTGAACTGACACTGAGCTTCTTACAGCAGAATACGGATTGGTGACGATCATGATTCTGTTACTTTTCTGTTTAATACTGTGAAGCTGCTTTGAAACTATTTCTGTTGTATAAAGTGTTATAAAAATAAAGGTGACTTGACTTGATGGTCAAGTTCTGTGAAGATAGTGCAGGGTATATCTGTGGAGAAAATATAAGGCAGATTTTTATTATAAAACATGATTAATTAATAGCATTTAATTAAATTTCATGCAATAATGTTTTAAACATGGAACAAGTCCAAAATCTAGTTTTTGTGTAGTTATGACTGAATTTTAAGAGGAAAATGAATGTATTCTACAGTTTAATGATACAGGACGGTATGGGCTTTATTGATTATCAGTCTCTCACTGTTGAAAACAATTCCTCAACATGCACTGCTTTTCTATTCGTTGCATGCCTTCAAGGCAATTCTACCATGTGAATGAGTTTTCTGCAAAGCAGCCTCTCTGAAACTCAATTACCCTTCATGACTCCAGGGTCAAGCAGTTCCCAAGCCAAAATATTTACATATTCATGTAGCTTCAGGCTTTAATTCTAAGACTACAGCATTATCAAAAAACACTCTACTGCAAGATCAAATGAATCATTAAGCGTCTCACGTTTGGTGATTAAGATATTCTCTTCCTCTTCCCTTCATTCTAGTGGATTACATTCTAGCGAGCAGCAGGTGACGTGTGAAATTGAATTTCCATTTCCCTGCTGTCAATTCCGATCGCTCACATTCGGCTGGACACTTGCAGCCACCGGGGAGGGACTGGACAGGTGCACAGAGTGGGACCAAAACAAAACATATAAATGGCTAAAACCTCGCTGTTGATCTGGTCAAGATTATTCACCCAATCAAAACACCATTTGACCATTTCAAAAGACCCCTGAACGCTTCTGACAGCACAGCATATGTTCTTGTTTTGATCCGATAACCACACCGTAAAGCATGATCATGGGTGCCGCCAACAACAGTCACAGTGTAATATAGCCATTTGTGTCATAGACAACATTGGTTTTATTTCTACTGTTATATTTTTGGGCCACTTTCTTAATAATAAAACCACTTAGACTCTCAAAAATGGTTATAAAGAACATTATTTTAGTGAAATGCAGTTACAGTAGCAGAATGAAGGAACCAAAAAAGATAGTTTGGTAGTAGTGCATGGAATTATGGCGAATTGCTTTTATTCGGCACTCAGTAAAATAATAGCCCAATGTTCCCTCTACTGTCAAGTCATTCTTAACCTCAGGATAACCCTGCGTGCTTGACTGCATATTTCAGTTGCAATGTGCTGAAGCCTATGAAGATACGTTTAAGTGATGGAATACAATGAAAAAGCCAAAAGAAAAGAATGCATCACCCTCTTGAAGAATTAAATGACCTCTAAATTTGCATGAACCACACATGTGCAGAGGTCACTTACTAATAGGCCATTTACTAAATGAACTTTGTCTTTGTACCCATTCATGGTGATGAATTGAAACTATTTCATTTGTAGTGCTCCAATTACATTTTTGCCTGGAAAAAAACGTTCATCTATGTCCTAATTTTTTGTCAACATTTTTCTGATGATGATCTATGACCTTTCCACAATTTCAGATGTTGTGTAGTGAGAAATTGCTTGTAAAAAAAAAAAAAAAAAAAAAAAGCCCAGCTCAAGTAATCGTAGATTCAGCAGCCGGTCAAGGATTGTGCATTGATCCAGTCCTCACATTTCCCACCTGTGGATGTCTTGATATACGCATGCAGTGACCTTGCTGTTGGGCTAAAGGTTAGTCATTAATGGCATCTGAAAATGCCACATTCAGGGTGAAAACTAACATTTTTCCTCAAGTAGATAAAAAAAATAAAAGTAATTGATTTAGCCATCAGCTGATATCATCCCGGTGCTATTTTTATGTCTTAAAAGACAGAACGAAGAGAAATAATAAGTAGTTTTCCTTCAAAAAAATACCATACCAGATTGCTGGCTAATAACAAATTACCACAGTTTTAATGCAGCAATAACTGTAATTTGATCAAAGTGGTCGAAATGTTCAAGAGAGAGGCAAACGAACACCACAAAACATCACAGAATTCATTGCTAATACTTACTGAGTTTTCCCTCCAAAACAAAGTCACTTTCTGGGGGATGATATTCTGAGGAACAGGGATTTTTACAAAAAACTGTCCGGATGGAAAGTGACATCGAGCACACTGGGAAAACAGAAAAATAAAGAAAACGTTTAGTTTCTTATCAAGCAAATATGAGAAAGAAACAATGAAGAAACACTTGAAATATTTCTTAATATATTTTTTCAATAATTACAATCCACATAAGAGTACATTTCACCCCCGTCCATCTTCAAAATGGGAATTTATTTGATCCAATATAATTGAAGAATGCTTTAGTTTTGGGTAACACTTGTTTTGGGTGTCTTTGTTACATGTTACATGTACTTACTATTATAATTATTATTTATGCATAATTACATGCAAGTAACCTAAGCCAAACCCTAATCCTAACACTAACCATATATTAAGTGCATGTAGTTAATTAATATTACTAAGTACTTAAATGTATAATTACACTGTAACAAGGACACCTTAAAATAAAGTGTAACCTAGTTTTGTTTTTAGATATAGATGCGTGCTTTTTTTTAAGTTGTCAAATTACTCGAATTGATATTTTTATTTGGCCTTTTGTTCTCAAAACACGTTTCTTCTTTTCTCTTTTTTTTTTTGAAAGTCAAACAATGACGAGTGCCAGTGAGGAGGATGCGCGTGGTCACTGGCGCGTGACTGGAAAGATGCAGCGCGCGGTGGTAAATGCGCGGAACGTACGCGAGCCGCAGGAGCGCATTTGGTGAAGCGCGCCAAGTACGCGCTCGCTATTCAGTATTCTGAAGACCCTGGGACAAGAACACTGACATTTCATTTGCTCATTTGGACCTATTTTTTCCAATCCAACCTTAAAGCTGAAATGCTTTTTCTCTGATGATTTATGGATCATGGATCCTCTATACAACACTTCGCAAAACTCAAGCGGCAACGGGACCAACGGTTCATTGGTCAATGACACGGACTTGTTCTCGAACCAGTTCGTTCAGCCGGTGTGGCAGATAGTTCTGTGGGCCATCGCGTACTGCTGTATAGTTCTGGTGTCAGTTGTTGGTAATATCACGGTCATCTGGATCATTTTAGCGCATAAGCGCATGAGGACTGTGACCAACTATTTTCTAGTCAATCTTGCGTTCGCAGAGGCTTCCATGTCGGCTTTCAATACCGTTATTAACTTTGTGTATGCAGTGCACAACGAGTGGTACTTCGGACTTGTTTACTGCAGATTTCACAACTTCTTTCCAATAGCAGCTGTCTTCGCCAGTATTTACTCCATGACAGCAATAGCCCTGGACAGGTGAGCTATTTCTCTTTTGTGGTACATGTACTATGGTATTCTTTGAAGAACCTTGGAGATCATTGTAAATATCATTGTACATGAATATCCATGGTATACATCGAATTGTATTGCCATCACTTTACGAGCATGATCCTACCACAGCAGCGTTGGGTGTAATGCATTACCAAATAATTAGTTACTGTAAGTTACTTCTGATGGAATACTGTAGACTATAGCAAGTGAATTTAACATTAAAAAATGTACATCTAATGCCAAAATGTATGTTTTTAATGTAACCTTCACCCTTTAATTACTTTGGTCAGTTCAAGAATAATTTATGCAATTTTATATTATTTATTTGAAAGAATTAAAGAGCAGTTTCATGTCTATCCTTGTATTGTTCAAACTGGTCTAGGTAGAATTTAGAAAGTAATTAATAAGCAATGCAGTACTTTTTAGAGAGAGTAATTAGTAATCTAATTACATTGTTGAAGATGTAATTAGTAACTAGTAATTAATTACTTTTTTCTGTTAGAGTAACCCAACAAAGGGTAAACAGTACTATTTGTAATCAATGGGCTATAATAATGAAATAATTTTCCTTTATCTCTGCTCCTGTTCACCGTAAAGACGGATTGCTGAAAAAAACACCTCTATGGGGCATTTCGGATTTATAGTACGTTTTTTTTTTGCCCCTATGGTATTTTTACTCTAAGTAAGAGGTAGTCCTATTCTTTGGAGTACCATGTAAACGCCACTATTCAGTACCATAGTATTGGCATCTGATACCATCACTGTACCATAGTACCACCACTTTTTGGGAGGATGGATTTGATACAATTCATACCTGTGTAGAAAAACTGTTAAAACTCAAAACAAAGAAAAAAGTTGCATCCTTTCTGTTCTGGCTGAGAGACCCCTTGGTTGCAGGAAAAACTGCCCTAGTCATCTCACTCACTCCCCAAATCAAATCAGCTGGACGAGGCAAATAATTTAGGGGCAATTCAAGTGGATGATGCTCCTTTGAGTTTACATAAATAGTCATTGCCTTTGTTAAACTCCCCCTGCAGGTACATGGCTATCATCCACCCACTCCAGCAGCGACTGTCGTCCGCTGAGACCAAGCTAGTGGTGGGGGTGATCTGGGCCCTGGCGCTGCTCCTGGCTTTCCCCCAGTACTATTTTTCCAGCACCGCTCAGCTGCCAGGACGAGCCGTGTGCTACATCAACTGGCCAGAGTACAGTGTGTGGGATTTTCAAAAGACGTAAGTCAAGTCAGACTTGCTGTCAAAGTCAGTGACGATGTATCTGTAAAATTAAAAATCAAATGTGTCACATATGGCAAATACTCAGAGATAAACTGTTTTGAACAACCTAAAGTGCATGTTCGTTGGACAGCCTACCAGACGAACGACATTTGAAAATGTCGAAATACACTGGAAACTGGACATGAACTACAGTCAAACTCAAAGCCTGAGGCGCACTTCAGAACACCTGAAAGGAATACTTCTGCCATGTCAATAATAATATGAAAAAGACAATGGTATTTCAAATCCCTCTTGGAGCTCTAAATTGCCCAAAAATGCATACCTGGCTCCTCCACTTTTCCTGCCATTCTGGCACCTTAAGCAAAGACAATAAACTTTGAAGTTTGTGCAGTGTGGTCTATCTCCTCCTGCAAGGCAGCACTGCCTATTTTAGCAACAACATAACAATGAAAAATCTGACAATGCAAACGAAAACAACATTAGAGACACCATAGGGTGCACTCTTAATGCTAGGACCGGTACCAAGTATGTGGCATGGTCTGATTTATGAAATGAATATTTCAACTGTCGCTAAGTAGCAATACATTCTGTCCTGCATCTTAATCACATATTTATCAGCTACTGAATGAGTTTTGATAGATCTTCACACATGGTCAGCACTCTAATTGCTGCCAACTCCAATCTGATTCTCCAATATCCTGCCAGTCTAATGCAATGGTCGCATAGGTGACAGGTACCAACGGCAAATGGTTATTTCCATAACAGCTTAGTTGTTCACCCACGCATACAGTCAATCTTACTGCAGGCTTTCCCCCGTCACTGAAATGCAGTGAGCATGTATAGCTTCTTCAAGTGACATAACCTGTCACACCTCACAAATGTGAGTCAAATTTGACAAGAATAATTTCTTGAGGTTGTTCTTGAGCTTTTGTCTGCCCGAACTTTCTTTAAAGGTACAGACAGTGACTGAGAGACCAAATCTTGATAACACTGGCATCCGAGATAAGGAGCTCTGATCAGTGGACAATCTTTAACTGCTGGTAGATCTTTGAGTGTGATGATGGATAGCCAGAGAGGGACAGAAAGGGGAGAATTAGATTCAAAGCTGCTAATGTTTTCTTTCACACCATCATATTTTTGCATTTAGCCACCGAAATCTGCAGGATTTTGGCAAGTGCACTGCAGACTTTTGTTTTCAGGCAATCACCTGTCATGTTAGCTAGATTGTCTTCTTATTTCACACCACAAAAGTCAAGAAGCATTTTTGAAATGAATCAACTGGACAATTATTCAATTGAGATAGTGATGGATGCTTGAAGAGCAGTAAAGAACCACAACTCATTTGGCTCATCCTAAATAGCATGTCTGGTAGGATGTTCAATCAAAACAACAACTGTCCATTGCTGTTTTTGTACAGTCTTGTGGGAAAGGGATTCAGAACGTTTGTGGTAATGCATGAAAGGCCTGTGCATATTTTCCCTCTATACCTCTATGGTGAGGAGAGTGTCTTTCTAGATAAGCCTCGAGCTAATTAGCATGTTGAATTGTATGGCGCTCCAAAAGAAATGAGGCACAGCACCCGAATCCTGCGAGCATTCACAGTTCACGATTCAAAGGTTTTCCAGCGATTATTTTTAAGTGGCAGCTAACGCGAGAAAACACATGGGACTCGGAGGTGTTGGTGTGTGGCATTCTTTTGTGTAAAAATGCGCATTCAAAATATGTCTCAACAACTTTGGGTCTATTTTCATCTTGGGTTTCTTGTCTTGTTCTTGTTCGTTGGCTGCCTCCAATTCCAATTCTCCATCTGGCTGTTTTCTGTCTCTTCCTCTCTCACAGGTATTACGTCTGTGTGGTTGTGCTTATCTACTTTCTGCCTTTGCTCGTCATGGGTTGTGCTTACCTGGTGGTGGGATGTACTCTCTGGGCTAGTGAGATTCCTGGAGACTCTTCAGACCGCTACCGAGAGCAGCTAACCGCCAAACGGAAGGTCATCATCTGTAGAGTGACTCACATAAAAGCTTAAATGTCAGTTGCCTTGCTGAAAAGACCAGCTTGGATGGATAGTAACCTAGCAACATTTATCTGATGAAGTTGGCCAACATCGAAGTTCTTTGAAGTGACCAACTTTTCTGGTCTTTTCAACAAGACCATGTAGGAACACGACTATTGTTTGCTTTAGGTCACTACGTAAGCAACTAATCCAGGTTTTTGCCGTACTTCAGCTCCTTCTACTTTAACTTCTGTAGGTGGTGAAGATGATGATTGTCGTTGTGTGCACCTTCGCCATCTGCTGGCTGCCCTACCATGTCTACTTCCTGTTGCACCAGTTCCTTCCCCACTTGTTTGAGGAAAGGTACATCCAGCAGGTGTACTTAGGAATTATGTGGCTTGCCATGAGCTCCACCATGTACAATCCCATCATCTATTGTCTTCTCAATGACAGGTAAGGAGTTGGTTTAGGGGCAGACATTTCAGGTTTAGGGGCAAACATTTCAAAGGGTATCATGCAATCCTCTGTGCAGGTTTCGAGCTGGATTCCAGCAGGCATTCTCCTGGTGTCCTTGTGTCCCTCAAGGCTCATATGAAGGTCTGGAGCTCAAGTCCACTCGCTATCTTCAGACGCAGGCCAGCATTTACCGTGCCAGCCGAATGGAGACCACAGTATCCACAGTGATGCCGGTTGTTGAGGGGGACCATCAGGAGAATACAAATCGATGTTCCATAGATCTTACGTCTAATGGTTCTTCACAAAGCGCTTCAAAGACTGTATCAGAGTCATCCAGCTTCTATTCTAGAAACAATTTAGCTTAGGAAGGAATGTAGGAAATACTTTCAGTGTTAAAGTACCAATCTTGTGAGAAGAAGGGCAAATGATACACGTTCCAGGGAATGCCATAATGTGAGATACACACCAGAACAGGATTTTAGGGCTAATGTGTGAAAACATGGTCAACATAGTATATCGGAGCATTAATACTGTCTTTTTTTACTACTCGAGGCAGCTGGCTAGAAATCATCCCTGTAAGAGTTCACCCAACAACTTACTCAATGGCATTTGCTCCAGGACCCAGTGGGTTTGTTTGGGAAAACCTGACCAGCTGATCCCCTTGGCAACGATCTGTCTGTCGTTACTGCTGGTTGTCGATGATACGATAGCCAGCGTGACGACGTGAAAGGGTTTGCACCTGTTGTTGCATATTACTGGACTACGAAGGCGACAATGTAAAGGAATTGTCTGGAAGGCAGAGAGGGTCATGATAAATATAGCACAGCAAGAGAGAGAAAAATGGACTTTGTACTAACATAGAGCTACATCCATTTATATCGCCATAATTCTCTGTTAAATCCAGAGTTTATTATTAACATGTTGTTGAGTATCAGTTGCAGCTATACTGCCTTTACAAAAAAAGACCATGTTAAATACATTTTACTGGGCGTATTTTGTTTTATTATTATTTTAAGTCTACCATTTTTTTTGTATATTTCAATAACAGTGCAATTTATGTAAATTAAAACCTAGTTTTTGTTTTGTGGCCACCGATTGTATTATCTTGATAAAAACAAAGTGTACAAACAGACATTCAGGCATAGATATTCATAGAGGTTGTGCATTGTAAATATAATGGCATAATGTCTATTTTGATATATGTCTAGCTATACAGCTTGTACAGAAGTTCCTGCGACAACTACAGATAATTTTCAGCGTTGTCAAAATCTAGATTCCAGTAAGTGCTAGTTCTACACGTTGCTTTTAATGTGAGGTCCATTTTCTCGTACAGTGGCTGTTGCACATCTGTGTACAATATCATGATGTTGTTTAGCGTGGCTTGTGCTCGCTTTACATGCCTTTTCAGCTCAAAATTGTGCAGGCTCTTGCTTTGTAGGGCAGGTGTGAGAGCTGCTTTGATGCCTGCAGAGGAACAAAAGAGTAGCGATGTTGCACCTTTTGAACTGCTCTGCAGCTGCATGCACTAGCATCTCCACTAATGGACACATGCTAAAACAGATAGAAACACAGTACTGGTTAGACTTGCTTTTACATAGTGCGACAAATAACTAGCTGCATGTTCTCATCCTTTGATTTTTTTTTTTACCTATTTGATTTGTGTTGTATTCATTGTCACAACCGGTTTTTTGAAGGCCAAATATTTTACCATAAACAAAAACATTTTTGGGACCATAATATGAAGGTTATGCATCTTATGAGGACATGTATGAGATTGAAGTGGTCCATGTCTGTTAGATTTGAGATCTAGATGGTAAGATGCTCTAAAAGTTAAGCTGATTTAATTTTTAGCAGATACACATTTAAAATCTACAGTCTTTCTTTCTCTAGAATACAGACCCAAAATATTCACTCACGTTGACAACAGGGCCATACTATTTTTTTTTGTCTAAACAAACACTCTTAAATGAGAATGTCCTCTCTAATATCAACACTCACCGACTTTGGCAATTGCAAGCAAAAATCATAGTTTTAAAACACAACCTAAAAGCTAAAAAGATACTGCATGTCTCATTCCAACTTCCTGTTACAATATGAAGTACATCATCAATGGACAAAAATTGTATGTTTAATCATTTCATGAGATTTTTAACCAGAGCTGTTCAGAAAAGCTTCTGACACCAGAATCATTAGAGACCACAAAACTTAGAAAATGTTGTCAAAGCAGATAAAAAACAATAAAGTTTTTAAAGTACCACAGAGTCGCATAGATTTCACTCAGCACTGAAATTATTCTGATTTATGTACCTATGATGTATGATGTAATTTGTTCACGTAAAAGACTTGTGCATAAAATGAAGCTTTTGCTTGTCTGTATAAAATACTTGAGAGCTTTAAATTGTATAGCCTTACACTGTTAATATTAGACTGAAATGAAGGAAACATTACTGTGTACTTTGAGGCATGGCATTGCTTGATTATGTTCTGCAAATGAAAATTTGAAATGGCTCTTGTTTGCCTCTCTGCTTTGCTCAATAAAAATGATCTGATATGATTACCATATTCAGATGCTATATGTGAGTGACCCTGGAGCACAAAAGCAGTCTTAAGTCGCTGGGGTATATTTATAGCAATAGCCAAAATGACATTGTATGGGTCAAAATGATCGATTCTTCTTTTATGCCAAAAATCATTAGGATATTAAGTAAAGATCATGTTCCATGAAGATATTTTGTAAATTTCCTACCGTAAATATATCAAAACTTGATTAGTAAAATGCATGGCTAAGAACTTCATTTGGACAACTTTAAAGGCGATTTTCTCAGTATTTAGATTTTTTTGCACCCTCAGATTCCAGATTTTCAAATAGTTGTATCTCGGCCAAATATTGTCCTATCCTAACAAACCATACATCAATGGAAAGCTTATTTATTCATTATTTATAAATCTCAATTTCAAAAAATTGACCCTTATGACTGGTTTTGTGGTCCAGGGTCACATATTTTTAAAAGGAAGTATTAATTCCAAACTTAACAAAATAACTTTTGCAGCCTCTAAATGTCTTTTCTTGTTTGTTGATGTAGCCAAGCAAATATGAAATGGTTAAACTCCCCACTTAAACTAAAAACCAGTCATCATTCGTCTTAGAGAAAGAAGGTGATAGCACAAAACTGAGACAAATGGTCATATATCATCACCATTTGTTACCTTCTATCTCTTGAAAACTGAAACCCCCTCACACCTCCCTGAATGAGAAATAAATTAACAAGCCACAGCCCTGCAATGAGAGATGCTTTGACTGTGTCAAATCAAAGTTCCTTAGCATTTTTCATCCTTAAAAGCTCCCTGTCCAGAGACAAACTGGAACTGTGCTGTACTTCAGACCGGCTCTGTTTTTAAAACCATTACTTCTAATAGTACATCAGGCTGTTCAGACAACAATAAGAACACCCTGCCAAGCTTGAGCAGTGCTCTCAATGGTCCTGTCCACTGGGGAGAAAATTAAATCTGTTGGGTCCAATATTATCAAGATATGCTGCGTGCTCTGACAAGATGTCTGGCATCGGCCTCCATCAACTGTTATGCCTCTCTCTTCTCTATACAGCAAATGTTCCGGTAGTGGATTGTATCAAGCTTTCATTTAATTTAGTGAACTTTTTCATTAGCATGAAAAGACATACTGCTAGACTAGACTTATGGCTGATGATACACGTGACAATGTTGCCACCAACGGGCAACCAGATGAGACACAGGGCCCACAACCGATCTAAAGTATCCATCCAGATAGACATTTGTTATCAATTCTCAATGCGAAAGTGCCCAAGCAACATTGCTCAAAAAGTTGCCCAGTGTATCATCAGCCTAATCTAGACTAGGGAGCAACAATAAGCACTTCAGACCAGTGCTACACTTTCACTACATTTTACCTATTGAGCATTGGCTAGATTTGCTGAAAAATTTAGAGACTTGTGATCAGGGTTGCCAGATTTTCACAACAAAACCTGCCCAATTGCTACTCAAAACTAGCCCAAAACTAGCCCAATCGCATTTCGAGGGGGGCTCCCCATTAAAAATCACGTTCCGGGGGGTAAAATACACGTTTTTGGCAGGGTTCCCCTGGTAAAATTCGCACTCCAGGGGCTAAATATCACGTTATCGGGGTCGCTTTAATCCGCGGCAACAGTGATAAAGTAGCCCAATTCTGCTTGTGATTGACAGACTGTGAAGCAAAAAAATTTTTTTTATTATTTATTGACAAACATTTTATGTGTATCCAAACACATATATTTAAAAAAATGTTCAAATGTTAATGTGAGTGTGTATTTACATATAATTAATATATTTTTACATTTTTTAATTGTTTTAATATTTAGGTTTTCTACACAAAAATATTTTTTTTTGTTTAATATGTTTACGATAATTAATTAAGTGCTATCTGATGTGCAAAAAAGCTGGAAATTACTATAATTAAAAAAACAAACAAAAATACTTATTGCTGAGCCTTGCAGTGTAACCAATACATAGGCAGAACATTTTTTGCAAAAACTGCACCTTCAGAGGTACAACTTTGTACCTTATTTAACCCTGAAATGTGCATATTAGTAGTATTATGTACCCTTACGGTACTACTATGAAACTTTTAGAGGTAAAGGATGTCCCTTTGAAATACTTGCCCAGTGAAAAGCTGTTGTACCCCTAAAAATTCACTTTTTGCTCATTTTTAGAGTGTATTGTATACATTTTAGCCCATTGTTCACTCAGTGATGGCTCCCTGGGACCTGTTGCACACAGAGAGTTGTGTTAATTTAAGTCCTGATATAATCAGATGCTACAGTGACATCTTCAGCTGAAGTGTGAGGCGGGCTCAGCTTGTCTTTGATAACCTGTCATTCAATCTTTTGAATGGCTAAATGGGTTTTAATAAAATGCTTTATGGAGTCCAAGCAGATATATCAAAGAATGCCTCTTTAACAAATGATTAATCACAGCATCCCAAGTCATCTGCATAGAATAATTATAATTATACATACTAGCCTAGATAATCCCTGATTGATGAGGCCTAGTAGCTGTCTGCATTTACAATACTCAATTAATAGTGAATCACGAAGCTCAGGGAGATGGATAGAGGCAAAACATAAGAGAATCTTCCTCTTCATCATCCTCTCTCCACACTTGGCCTAAACACAGTAATGGACAAAAGAGCAGTTACACTCAATGCACTATTGATGTGTTATGCTGAATTTTAGTGAACTCTTAGTGAATGATATCTACATATGGTCTACATATGGTGACAATACAGCAGATACAAAAGTAAAAATCCCATTAATTTTCTCCATTGAGAAATTGATTTTTAGCAATAAACTATGAACCTTTCAGGGCAGACTCAGGTTGTTAAGAGATGAAATATGCTTCTGTAAAAGCCCCAATCACAAGTCAATGTGATTTCAAAATTAAATATATAAATAACTCTACCTATTATTCTGAAAAGAAATCCACCAATCAGAAAAGTCACTCTTTGAAATTGTGGCATAAGAGCTCAAATACCACCGGCTCATACGAAGCATGACAAATGAGGCCATCGATTTTTGCTACCCAAATATCTTACATATTTACTGTACATATATGTGAATGTTTTGCAATATATTGAAAATATATTACTTTTATACATGTTATTGATGCCTTAAAGTTGCTTCATATGAGGAGTAGTTAAAGTCTAGTACTTTTCCACTTCAAATCAAAGTTTGTAATGTAGTGATCTATCTCAGAGCGTCCTGTATCCGTTTTAGGCTTTAAACACTTTCTAAGTAAAAAAAAAATTAATTAATTAAAATGATTTTTTTTACGATTGTTCATGAGAACCTGCAGTGGCGAGGATTGGGTCTCATCTGCTTGTTTAATGACACAATGCTGCTGTCAATAATCAATATTGGGTGAATGAAACAAGCTAATCTCAATCAAAAGATCAGAATCAATATTTTTCTCATATTTTTTCACAAGGCTTATAAAGCAAGATGGTGCATATGATCCCATAAATGAAAAATATGATTCATGGAGAGTGGCATCACAAACAATTTAAGTAAAATAGAAAGCAAGCATAGCACCTGATGTTACAAAACCAGTCAAGAACATGTCAATGAAATGGGTAAATGTGCTTATCGTCATGAACAAACACAATAAGCTTATTTTTATTGTGACAATTTGAAAAATGTATCTTATTTCTTTTATAGATTATCATGTATTTATACAATACTCTAATGTTTTTGAAAAAAGTCTCTTATCCTCACCTAGGCTGCATTTGTTTGATCAAAAATACAGGAAAAAAGTAATACTAAGAAATATTATTATAATTTAATAACTGTTTTTATTAATATATTTACAATGTAATTTATTCCTGTGATCAAAGCTGAATTTCAGCATCATTACTCCAGTCTTTAGTGTCACATGGTCCTTCAGAAGTCATTCTAATATGTTGATTTTGTGCTCAAGAAACATTTATTATTATTTCTGTCAGGACCACTATCGTCAAAGATGATTGACAATTAGCATACAGTTTGGATTTGGCGTTATGGTTCCGTTCTGGGCAAGAACTCACTGCGCATCCATGCAGCCTAGCATGGAAGAGTGCAGGGAGAGCAGCAATAACCCCCCCAGGGGAAACAGAACAGAACTAACATAAATGTATTGCAGATATCATTAGGTTCAATAATTTAATGTAACATTTTAGAATTAGTCTGGTTCAAGGAGAATCAGAAGGCTGAATCCTGACTGGACGAGAGGAGGAGTTGGGGATGGAGGTGGGTAATTAGCTATTGAGCAACGTGAAAACTGCTGATGATAATGAGGGACCTTATATGTGAATGCTTAGATAGGTGTCGTATTCCCATAGGTAGATGGGGATCAGCTGAGAGTCAGCTGATGCAAGCTTGACTAACGTGACCTGCCAGAACTAACGCTACGCTTGATTATTATTATTATTAATATTGAATAATATGGCTAAATTTAACATGATAGGGCGGTGTTTTATAGATTCTTCGATAACAGAACGTTCGTGTGGGCGAGCTTGGGCTGAATAAAAGTATTAATTTTTTAATAAAAAAAAAAAATCACACTCATCCCAAACCTTACAGCATACATATTTTCCTTATTTTAGACATTTTTGTTTTTATTTAGGATGGAATGTGACATGGACATGTTTCCCTGAGCTTCACCCATCATCATATTCTGCATCAGCATTAATATTCTGTGTCTACCCCCTGCTATAACTTCACACCAGACTTTGGTCACGCATGGGTTCCAGACATCAAAGATGTTGGAAGGGTAGCCACAATTACATCTAGGTTTGATGTTTCTTGAAGGGATGACCTGCACCCACCCACCCTTTGGACGTCAAACCCCCTAACTCCAGCGGGGAGGTAAACAGCAGCCAAACTATCATCAGACACAACAGGAATACAAACAGCAAAGTGCTCAGGTGAACACTGACTACATAGACTCCAAGAGACATGAAAGGCATGGAAAACTAATTAAATGGAGACAAACCAAATGTCCCAATAGGTAGGTAATGCATGCATGTTAACTTCCCATTACGTTTGATGGACACAAACAACTGCCATCCACAAATAGAACAATCTATGGATTGGCCAGAACCCAACGGAGCTCATTACATATTTGAAGCGTGTTTTCTCTTTGCATTCAGCTCTTGAAGAACTGCTATCTGAGTCGCCAAATCCGGTTCAGTGTTGTTCTGGCTGTTTCTTAATTGCCTCGTCAAACTGAGGAGACTGAGGTTAAATCCAAGAAATTATTTCTTAATCAAAACAGATTTGGAGAAATTTAGCATTACATAACTTGCTCATCATCTGCAGTGATGGGTGTGTAGCCGTCAAACGAGGTTTCCCAGCGAGCAGCTTACTAAAACGGGGCCCCTGTAGTGTGTCAGTGTCGCAAGCAAATCCACCATATTTGTTGTCGTGAAGCGGTGGGGTAGGTTTGGTCGACTGTTTAGAAATTGGTAGGGTGGGCTTGATCTGGCAATATTGCCTACCCTGGTCAGATACGACTTTCTTACTGGGCGGAAAATCGTTTATTATGGATGTCTGAGACTTGTAATTTGTAACCAGGAAAGGCAATTATTTGAAGCTAAAAACGTCTTGATGGATTTGTTTCTTACAAACACACAGTTTTTCACTTCACAAGACATTTATTGATGGACTGGATTCGTGTGGAATACTTGTGGATTATTGTGAGGCTTTTATCAGCTGTTTGGACTCTCATTCTGACGGCACCCATTCACTGCAGAGGATCCATTTGAGCAAGTGATTTAATGCTAAATTTCTCCAAATTTGTTCCAATGAAGAAACAAACTCATCTACATCTTGGATAGCCTGATTTTTGGCAATATATTTGAGATATGGCTCATTGCAGTGTCTAAATAAAGCTCTATATTTCACATGCAAGACAGCTTTGTGGCCATGTCAAGGGTCAAAGAAACACAGAAACGTGAGTCCCCTCAGGACATGTGATTGAAGCGTGGAAAAGGTCACGTCTACACGTTTGCCAACTTCATCGATTGAATCACCGTCAGACAGCCTTTTCTCTTGCTACACATTTTGTTTCAAATGTTGAAGGAGTCCTGATGGCCTGCATTGATAAAGTGTTAACCCTCATGTTCTTTTTAAGACCTTTAGATACATCAAAACACATACTTAACACGGAGGCATCACGTTGACACTTATTGACTTTTGCTAATCTTAAGAGAAATGATTCTAAACCAAACTTGCTTTAAAAGTCATCCATGCAAATAATAACATTATTTTGTGTTGTGAGGTTAAGGCTGTAATTTGCTATTTGTTTTTGTTAGATGGCAGGTGGAATTGGGGAAGGGACCATCTCACTCTAGAAAGCATTTTATTGGATTAAAAATGGACACATAAATGGACAAATAGATTTATATTAAAATAGATATCTGCTAAATTACTATTTTGTCAGCTTAGCAAAACAAAGCTCATACACTCTAAAAAATGCTGGGTTGTTTCAACCCAACCTTGGGTCAAATATGGACTAACCCAAACTTTGGGCTAAAAATGTTATTTAAAAATGTAACCCAAAAGTTAACCCAACATTGGCCTATCCTATTTGCCTCAAACAGTTGGGTTGAAACCACCCAACATTTTTTAGAGTGTACACTAAGCTCAAACCTGAGCAAAATTATGCAATTTGGTGCAGTTGCTGATAATTATATACACACCAGTAACATGTCAATTGTGACATTACGCTTGTAATGCGCTCAGTGAAATCTTTATGACATATAGCAGACTACTTACACAAAATGCATATAAATATGATTGCCAATCTATATCGCTCATATTATCTTATTTAAGAGAACCATATTTAAAATGCTTAGTTTATGATCAAACTCTAGTTTTTTTATCTTGGGGTCAAAATATAATAACTAGTATTAATACAACACATATTTAAAGATGAGTACAGCCTTGTGTTTCTTATTTTGATACATTTTTACAATTATTGTATTAAAAATAAATGAATAAATAAAAATAGATAAGCGTATGGATAATTACGTAAACCTACAGGTGCATCTCAATAAATTAGAATGTCGTGGAAAAGTTCATTTATTTCAGTAATTCAACTCAAATTGTGAAATTCGTGTATTAAATACATTCAATGCACAGACTGAAGTAGTTTTAAGTCTTTGGTTCTTTTAATTGTCATGATTTTGGCTCACATTTAACAAAAAACCCACCAATTCACTATCTCAACAAATTATAATATGGTGACATGCCAATCAGCTAATCAACTCGAAACACCTGCAAGAGTTTCCTGAGCCTTCAAAATGGTCTCTCATTTTGGTTCACTAGGCTACACAATCATGGGGAAGACTGCTGATCTGACAGTTGTCCAGAAGACAATCATTGACACCCTTCACAAGGAGGGTAAGCCACAAACATTTATTGCCAAAGAAGCTGTCTTTTCACAGAGTGCTGTATCCAAGCATGTTACAGAAAGTTGAGTGGAAGGAAAAAGTGTGGAAGAAAAAGGTGCACAACCAACCGAGTGAACCGTAGCCTTATGAGGATTTTCAAGCAAAATCGATTCAAGAATTTGCGTGAACTTCACAAGGAATGGACTGAAGCTGGGGTCAAGGCATCAAGAGCCACCACACACAGACGTGTCAAGGAATTTGGCTACAGTTGTCGTATTCCTCTTGTTAAGCCACTCCTGAACCACAGACAACGTCAGAGGCGTCTTACCTGGGCTAAGGAGAAGAACTAGACTGTTGCCCAGTGGTTCAAAGTTCTCTTTTCAGATGAGAGCAGGTTTTGTATTTAATTTGGAAACCAAGTTCCTAGAGTCTGGAGTAAGGGTGGAGAAGCTCATTGCCCAAGTTGATTGAAGTCCAGTGTTAAGTTTACACAGTCTGTGTTGATTTGGGGTGCAATGTCATCTGCTGGTGTTGGTCCATTGTGTTTTTTGAAAACCAACGTCACTGCACCCGTTTACCAAGAAATTTTGGAGCACTTCATGCTTCCTTCTGCTGACCAGCTTTTTGAAGATGCTGATTTCATTTTCCAGCAGGATTTGGCACCTGCCCACACTGCCAAAAGTTGGTTAAATGACCATGGTGTTGGTGTGTGACTGGCCAGCAAACTCACCAGACCTGACCCCATATGGGATATTGTCAAGAGGAAAATGAGAAACAAGAGACCAAAAAATGCAGATGAGCTGAAGGCCACTGTCAAAGAAACCTGGGCTTCCATACCACCTCAGCAGTGCCACAAACTGATCACCTCCATGCCACGCCGAATTGAGGCAGTAATTCAAGCAAAAGGAGCCCCTACCAAGTATTGAGTACATGTACAGTAAATGAACATACTTTCCAGAAGGCCAACAATTCACTAAAAATGTTTTTTTATTGGTCTTATGAAGTATTCTAATTTGTTGAGATTTTTTTTAAATGTGAGCCAAAATCATCACAATTAAAAGAACCAAAGACTTAAACTACTTCAGTCTGTGTGCATTGAATTTATTTAATACACGAGTTTCACAATTTGAGTTGAATTACTGAAATAAATGAACTTTTCCATGACATTCTAATTTATTGAGATGCACCTGTATAGTAAGCTGATTCCGTCCATTAAATGTTCTTATTACAAACAATATAAGATATTCTTACACTTATTGAAGAAACATTTCTAAGTATATCGTAGCGTTCTCTGGGAGCCCAAACAAAGACATTTAATCTGAACAAACCATTTTCGGATGTCATTATGTAATGTTATTTTACACAATGTAAAAACCCTCTGTCAACACAACTGCGGCCACACATTTGCCAGGATTTGTGTATTTCTTCATCACCATACTGTTCTGCGAGCAATACACAAATAGTGTTCAAAAAGGACCAACAAATTAAAATGATTAGCAACAAGTCCACAGAAAGATTCAGCTCAACACAAACCCAGTGTCTGTACTGTTTGTCACTCGCTGCCATCTAGAGGCGGTCAAAAGAACCTCGCTCTCGTTAATGTAATGGGAATAGTGAGTTTTAATTGTAAAATACAAATGATAAATAATAGTATTTGCTATGCTGCCTTTATGTTGATTTTAATAAAACAAATGCACCTGGACTGGATAATTTGATATTATAAAAAAAATAAAAATCTAATGAAAATTGATTCTGATGATCATTCTTGCCAACACGAATTATGAAGTAGGCCTAAATAAGTCAAACACGTTACCGTAATAAAAATTAGGGGAAAGTATTTCATTTAATCTTTAGCCAGTATAGACTTAAATCCTATGTTTGATTTGACTTTGGCGTGAGATAACACCTTCATGTTTTCATTCAATGGACAACGCAATACTATTTGATAAGACAACAGTTATCTAATCTGCACAGCTTTTTATAGACCTTAACAGTATTATTTAATGAGTAATAAATTTATCATGGACTCATGACCATGCATTGTTTGCAGCCAGAGTTATAAAGACATTTGTCCAGGCCAAGTTTAACATTTGCTGCCTGAGAATCATGCAGAACTAAAACAAACCACCATGAAATTGAAAGCCATTATTGATAAAGTTTTCAAATATTTAAAATAACCCATTTCATTCCATAATGAACAGCAATTAAGAGAATGTAAACACAACGACACATTAAAGAATATTTTACATCCTTTACGTACAAGTCCCTTTTCGGACAGAATACAGGAAACATGCATTGAGAAATGTGTGCTGGCTCTGCATTTTTCCCCCTGCTTTCAGAGGATGTTTCATTCAGTGGGACATTACTGTCACAAAGTGTTCATGGCACGCCCTTATTTACAGGATAAAGGTTAAAGGTTACAAGATAAAGATTAAATATCTTCAAAGAGCGTTTTTTTCTTCTGACAAAGTAGGGTTTGGAGTGATTTGATCATTTAGTCATATTTAATTTTTACATTTATACATTTTTTATAAATGCACCATTTGAAATTCAATGTCTAGTATATTTTGTAAAGTGTCAAAAAGTAACCTTTAAAAATTTTGTATTGACCCCCACACAGCACTTTAGACCCAAACAATGGGCAAAAAACACACAAATTAAATGGCCTCACTCATACTTCGTAATCCACATCAAATCCCCTTCATCACACAGAATAGTCTGTACTTAAACCAGTTCATTCATTCAACCCCAATATATAAAAAAAACGTTTATTTGTTGTCCAGTGGATCGTGGGATTGTAAGGTTATTATGAAAGTAGGCTGTGATGTGGATAGTGGTTTTAACTTGTTGGGGTCTGAAGTAATGGGGTCTTTTCACATGCAGAGCTGGACGAATCCACATCTGTGCAGGGCTGACCAACCATCCTACTTTTTACCTGCCGGTGAAAAGAAGACCAAATGAGTACAACAGCAAAACAACAAGCAAATGTCCCACTTAAAACGGTTTAAACATACAGTGGGGAAAAAAAGTATTTAGTCAGCCACCAATTGTGCAAGTTCTCCCACTTAAAAAGATGAGAGAGGCCTGTAATTTTCATCAAAAGTATACCTCAACTATGAGAGACAAAAAAAAATCACATTGTAGGATTTTTAAAGAATTAATTTGCAAATTATGGTGGAAAATATTATATACAAGAAATTATATAATCATGTAAGAAGTACATGAACAAAAAAACTAACTTATTTTTTGTAAAAAATTTAAATAAATAGTAAAACAAATTAAAAACCGAAAAATAATAAAAATAAATAAAATAAAAAAAAAAAAAAAAAAAAAAAAAAGGCTAACCATTTATGAACTGCAAAGTGCTTTTATTGAAAATATTTGTATAAAAAAAATAATAATAATAAAATAAGGACTCTACCATTTCTTTTTCAGAAAATGCTCTACACATGCTTACAAATCAGCACTCAGTTTGTTCTCCATGAGACAGACAAACCCACAAACACAAAATAACTTTACGGCACACCCACACAGAAAAAAATTTAATGTTGTGCAGATAGAAAATAAGTGGAGAAAGCCATTTGATTGTATTCTAGTCAATAAGAAATAACTGCAGTGCTATAATATAATACTATTTTGTAAGTCTAATAAAACATTTAAGATAAAGAATAAAAAAATCATTGCATGACATTTATTTTGAAATAAGCTCATCATAAAATGTCTTGGTAAAGAATGGTACAGTTAACACTGCACTGTCCAAAAGTTTCCACAGGTAACCTAAAAATGTGCTTATTTTCTTGTTTTCAGAAATATGATTTATTATCTTTAAGTTTACATCAAGGGCCAAACTGGTGCAAGTGCATGATGTAACCACATGTGTATGCTGTAAAGGTCTGGTATAAGAGATGTTTTTGCTCAGGTGGCCAAATATTCCACCCACTAAAGAAACAAATTAGAAATTGCCCGAAAAGTTCTGATGAGTTATGATGGACTGATCATCAGTGAAGCAGATTAAATGAATTTACAGTGACTATAAAGGTGAAATGAAGACATGCGTTCATTTCAATATGCTCGTGTGACTCTTAAAACATCCCACCTGCAGAAGAAGTGTTTGAAAAGAGGCATGTCTGAACCAAAAACCCACCTGTGTCGTTCATGCAATATTTTTCAGCCTGCGTCTCACTGGTCGGGTCGTGTTTTGTATCTTTTATGCTTTCCTAAAAGAATAACCAGACCTCATTGAACATCAGGTGGCCAGGGACACTGATTTGGAGCCAGGTTGATTATTGGACACAGTGACACTACTGAGATCATCACAGCGGACAAAACTCGAAGGGAATTTGAACGGCCCGTAGTGCTTGTGTGCAGCAATGCATGCATGATGTAAGTGATTGAATGGGGCGGGAGCATGCAAGATGAACATGATCGTGCAGTGGTTAAATCCCATGCTTTGAAAACTGATTTTCCCATTATTATAATAAAACTTATCGGTCTGGGATCATTTCTCTCTGGCTCTTCACTTTTTCAAAGCAGCAACATGACATTCAAGTATGATCAGGCTTTGCTTATTTAAAGGAACAGTTCACCCAAAAATGAAAATTTGCTAAAAATGTACTCACCTTCAGGCCATTTCTTCATCAGAACAGATTTGGAGAAATTTAGCATTACATCACTCGCTCACCAACGGATCCTCAGCAGTGAATGGGTGCCGTCAGAATGAGAGTCCAAACAGCTGATAAAAACATCACAATAATCCACAAGTAATCCACACCACTCCAGTCCAGCAATTAATGTCTTGTGAAGCGAAAAGCAGCATGTTTGTAAAAACAAAACCATCAAGACGTTTTTAACTTCAAACAGTTGCTTACAGCTAAAATAAATATTGCTTCTCTAGTGAAAAAGTGGCCTTGCTTGAATCAAGAGAGAAATCTGCACAGATCAAGCACCTTTTACAAGCAAAAACAGTCCAAAACAGATTAACGTATAAACGTATATGTCGGTGGATTTTGATGTGAGACGACAACAGAGGATGGACTTTTTCAATGGAGGAAGCTTTATTATGGATTATGGACTTGAAATTTGGCGTATGAGGTTAAAATGCCTTAATGATGGATTTGTTTCTTACAAACATGCAGCTTTTCGCTTCACAAGATGTTAACTGATGGACTGGAGTGGTGTGGATTATTTATTGTGATGTTTTTATCAGCTCTCATTCTGACGGCACCCATTCACTGCAGAGGATCCACTGGTGAGCGAGTGATGTAATGCTACATTTCTCCAAATCTGTTCCAACAGAGAAACAGACTCATCTACATCTAGAATGGCCTGTGGGTGAGTACATTTTCAAATTTTCATTTTTGAGTGAATTTTTCCTTTAAGTGACACTGTAAACAATCAAAAGATGTTTTCAAGTCTAGAGATTTGACAAATGACATGCATATACACATTTGTGATTGTAATTCTCACTGTAATCTCTGTTTTTGAATATGCATATATAAATAGTTGGTGCTGACCCCTTGTGAGAGAGAAACTGATGTCTTTTTCATGGCTTTCTGTAAAACAAAGCATGCAAAAGTTGCACTTTAAACAATCTAAACCCATGCAGAGTGTTAAAGTGGGGTGATAAAAGAACATTAAAAGTGCTTCTGGGTTCTTATGCTTCTACCTACTCAGACACAATTAAACACCAAACCACATTTGCTCAGCATCACGTAAACCCACTTCCTCTCAATATCTCACACACTCTGAATCAAAAGATATTATTAGTAAAACACTCAAACATGCAAAATAAGTGCAGTAGGCCACGTACCTTGTCACTGAGGTATAACATCACGGCTCCCAAAATGCCTGCGAGTCCGAGACCGATGAAGCTGTACTGCATATACTCCATGACCATGGGCAGCACCACCAGATTGTTGCGGAACGTGTTGAGGACGGGACCATCAATGTAGCCGCTCTGAGAAAGATGAAGAAAATTGAGAGAGATTTCAACATTATCTTTCTTTCAAACTGAATTCATTTAGTTATTTATTTACTGTATATAGTGCTTTATACAATACAGATTCACAGTAATAAACAACAAAACAACAGTATTAATGTAGTTCTGTCAGGACCACTAGCGTAAAAATGATTGACCCTTAGCATACAGTTTGGATTTGGCGGTATGGTTCAGTACTGGGCAAAACGAAACCCCCCCACCCACAAGTCCTGACTGTGGCGAAAGGAGGAGTTGGGGATGGAGGAGGGTAATTTGCTCCTGAGCAAGTGATAAAGCTGCTGAATAATACTGAATAGACCTTATATAGGAATGCCGTGATAGGCGTCGTATTCCTATAGGTAGATATTAGGGGTGGAACGTACAGGTATCGATCCCACCGGGGGGGAACCGCACGGTACGACTCCTGTGCGGTGTCATGAGGCCCTTAAAATGATACAGGCAATTCACCCCCATCCGAATGGGGCGCCCACAGCACTGCAATGGCTGTTTGATAACCTGGCCGCCAGCATAAGAACGTGGACTGAACATGTCCATTATGGTGACCCTAGAATACCCTATGTATGAGCCACTTGAAACCAAAAAACGAAGCCCACTAGACAGTGACCATGTGCTAATTCTGAATGCGTCTCTCACAGACTGACAAAGGAGTATACTTTAAAGGCTTGTGCACTCAACTGTTTGCGAAATGGAGCTTTGTGCTCATGTATCCGACCTCTCTCATTCGGTACTAATCCAAATATTCCATAATATTTCCATATTTGCGATGTAACGTATCTGAATGCTAAACTATTATTTATTATTTAAATGATAGTCTTTGTACTTCATTCGCGTTCCAACAGTGACCAGAGGTGGAGCGGCTGATGTTTGGTTCAATGGGTATTTTATTTTGATAAATTACCAACTGCGCTGTCAAGTAGCAATGCTCGAACTGATGTGTTTTGTGTGTGTGTGTGTGCGCCGCACATCCCTTCAACTGTTCCTTAACCAGCAGAATCACTTTTAACCACTTACTGTCTTATTATAATTCTCACTGTATAAAGTCCTTCTTTTTATTGTGTACACTCACAATGAAAAACAAACTTGGTGCTTTTGTAAATAAAGAAAACAAATAGGATGCGCTTTCTGCCATTTGAGTTTCCTTTCTGTAAACAAATTAAGCGTGTCACAAAAATGAACTGAAACTCAGCGTATATAGGTTACGTTACGTGTCGCACTGTTTTTTTCCCTTGTTTATCAGTCAACTAAATCAAATATATTTCAAGTATTTATTCCTTGTATGTATATGTACGGCAGTTTTATATATATAACAATATACTAATATTGAGTATTTTCCTATCTAGTCGGAAATTTTTTATTTGATCTACTGTCTGTCAAATTTAACGAAAAAAACTAGCATAGTAATGTTTTTTTCCCCCTGTTGGTCCGAAATTCGGGTTCACCGATATGAATTTGGCCGATACCGATATCCGATTATTCTTTATTTTTGAAAGCCGATAACCGATATGTTGGCCGATAAATCTATGTCCAAATTGTTATATATTTTTTGAGAGCCTGATTACAAAAAAGGTCTCATCATTAAAAGCCACATCCCAAATACTTTAACATAAGCAGCCTAGTTTGAACGGTTACGTTTTAAAAATATTTTTACTTTCCCTTTACCAAATTTAGTCATAAAAAAGTCATTATAAAATGCATTATAAAATAATGCATAAATAATGCAAAAAAGTCACTGGACATCATTACATGTGTAGAATCAAAATTAATGCGCCACAGATCAATAAAACGGAATAGCCTCTGCACGGACAATAATTAAATGATTTTAATTACTAAACCATATTGTTGATAAATAATAAGAGAAAAATACAAGTGGTTGTTGTTATTAATAATGTATCAATGATTTTGAAAAAGTAACAAGTTAATACCACTGTTTTAAATAGCAGCTGTTTGAGCTGCGCGTGCTGAAGCTGAAGATCTGAATGAGCATGGTAAACTGAAGCATTTTGCTGGGAGCTTATTTAATTCAAGGAAATGCATCTTGAGATTAATATTAATACAATATAAACATAATATTACAACTTATATATGTACAAAATGATGCAGTTATTGCGTGCTATAGTCAGAATGTGTGATCCTGTTATGGATGCGCTCTTCCCATATCAACGCGCTGAAACACAGCAACTAAACCCAAAGAATGCACAACGTTTTATTATAATAATGTTCTAATTAGAATGTTATATACACAACATTCCCAATCATAGTTATTAATGTTGTGCACTGCTGTTTGAGCTGCGTGCGCTGAGCTAAAGACGATCACCGGTAAACTGAAGCGCTCTTTTAACTTAACCAAACGCATTCTATATGAGATAAATCAGATATACATCAAATAAACAATATTACAACGTACAAAAGGCTGTAAACGAACAGCGCGCATTTGAAGTGTCTCTGAAGGAAATAATGCATTGTTTATCGGCTTTAAGATATCGGACAAATTTTCTTATCAGGCCGATACAGATAACAGAAAAAATGAGCATTTATCGGCCGATACCGATATGGTGGCCGATATATCGTGCATCCCTAACCGAAATCGTATCGAACCGTGACATCTGTGTACCATTCCACCCCTAGTAGATATGGAACAGCTGAGAATCAGCCGATGCAAGCTTGACTCACATGACCTGCCAGAACTAACACTATACGCTTTATTAAAGTTCTTCAGCTATGAAACAAATACAATTTCACCTGTGAAGCAGCTCTAAAAACAAAAACAAAAAAAAGTGTCATTATTCAGTCAATTTAGTTCAGTGTTGATTCAATTTGGTTCAATGTACATGATTGGATTGAAAACTGAAACTGGAAAGTTTTGCGCATGTACAATGACGTAGAAATGGCATAATGACGCATGACGCACGGAACGAGCCGATGTTGTTGTTGTTGAATATTATAAATGACTGACGTGTCGATCTAAAATTTTCTTTCCACTCGTCATCTGTGAAGTGGTGCAGGATAACGTTGTGCCACAATTGCTTTCTTCGAACTCTCATCTGTAGATGTACTGTTTTTGGTGCATGAATGGCCGTTTTTACTTCTTGATTAATGTAAGCATCAAAACGTAATGTGCTTGCCATCTCCTAATTAGGACCCAAAATAGACAAATATTAAGTCTGCTTTTTAAAACAAAGAAAAGGAGGATGATTAGTATGCAAAAACAGCAGGAAACTGTGTATTTGTGCATGTCGAAAGATGAAATCTGATTTTAAGCTTGTGACAGATAATTGCGCACATGAAGCTGATCACTTTATTTAGCGTTCATGTAAACACTACGTTCGGATTCATCGGAATGATTGAAACAAAAAGTGTCCATGTAAACATGGCTAGTGTGAATGTTGCGTTATTCATTATGAAACCAATTTGATTCCGCTATAAATCAGCGCTACAATATACATTAGTCATTATCCAGCTCAATTTAGCTTTGTACTCATCCAATAGTATCAGTGTTGTAAAACTGATAAAGTGACTGAATATTAAGGGCCTTTTAAATTTAAGTGAATTTGAACTTGTAAATGACTCCAATTGGAAAAATGCTGTATTTTGGCACATTTCAGCCATTTTAACATTTGTTTGGAAACTTTTTATTTAGACATCATGAGATATTTTGTGCCATTGTTTTCTTTTTGTAACTCACTCTTACCTCTTCAAACCAGATCATGGGCATCACCACTTCAGCTATCTTTCCTGTTTCTCTGAAACGAGCAAACACACAGAAACGAGTCACTGTAAAGAACAGAGCTGTCGTTTCACAACAGCTGGAGTTCTGTGTGATTGCACCTCAGAACAGACACAGATATTTGTGACTGTTGACCTACTGTATTTGTGCTGTACTTACGAGATGCCAAATACCCTCTTGATGAGCAGGTTGAGCTGCAGCCGAATGGAAACGTTCATTGGCACTCCAGTCTCCTGTAATACAAAGTTTTCAATGAAAACACGTTCCAACAGAGACTGTATGATACAGATCGGATTTCATTCACTCAGGAAGAGAATTAAGCTCTTTGCTTCTACACTAAAATATCTTTAAACTTGAAGTATTACTGGAGTAGTGATTTAGCTAACATACTTTTTCAGTTCATTCCCTTTATAAACTTGATTTTATACAGATCAAGGTGCATTTTTTGGTACCTTTTTAAAAAACAACTAACACATAATAGAAGTTAAACAGAATATGAATGAGTAAATAAACTAAAATATCCATAAATGTCTCTTAGAATCCCTGAAACCCAAGCCTGGATGAAGATCAAATGTAAAAGTATCATTTAAACATTTTCCCTGGAATATAAAACACACACTACCATCCAAATGTTATTTATGGCTACATTTATTTGATCAAAAATACAGAAAAACAGTAATACTAAGTTTTCTATTTGAATATATTGTAAAATGTAATTTATTCCAGTGATCAAAGCTGAATTTTCAGCATCATTACTCCAGTCTGTCAAGTCAATCGATTAAACATTTTTTATTAAATTGCAAATGTTTTCTCAAATTAATCGGGATTAATCCCACCTAACATTAAAGATTTTAAAAATACTTTTACATTGCAATAATTTCACATTCAATCTTCAAATTAATGTACAAACAACATAGAGTATATTTTTAATATTTGTATAATGGCATCTTTTTATTTTAATTTTTAATGACTGAAGGCCAGTATGTATCATTGATACTAATACTACTGATGTCTCTACAAAATGTTTTTCCCCCTAATATTTAACCATTGACTAGTCATTCAACATTACAGCATAATTGAGAGCTATCAATTTGAACATTTATTAGACAACTTAAAATAACGTCTAATTTATGTGAACTTAAAACACATAAACCCATTATAATAAATGTCTTATTTAGCTACACGTGCCCTTCAGCAAGTAGGAAACATACAGAAATTTAATAAAGTTATCAAACACTACATTTTTAATTAAATATTGATGAAAAAGGCTAACAACACCACAAAGAAAGTTATGACTCGGCCCAGACAGAAAAAAAAATAATAATAATAATAATTTGCTGAATTGATTTAGACACAGTCAAACTAAACTGCACTGTTCTCTATTGAATCCATTATTTTGAGGGTGTAGATTCAATGAAGACCTAGTTCTGAACTATGAGAGGGCAAAAAATGCATTTGCTTCTGCAGAAAACACTGAATCCAAAGAGCTTTCGTGACAACTTAGTAATTGATCCGAGCATCCAAACACTCTGGAGCTAATCAGGTTTCATGCCGTCAATTCATCCCAGACATTCAAACCAAGCCGAGGCTGTTTGCATGTCCCGCACCACTTTCAGAAAAACATCTTTTTCATTGACGACAAATGCAAGCATGAAAACAGATGAAGGCAGTACAACAAGATAACCATCGGGTTTTGCAACCGGACGAATAGCAGGCCAAGAAGTGTGTCAGGATTGTGCAATTCTGTTCAGTTTAGCGATGTAAAGCTGCGTCCGTATCTCCAGCTAATCAGAAGTCATAAAGTGGAGTTTGTCTTATCAAACTACATGTGTGGCAAAAGGCCCACGGATGCAGACATCAGGAGTTTCACATCTAACACCAGCAAAGTGATAAATGCTCACTACTACCAAATTAACTAACCAACTAAAATCAAAATGGCAAATGCCAGATTTCCAGCTATGTTTAACCCCCTATAAACCACAAGCACTACTGAATTAAACAGAAAGGTTTAAATCTAAAATATGTAATCAGAAATCCTTTAGTCAGTCATTGATCATGTAAAAAGACCATACCTTTAGAATCTTGTTTATAATGGGTCATTAAGTTGCTGAAAGCTATACAGACATCATAAAGGTCACGATGCCCATCATTTCCAATTAGCTTATCAGATTTTGTAATGGTTTAATGGCAGTAATGAGCAATGTAATCTCATTATCAAACCAGTGACAAAGCTGAAACACTGATTTTCATAACAACCACAAGCATGCAATCTTAGTCACAATTAGAGGAAGTGTGGACGCCAAACACAGAACACAGCAACGGGCAAAACCTGCTGGTACATCTTTTAAAGCTAAATAAAAGCAGATGTTTATGCAAGAAATTTAGATAAAAGATATAACAATCAATTTCACATTCATGGCCAATTTCAGAGATAAAGACATTAGGTTTTTTGAGCCATGACAACCGATAATCAATGACCTTGAGAGATAAGTTTCAAACTTGCTCAGTCACCAGACGAGAAAGAAACATACCATCAGTTGTTATTCGTTTGCCTGCTTGAAGTAAAAATTATGTAACAAATATTGTTTTTTTTGTTATGAATTATTATAAAAGTTATATTATATAATCTATATATATTTTAATAGAATTTTATTTCCAGAAAGAGTCTAGAAAAACTAGAAATTTCCAACCTAAATGATAAGGAGTAGTTTCCCAATATATGCTACAGTTACAGTTATGTTCTCTGTGTGCTGTTTTTCTTACCGGTGGAATCGTGTAAAGCCCATGTTCTTCTTCCATTGGTCTCAATCCCCATTTTGACAGTGTCCCAGAGGCGGACATCCTCAAAAAGTCTGATGAGTATAACACAGGGGAATCTGTGCCAGGAGGAAAAAAAAAAGAAAAAATGGTGAATACAACAAAATAAAATAAATGAATACAGAACGAAAGAAAAAAAAAAGAAAAAAAAAAAGAGCAATAAGGTTAAAAATAAGAAAAGGAATAAGAAGAGAGCAAAAACTTAAGAAAACGAAAAGATTAAAGACGATAAAAAAGGGGTCTAAAATGGATCGAAGAGAAAAAAGAAAGAAAAAAGAAAAATAAATTAAATAAAGAAAATGAACACAAAACGAGTAAATTAGAGAGCAAAGGTGAAAGAAAAAAAATAAGAAATAAAAGATATAGTGTTCAAGAAACGAGAGGAAAAAAGAGAAAATAAATAAAGGAAAATTAGCAAAGGAAAAAAGAAAAGGTAACAAAAGAAAAGAAATGAAATCAAGGAAAAAGAGAAACTTGGGAAGAAAAGAAAGAAAAAGAAAAATACTAGAGACTCACTGTGTCTGCAGGTGCTGACGTTGAGAAGGCCGGACTGTCGACACGGACAGAAGCCCTCATTGGAGATAATCTGTACCGTTGGCAAAGAGAGTCTTTGGAGCCACGAAGCGGAACACAGGAATCCCGCGCGCCACCGCCTTTGGTAGACCAGCTCCATGGACCTGAGTTTAGAGAATTGCCACAAAACAATCCCTTAGAACCCGCAGAGGCATTAAAACTTGCTATCTTACAGAGGGTATAAGTGTGGGTGTTCACCTGCACGCATCAGGGCTGTAGAAGGGCATCGTCGACTCTTTAGTCATGAACGGAGGCCACATCTGACCCGCTGTACCATTGATCTGGTTACACTGTTCAGACATCCAGTAATCCACCTGCAGATTAAACAAAGATCCTTTACATATAGCATGATATCACTATCTTTATGCAACACCACAAGGTCTGATCTCCTACATCGGCAGCATCAAATCCAAGACAACTTTTAGTAACTTAAATGGAACAATCTTAATAAACAGCAACTCACAAATATCATTCTGCATGAGAGAATCACTGGGCACTATTTTTAATGTTCACTTGCCACTACGCTAACAGCATGATACTCTAAAGAAAATAAATAACGTAAACAAATATTGATTTCTTTTTTTTTTTTTAATCTTCACTGACACTGAGGATGCTGAAAATTCAGCTTTTCCACAACAGAAATAAATGACATTTTAAAATCAATTAAAATAGAAACATTTATTTTAAACTGTATTCATATTTCCTAATATTACAGTTTTTACTGAAAAATGAAAAGGGATGAAAAGAAGCGAAAGGAAAAGAGAAAAAAAGAAAGGAAAGATAAAAGAAAATAGGTGAAAGACAAATGGAAAAATAAAAGCAAAAAAGCAAAATAATTAAGAAAAAATAAAAAGAGATATCGTAAAAAAAAGAAGAGAGAAAAAAGTGAAAAAAAAAATAGAAAGAAAAATTAGAAAAGGAATTTTGATCAAATAAATGCAGCCTTGGTGAGCATATAAAAGACTTTTAAAATTGTGTGATTTACTTATTTTAATTGTGTAAAATGTACATATACATTTACATATATTTAATGTGTAAATACTAGCTAAAATTACATATTCATATAGTATTTTATTAAATATGTTTCTTTGCAAAACAATTTGGGATTGCCAACTGCCACTGCTGCCCGCTATAACCCTTCTGGCAATGCAACATATGCAGCGTAAACTTACATTGCAATATAATCTGCATTCTGACACATTTTGAGAATGCAAGGTATTCATGCACAGTGTAAGTTTCTGGTCCTAGTATGCTGTCTATATAGGCAGCTAACTAATGTTTTGGAACGGAGCTACTGAAGTGTTTTTTTGTTTTACGATGGTCTCAAAAAACATTTGGCTTACGCTTTTCAGGCCATTCCAAGAGTCCACCATATGAACTTTCCGGATGTCATCTTGACCAGTGAAGACGGTGAACTGTCCAGTGTTGGAGTTGTTAAACTATATATAGAGCGAAACAAAACAAGAAAATCAATGAGGCTAAAAACCACAAAACTAATCATCACCACTGACGAAGCTCCTGTAACAAGACCCAGAAAACACCCACCTCTGCAAACAAGCCAAACTTCCCGCTGGTTGGGAGCATTCCAGGGAAGTATTTGTTCAGGAAGTCCACCAACTTGCTGTCGTAGCCCCACATGAGTTCTCCAACTGGCTTTGTCAAGAAAGGTCCTTCGTTGAAGGACTTGAACGCGGTGCTGAGCAGCAAGCGTACAGGAAGGGGCATATTCTCCATCATTACTGATGCGCCCTGAAACCGTGAATGAAAAACCAAGTTCTTTCAATTGCTTTTCATAGTGGACTAAATATACAGTCCTGAATTCTCACCAGCACTAGCATGTTAGGGATGGTGACCACGTCGGATTCATCTCCCACAGACATGCTCTCCTCAAAGAAATACTGCCGATATTCCTTATACGAGACTGTGTGGTTGTCATGGAATGTGATGTTGTCCTTCCAGCGGTTTTCACTGAAACAGATACGAGTCACGTCAACAGAAAAGTGTGACCTTTAGCCAGCTGATTTGCAGCAATGTTACCCTAACACAGCAAAATTCAGCTTTTTGAGGAACAACTGTGAGATTCTCGGTCAGTGTGTTAGAAAGTCACACAAAAAGACTGGCAGCCCCCCGCTCAGATTGCAAGCAAGCATGTGATTTGTTTCATGTGCCTGGTCTTAAAAAGGAAGCCACACAACTATGACGGAGGAAATGAAAGCACATTTAATAACCAATGATAAAACCACGGGACTAAAACAACATGCCAACAGAAGTACTCTACATACAAGAAATACAACTTATGAACATAGACATTAAAAAACACGACTGATATTAATACAGTAAAATATTACATGATATGATGTTGTTCAAACATAAAATAGAATAAAAAAATAATGTGCCAATTAAGTGTGATCTATAAGAAAATTCTTATGCTTTTAAATTCCTAAATCTTCAGAATTTTAAAAAGGCACTACTGAGACTGTAACATTCAATTTATATAAATATGCTGTGCACATAAAATAAAATAATCAATAGTGTTTGGCTATAAATTTGGCTTTCAAAATGGTCTTATGCGGAATCTTCTTATTTTAATTCTGAATTCTTATAAGTTAAAAGATATTTATAAAATATTATAAAAAATAAAATATGTTGTGCAACAAAATAAAATGAAGCATAAAAATTAAATAAACATATGTTGTGCTAATACATTTGGGTTTTCAAAATGATCTTATAAATCGTATTATTTTAATTCTGGATAGTATGGAGCGTCCTCATTCTCATTCAGTTCCAGCACTGTCTGTTTTTACTCAGTCAAACTCTAGTATGCATGGCTCGAGGGTAGGATCACAGCTCCTCTTTAATAATAAAAACTGGACGAAAATAAAAGAATAACAATAAGTGAATCCACACTAAAAAAAAATCGAATAAATCATACAAATAAATTACGGTGTCTTGGCTCATAGCTGTGGAAGTCATGACTATGGAAAATACTGCAACTGTCTTTTAAATGTAAAACTCCCAACGCAAATGCATATCCTTGTTCCAAAAAAATATAATAATATTTAATTAGTCTATTCCTTGATCTTTGTCAAGGAATATATTTTGCATCTATTTTATATGCAGTTTTTATACATATTATTTTTTCAGCCCTTCGGGTAAGGTTAAGGCCACCAGACAGACCCAGATCCAGATCTAACATCTACTGCAGACAAACCTCTTTGTGCTAAAGGTCACATGAGTCCAAGAAAGAGATATTACATCATGTTAGGGCAGGTTATATGGACAAGAGGAATGCTTTTAGACTCATACTGACCAGTGCAAACAAACCCAGTTTTATTGTGCAAAGTTATTTCTTTACAAATCACTCCAGGATGGATACTTTATTTCCTAAAGGGAAGAAAACAGACTTTATGGTGGTCCTGCCTGGACAACTGACCGCATGCACATGCAAACCTGCCCAGGGGCATGCTGGCTAACCTACCATGAACTTCAGTATCACAGGCCTTTAACTTACAGGTCTGAACATCCACAAACATTATATGTCCAGACAAGTGTGATCAAGTGATTTGCACAGAACTTTTCAAAATACATTGTCTGGTTTAAGCAACAACAAAAAAAGGGAACAATTCTTACCGGTACACATACGGCCCCCTCTGTACCACCGTGGGCTTTTCTCCGTTTAGGATTTCATTAGGATTGACAATATGAAGGAAATATACAGACATAAAGAAGGGAACTGGGATGTCCTTCCACATAGTGTAGGAGAGTCCGTTGCTCGGGTTAATCTCTACATTCTGTGAAGATATGATGTGAAGATGGTTAGTGGCCAAAGTGTGAAATGATGCATTTAAAATAGCTTAACTTAAAACCTCACCTTTAGATTTAATTATTAAATACAGATTTATGGCTTTTTGAGAGACAGCATTGAATATTTGTATTTTTTAAAAAGTATGCGACACCACACACACACACAAAAAAAAGGTGATTAAAAAGTCCCTTGAATTTAGATCTCGGTTCAAATGTTTTTGAAATGCTCACCAAGGTTGCATTTCTTTGATCAAGTTACAGTAAAAGCAGTAATATTGTGATATATTATTAGAACTTAAAAGAACCGTTTTCTATGTTAATATATTTTAAAATGTAATTTATTACTGCCATGCAAAGCTGAATTTTCAGCTGCCATTACTCCAGTCTTCAGTGTCACTTGATCCTTCAGAAATCATTCTAATATGTTGATTTGCTGCTCAAAAACATTTTTTATTATTATCAATAGTTGAAAACAGTTGTGCTGCACGATATTTTTGTAGAAACTGTGATGCATGTAGTAAAATCGGTAAGAGTTGCAAGTGACACCAAGGTAAAATACAAGACTACATGGCATTTACAAAACAATGCCTAATTCTGAAAATTCAAACAATACATAAATTAAAAATCAAACAAAACTGACGGTGAAAGAATGAAACAAAGGTGTCATTATCGGTTGATTACGCACACATTTGACAATCTACGACTACCACAACTATTTTATGTAGGCTTTTATTATTATTATTATCTATTATTAATATAGGCTAACTTAGTTATTAAGTTAGATAACTTAATGGTCGTTCCTATTTATGTTTTTTTAAATGCACAAGACAACTACAGAAAGTCATATCGAGCTCAGTTCAAGGCTGGTCGACACTAAAGCACGTGTTTTTGTAACTTTATGTTATTTTAAAATGCAAATATGGTTCATTAGAGCGTTTTGTGCACCTGTCAGGTGTATGACTTACCTTCACTATTTGATCGTCTATTATAATAGGTCCGACAAACACCAGCACAGTCCCGAATAAAACCGACAAACCTCCCAGAACTATAAAAACGATTGATAATGTAGACTTAGACACCGCCATCCTTATTTTCACACAGTTCACTTCACAAACACACGCAGAGCTTTGAGAACAATAGAGATTTCCTCTGAAAAGCGCAGGGAACTCAAAGCGTGACGGCTGAACAAACTATCACTTATACAAGATAAAGCCATAAAACTCTGGCCATTGAGTTATTAATGCTCTGCTGACTTTATGATCATGTACAGTACAGCTGATGAGTGATGTTAAAGTCCGGCTCTCTAATCCTGCAGGTTTTATAGCGCTCATGCTGTTTGATTACCATGTTTACGATGCCCAAAGCGCCACCTATAAGCCAGAGGCTTCTGGGTAATGTAGTTGCACACGCCTCCCACCATGAAGGATAAGAAACTATTTAGAAAATCGAATCTATAAAGTAACTTTATTTTGTTTGGCACAATTTAAAAGCAAAGTTTACAATACGTACATACGGTGGCCCCAAAACGTATTTGGACTACTAACAGATTTTAGATAAACCAAAAATGTCTTTTCTGATGGCATAGCAAACAGCAGGAAAAAAAATAAAAAATACTAAATGCAAATAATTAGACGCAACCAAGCATATATTTCTTATAATTAGAATAACACAATGAACAGATTTATCAACTAAAAGGGAAATGAAAAGGCCTCACATGCGCACTTTTTTGGTGTCAAATGCTGTGCATGGAATCAAACAACTGTATTAAAAATTGTAATAAATCTGAAATTCATTCTTCTGTTCTTTATGCATTTAGAACATCGTCCTATTCATGTTACATTTACATAGTGTTGGGATTATGCAGTTAATACAGTAATTTGTCATTTGAATAAGTAATGAGATTTTAATAATATTTTCTTTTATATGAATAAGTTTGATGTCCAAAATAAAATATAAGTTCTGAGGCCAATGTTTTTTAAATTTATACATATACTATTTTTTCCACTGTTTATGTACTGTACTGTTAAACTGTCATTAAAAACATGGCGTATTATGTTAAAGAGCCATGATAAATGATCAAACAGCTGCTGGAAGAACATGATAAGTGTTATTGTATCTTTATTGATATTTGCCACTGATAACTCAATGTAACAATGGCTTATCTAGAGCCTGCGGTGACGCAGCTATTGTGAAATGAAAAGTTTTGATGAAGTATCTGCCATGGTTTGACATTTTTTCGCAGATTTTGGAGTGAAAAACATACATTTAAACATCCTATTTCAACATGAAATTAAGCACAAAAAGTATCCTGTTTTAATCTCTTTAGTGGTAATCAGAGATATATATATTAAAAAGGAAGAGTAAAACATGTGCCGAGGATACGGACCACCCTTTACCCTTTGAAGACCTATATTACGCTTTTTAAAACATTCAAGTATCAGACCGCTTAATAAAAATGTTACCTAAAGCAATAGGAACAATAAGACAGTGAACTTTAGAAAGGAGTTTCATGTTTCAGTTGCTGATATGAGGATTCTCTTGGGTGCCAGAGCAAATCTTACATCAATGAATCCTTCCTCCAGTGTGTAAGAGGGCCAAAACCTTCACCCTGTTTGATATTTTATATGAAATGTCAATCAGGGTGAAGGCAAAACGACATCAAAAGAGCTTTTTAAAGAGGCTATTCACGTGATTTTTGATTCCAAATCCAGATTGGAAACCTAGTGAAGGAAACAAGCACATTTGCTCAAACTTTTTGGGCCTTTAAGGGCATGACAAATATGATAAGACTCAAATTATGAATGATATTTACTGGTGCATAGAAATGTATCTGCGTGAAATGCATGAAAGACATTCTTTCATTCTGAAAACACATGACACCGTGACAGCAGAAATCTGTCTACATGAAATTAACTGTTACATTCAGAAACAATTTCATTCCAGTCACACTGTGATATAGACGAAGTCCATTTAAATGTTTTCATTAAAAGGTCCATTAATCTCAGCACAGCGAGTTAAAATAATTTAAGTTCAAATCAGATGGGTCTCACATTTTAAACATTACAAAAATTATTCACAGCGCCTTCTTTAATTATGTTGAACATATATTTCTCATTTAACAGACCAACATCAACAGGTTAATGGGTTTAATCTTTTTTTTAGCCCATGGCTTGTTTATCTTTTAGTACAGCAATATTTTTTTTTAGAAAACCAAATAAGTATTTTCGTTAGACCCGGCTGGACTGATTCTTGCACTGACATCAGAATAAATTCTTTGTTGTGCTTTTGGAAACAGAAGTGACAATGCAGTAAGTAGGCGAGAGACGTTGCATGTGATCGTCTGGAATTCAGTGGTGACAGTTGTCTCCTAACACAAAGGTTGATCTGTATTTTTAAGCAATACACACCTTAAGGTTGCTCAAGACGCACCGTCTCCAGTTAGTACTGCTGGTCAATATCAATGAGAAGTATCTGATGCCAGAAGAAACGGACTGAACAGTAGCAAACAAAGCAGATGTTGCAATATACTTATTTTCAAATTGAGACAATTTGACCAGTAAATATCTATGCCCCACTCCATAATATACGGCAAGCTATAAAAAAAAAAGGCAATTCTCAGTTTCTGTAACAGGTAAACTAATTAACAGTTGCCCTCCAGCAACAGATTACCAAAGTACTTAAAGGCCATCTGCAATAGAAAATAACTTTAAAGTGTCAGGGTACCGGCATTTAATCGTTACCCATTAAAGCACCATGACTCCAGGGTCAGATAAGGTTTACAAGACAGCCAGAACACAGACATGAGAGCCACTTCAAAAATAAGAGCATTAAAAGGGGTCACGTGGCTTTCCACAAACCTGTGGTGACATCTAGTGGCTTGTTTATTAACAGCAATACTAGTTTAAGTTGTAAAGATCTCCAAAATCTCACATTTAAAGGCATTACTTACCAATTCTATGCAACTTTGATTCCGGTGTAATATTACCAATGATGAAATGCAACTTCTAGCAAATGAGATAGTCAGATTAAATACAGTAGTCAACATTTGAAGTGGAAAAAAAATTCTTCAAAGTTGTCCTAAGACAAGAACGCATTTTGGTTTTAGGACAACTTTGATAAAAGGTTTTGTGTGTCTCCAAAAGTAGACTACTGTACTAGAAAGCGCATGAGAAAAAAATAAACTTTAGATCATTTGATTTTCAAACCAGTATTTCTTTTTTTTTTTAAACATTTGAACTCCACATTGTAAATTTTTAAAGTGACAATTTTGTGAATGATTTCAGAGATGAGACAAAACAAGAGAATCAGGAATGCCATAACTTTATTGAAGGATTAAGAGGGAACAAAGGATACTGGAATTGGTCTGATAACTTTCAAGACCTATATAGTAAACATCATGAGCAGATTAATTGCCCCCACGAAGACGCAGGACGAGATGGAGGGTGGACTCCTTCTGGATGTTGTAGTCGGACAGCGTGCGTCCATCCTCCAGCTGCTTGCCAGCGAAGATCAGACGCTGCTGGTCAGGAGGAATGCCTTCCTTGTCCTGGATCTTGGCCTTCACGTTCTCAATGGTGTCACTGGGCTCAACCTCGAGGGTGATGGTCTTGCCAGTCAAGGTCTTCACAAAGATCTGCATACCACCTCTCAGACGGAGCACCAGGTGGAGGGTGGATTCCTTCTGGATGTTGTAGTCGGACAGTGTGCGTCCATCTTCCAGCTGCTTGCCAGCAAAGATCAGACGCTGCTGGTCAGGAGGAATGCCTTCCTTGTCTTGGATTTTAGCTTTGACGTTCTCAATGGTGTCGCTGGGCTCAACCTCGAGGGTGATGGTCTTGCCAGTCAAGGTCTTCACAAAGATCTGCATACCACCTCTCAGACGGAGCACCAGGTGGAGGGTGGATTCCTTCTGGATGTTGTAATCGGACAGCGTGCGTCCATCTTCAAGCTGCTTGCCAGCGAAGATCAACCGCTGCTGATCAGGAGGAATGCCTTCCTTGTCCTGGATCTTGGCCTTCACGTTCTCAATGGTGTCACTGGGCTCAACTTCCAAAGTGATGGTTTTTCCAGTCAGCGTCTTGACGAAGATTTGCATACCACCTCGCAGACGCAGGACAAGATGGAGGGTGGACTCTTTCTGGATGTTGTAGTCGGAGAGTGTGCGTCCATCTTCCAACTGTTTGCCGGCGAAGATCAAACGCTGCTGGTCAGGAGGAATGCCTTCCTTGTCTTGGATTTTAGCTTTGACGTTCTCAATGGTGTCGCTGGGCTCAACCTCGAGGGTGATGGTCTTGCCAGTCAAGGTCTTCACAAAGATCTGCATACCACCTCTCAGACGCAGGACAAGATGGAGGGTGGACTCCTTCTGGATGTTGTAGTCGGACAGTGTGCGTCCATCTTCCAGCTGCTTGCCAGCAAAGATCAACCGCTGCTGATCAGGAGGAATGCCTTCCTTGTCCTGGATCTTGGCCTTCACGTTCTCAATGGTGTCACTGGGCTCAACTTCCAAAGTGATGGTTTTTCCAGTCAGCGTCTTGACGAAGATTTGCATACCACCTCGCAGACGCAGGACAAGATTATCTGTGGGTGGTACCGTCCCCTCACTGGACTGTTGCACTAAGCCTCGGACAGTGTTTCTCGGGCCCCCCAAGTCAGTCGCAGCCTGCCACTTCTTGTCCACGTCGCCTAAGATCCTAGTACGTCTCCTCTTAGCGTGGCTTCCAGCTCGACCCGGAAATTGTCCCTTTCGCTTGGCTTTGCTGGAGTTAGCTGCGTGCGTGACGTTCTCAATGGTGTCGCTGGGCTCAACCTCGAGGGTGATGGTCTTGCCAGTCAGCGTCTTCACAAAGATCTGCATCTTTACGCTAGAAAAAGATATTCAAACTAATTAACGTCAACGTATGTGCTGCATTGCTAAAAAAAAAACTATAAAGCACATGTTCATTTAGTATTGAGAGACAAGCCTAAGAATTCTCTAGAAGTTTCTTCATAAAAGAAAGTGAAACAAAACAAGGTTCGCGAGCAAACAGCATCACTACTGCTGACACAGCTGAGAGGCAGGGCGTAACGAAAGTGGGCGACTGAAAACAAAATGGCGACTTTTACCAGAGAAAATGGCCAGAACACAACAACAACGTAACAAAAACATTAACCACAGATAAATACCTATTAATGAGTTATATTTCGACCAGGTACATGTTTAAGGACGTGTCGATTGCTGACATGTTACTGAAAGAAAATACGCAGATGAATTGAGATTTAGACTTCACCGCACTGTTTAGCGGTATAATTCGCGGCCAAATTCGCGAACGAGCCCAAAACATACATAAAACACATCGATGCATAATATTTTAATATTAATCCACATGAAATTACAAAGACGGTCAAATTTAGTCCTCAGAAACGACCAGGCCGGCTAGCATTAAAAAGCTAACCCGTTAGCCCATTCAAAAATACACGTTTATATAATTCCACAAGCGCTTAAAGTCAAATAAAATACTGTTGTTTTTAAGTAGCGATATAGCTGGCGTCTTTTATGTACGTTTTACTTCATACTCACAAACAAATGTTCTTTTCTGGAAGAGTGCGGAATGCGTGCGTCTTTATTCTCTCGTCACGGGAGCGAATACGGCTCAAAACAAAAGGTCCGGCTATTTATACAGAACGCGCTGTATCCTTCCGCCGCTACGCCCGACGCACTATTTAAACAATAGCAGACATTCGATTTGAGAACCTGATTTTGTGGGAAGCATTAATATATGCGTTATGTTGAAGATATACAAAGACGCATTTTATACATTTGTTTTGGGAACGTAAAATATATATATATATATGTTTATTTGGTGTGTTCGTGGGGTTTTGGGGACAGGCGGAGTGATATGATGCACTGCACAGGGTTGGCTCTGATCAGATGTTTCGAGATCAAAATAATGACACAAATAGGATTCAAAATAACACATTGCTCGATTTGTATTAATATTTTTTTATTGAAATAATGCACTTTTGGAAACACTGAGGGAAAACAATGCGTTTTGACACTATAGGAAAAGAAGAATGGCTCAATTTAATAACTAGGTCAAGCAGGGACATAGCAACAACATTCAGTGCGACACCAAGCGCTACATCACACTCCTCTCATTTCCCAAAACAAGACATAAAAAACGGCAATGTTCAGGAAGTCCAGTGTAATTAAATTATGGTAAGCTTTGTTCGATAAACAAAGCAAATAATACTCTCTTGAGAGCATCAGGAAGTAAAAATGTTGATCTCTGTCCAGTGTTTAATGTCCTTCCTGAGACTTGTTTCTTGGACACCAGTCTATTGCATTACAACATTTTGGTACATAATAAGATTTAGTCACCTAATTATTATAATGGATTCTGGCAACGTCAAAATCAGACCCCATGTTACCACAGCTATTGCATAATGATGCTCCTCATTTCCTTCTCAGGTTGCTCTGTATCTGTATGGCACAAAATGGCGGTGAAGTTATCCAAAGCTGAACTCGAGCACATACTGCAACCAATGACTCTGTTCAGTTTCTACCTTCTTTAGAAACTATCTTTGGAGATACCTATCAAAACAAGAAATGATTTCAAAATGATTATAATTTATTCAAAACAAAATGTAAAGACATATGCAACCTATAATCATAGTAGGCCTATATATATTCAGGGTGCCCACAGAACGTATTGGGACATAATGTAATTTCATTAGATGACAAAACACCAAATAAAGTGGCATCTGCATATAAATACATTTCTAAAACCAACGTCTGCCATTTTTGCAATGACATTTCATTTTCCTAGTTCATGTTAACATGTTCAACTAATATCTGACTACCAGAAATCACTCAAAATAATATTAAATCTTTTGTTGAATAATTTCAAACATCTATTTGTAAAAAATATGTTTTTTTATGACACTTGCTTTGATTTTTGTAATTTAACTCAATTAAATTCAGACATTTCAGTGTTTTAAAATTTTTGGCCAAAAGTATGTTTAACCCTGTAAAGCCTGTCATATGAAATAATAGTCAGAAAATCATTTGTTTGTTTTAAAGGAACAGTTTATTGAACTTTTAGACAACTTTTTTTTTTAAATGTGCATATTCGCTTTTTGTTGAGTATCGTATTTGTTACAATTGGCTTTTATGGCTCATATAGTATGATATAGAAGAATATGGACCCCATACTTAAGAAAAAACTAAATTGAGCAAAAATATGAAATTTGGTGAAATTTTCTGTGAAGCTTGAACATTTCCTTCAATTCTCAAACACTACACAATGCAACTGTAATTCAAAATAGAGGTAAAACACCTTTTAACACATTTTCATTTTAACATGGTACATTGAGATATATTTTTAATGTCTTAGAGTATAACAATATAGCAGACTACTGCATTGTCACTCTCTTGAAATATTACTAACAATAGAAAAGTTATACTTATGTTTACTATTTCACAGCTAAAACACTTCTGTACCACAACCTGAAGGAGAAAGTTTTTAGAAAAGACCTTTTACTCGCTAAACAAGTATAAACTTAAATAGAGGCCTTAGAAATATCCATATCAAATATGATACACTAGGCTTTAAAAACGTTAAAGCTTGCACTCACTTGTACCAATCTTTTCAGTCTCATGGGAGTTTTAAAATCTCCTCTCAGTACCTAGGAAAGACATGGAAAACTGGAAATTATGACTGAATAACTATAGCAACTCGGATCCTTGAGCTGCACTGAATGAATTGAAATGCAGTTTGTATGTCATATTCTGTGTTCAAATATACCCTTTCAGTATTGTTGATCACTTCCGGATCTGGTTGACCGTAGTCTGGTGGATTGGCTTTGGGGTTGTAGCCCAGCTTGCGCAGCATTGGCGCGATGTTCTCCATGTCCTGCTGGACGTCTGCTGGGATGTGGCCTACCCAGCGTGTGAGGGCTTCCAGGTTAACTGGTTTGATCACCTGATCCGTGGAGCGTTCACTTCTTAAAAACAAGGTGAAAAGCGAGGATAGTCAGGGGAACAGTGGAAGGCCGGCACCCAAGACATTAAAGGGATAGTTCACCCAAACATGAAAATACTGTAATCATTTATTCACCCAAAACTGTATGGATTTCTTTCAGCTTTGAACACAAAAGAAGATATTTTGAAGAACCAAACAGTTGATGGTACCCATTGACTTCCATAGTATGGAAGAAAATACTATGTTTGGCTACCAAGATACTAGTTTGGCTACCAAGATTTTTCAAAATATCTTCTCTTGTGTTCCACAGAAGGAAGAACGTCATAAAGTTTTGGAATGGCATGAGGGTGTATAAATGATGACAGAAATTTAATTTTTGGGTGAACTATCCTTTAAATGTAATGTCGCCCTACCGAGACAGTGATACTCCCCCAGGCTGCCCGATGGCCTCCTCATGGTGAAGCACCCCTTCGTGCCACGGTGATTTCAGAAAGCGCAGCACACGCCGCATGGTGGCTCGCGGCTGCAGCACCAGATCCTCATAGCGGATGGTCATACAGCGACTCCGGCCTACTGCCATACACTGGGAGAGCATGGCTTCGATTGCATTGCTCCATTTAGTCAGACAGTCCCTGTAGCTGGACAGGTTGAAGCCACCGATAGTCACTCGTCTGGAGATCATAGAGTGCACAGATGCCCGGCCGTCTCTGAGCATTAGCAGGAATTTAGAGCTGAAAGGACAGATGATGGCATGAGGAGTGAGACAGAAAGACTGAAATGTCATGAAAAAAGCAAGAAATGAAAAGGATTTTGCTGGCATTGCTTTATGCAGCACAAAGCATTGCCTTTGTTTTAGACATTTTTCCAGTTGAAGAGCAATGCACAGTCTAATATGCAGATTTGCGCTCAAGAACTTTGAGAAAACAGTTGCTTACCATAAAAAATTATATATATATATATATACACGTGTGTGTGTGTGTGTATTTATCAAGCTTTTATTGTGACTAGAACATTTATATTTTCCTAAATATAATTAAAAAAAACTAATAAAAAATATAACTAAAATAATTAACAATAAGAAACATTACTTTTAGATTACATCAGAAAGTAGATTTATGTTTATTTTCTGAAGAAAACATATTGGTCACTATGATGGCACTCACTCCATGTAAAATAAATAAGCGTATTCATATTATTCAGAAGTACTACAAATGTCTTTGTGTAAAACTTTCAAATAAAATAAAAACAACACTTCTAGACTCTATCAGCAACTAGATTTTTACATTTTTCTATGAAAACACGTTGGCCCTCATGATGGAACTCAGTCCATGTGAAATAAATAAGTGTAAATATATTTTTCAGAAGGACTACAAATGTCTTTGTGTGAAACCTTTTACAAAACAAAACAAAAACAAATTAATAAATTAAATCCCTGAATGCACCTCTAAAAAGGAGATATCTTACTTGGGGAAAATGTGTGACAGATAAACAGCACTCTTCAGTGTAAAGGGGTCTTTATTGCACAGCAGTGGTGCAGGATCCCCGTGCCGTGCGATGACCTCCAGCAGGAACGCTCTGGTCGCAGCGTCCAGCATCTCTTGACTGACTCCCTCGTCCTCCAGCACCCAGCGCTCCTCCGTCTGCCTCCCCCAGCCCTGCCGCAGAGACAGTATCCTGGGGATCACCCGCGTCTCCTCCCCGCAGCGGATGTCAGGGTGGGCGTCAAGCATGGCACGCATCAAGGTGGTCCCTGATCGTGGAACCCCACCCACAAACACCATCGGTGTGTTCTGGTTATACCGGTACTGTGTCTGGTTCCAGTTTTGAGCCCGTATAGACACCATATGAGTTCTGGGAACCTCTCCAGGGCATGTTAGCACCTCATATAGAGTCCTAGTAAGCGTACAAGCTCCGAAGAGCGTTAGCAGGAGTACAACTGCCCGTTTGACTGAAAGCCGCATCACGCCAAGACAGAAAAAAGGCTATGCTTAAACACAGAAGTGACTGTACTTCCTCTGTTGACTACTTCTGCAAATGTTTTGTTGATAACAGCAAGAAAACTGGTTACAGGAACCATTAGTGCCTTACAAAGCTTTTTGACCTTATCTTTGAATTACACATTCTTTAAAAATCACTTTTTTGCATATTAAAAAAGTGAAAGTGGTTTATGCCACATGCACAGGAAATACAGGCTACAGGTAGAGCTGAAAAAAATATACTGCACTGATAAAGTGATATGAAAGGAGTTGCATTAAACACAACTCATTAAGGAAATGATTAACTGACCTTCACGCGACAAACATTGAACGTTGCATGATCTCCAGGCTCAATGCTCTGCCATGAAGTCAAATGGGCAGAAAGCACAAAGAGGAAGCGAACGTAGTTTAAAAACATTCAGACTAACAGTTCAGATCTCTACTGACAGCCACAACCAGTGGCTTTTTCTTTTCCTGTCTGTCTGGACCTCAAATGTGCACAAATTTTTGCTGAACGATTCTTTGGTAGCATGTATAAAAATGTGCAAATTTGATAGTAATGCACCCATTTAACACAGTATCGTTTTCAAAAGAAGATGAAACAATCAAAGGAAATGGGTGGACTGAGAAACGAGATAACGTGCAAAACTTTCACTGTAAATGTGACTCTTGCGTGTGAGTTGAAGGCTAGGTGTTTCCACTCCATAAGTGTGTTGACATACCAATAGGGAAATGTTTTTGCATGCATTTGCTTCCGATTTACCATGGACCTTTTCTCAGGAAAAACAAATGAAATGCAGTAGACTATGTACAGTCACCACAGAATAAAATAAAAGACAAAACAAAGTCAGAATTGTGAGATATAAACTCACAATTCTCTCTTCTGTGAATTCTTGACATTTTTTTGTTTGAGGCACAGAATAAAAAGTAACGTTTACTTTGAGGCTTCTCAAAATTGTGAATTTATGTCTGGAGTTAATATAAACTATCAATTATGAGCTACTACTATAAACTCACAATTGGGAGTATAATTTAAAGGAACACTCCACTATTTTTGAAAATAGGCTCATTTTCCAACTCCCCTAGAGTTAAACAGTTGAGTTTTACCGTTTTCAAATCCATTCAGCCGATCTCCGGGTCTGGCGGTAGCACTTTTAGCTGTAGCTTAGCGTAGATCATTGAATCTGATTAGACCGTTAGCATATCGCTCAAAAATGTCAAAACTTGACTCTTCTGTAGTTACATCGTTTAATAAGGCCGTTGGAAAATGAAAAGTTGTGATATTCTAGGCCGATATGGCTAGGAACTATACTCTCATTCCGGCGTAATAATCAAGGAACTTTGCGTGCATGGGTGCAGCAGGCGCTGATATTACGCAGTGCCTGAAAATAGTCCCTGCTAGGTAACTTCCAATTAGCTATTTTCATGCGCTCCGTATATCCTTTGCACCTGCTGCCCCATGAACGCAGCAAAGTGTCCTTGATTATTACCCGGAATGAGATCCTATCGCCTAGAAAATCGCACTTTTCATTTCCGTCGTCTTAGTACACGATTGTAACTACAGAAGAGTCAAGTTTTCAATAGGAAAAATATAGAAACTCTTTGTGGTCATTTTTGAGCGAGATGCTAACGGTCTAATCAGATTCAATGATCTATGCTAAGCTAAGCTAAAAGTGCTACCGCCAGACCCAGAGATCGAATGGATTCGAAAACGGTAAAACTCAACTGTTTAACTCTAGGGGAGTTGGAAAATGAGCCTATTTTCAAAGATAGTGGAGTGTTCCTTTAAATGCAGAATTCCGAAAAGTCAGAATTGGTGGAAATCATTTAGGAATTGCGTGAAAAAAGTCTAATGTCAGACAAACCTCCATATTTTGATAAAAAAGTTTTTGTTTTTATCTTGTGTGGAACATAAGCTTCCATAAGTGGACCTCTAGCAAAAGTCTCTATTTTACAGAATTGTATTTATACATTTTCTTTCCAGTAGGCAGAATTTGGAGCATAAATGTTCTATTAATAAACAAATAAATAAATAAAATGAAAGAATAAAAAAATAAAGTTAACAACACAATAAATTAAGGGGGCAAAAGTAATACAAAAGTAAATTCAAGACTGAATGTAATTATTTAAATAGGTTTAGGGCTCCACATCTGTCAGATCTCTTAAAATAAAACAGGACACATCAGTGTTAGAAAAGATTTAAATTAAAAAAAAAAAAAGTTAATTTTTTCACATTTCTTTAGAGAAATCAGTTACATTTTTTTTCTTGCTCTCCAAAATGAAGTATTCATTAATCAGCAGAGAACATTTCACATATACTTCAAAATAAATACATCATCTGCTCTCTGCTGCAGTAGGACGTCACTTGCAGGGGAAAAATACTACTTTAAAACCTGCACTACGAACTGCTCTAAGTAAAAAGACTTAAAAATGACAGCAGGCAGGACGGGCCACAGACAGACACAGGATGGCGCCACTACCACCCCTTCGTATCGGAGCAAAGGGGTTATGAACCCCAGGGTTAAACTGTCCCGTAAATCACATAAGAACACTGTGCAAACTCTTCACTTGTTATTTTCCACTCGCTGGACACACACACACACACGTTTGTGAATGGCAGAATAAGAACCTCCGGCTGTGAGCGCATACGTGTCGAATCACATGTCGTAAAACACAGTAATGTCTACTGGCCAAACGATCTCTGCACTGGTACTTCCTGTTTCACAGCCCCGTTCCCTTCAAGCCCCTCTCTGTCCTCTTAACGTTGGGGAGGTGGGGAGAGTGGAGTTGTCAGGATCTATTTACATCACTTCTTGTAAGCACTGGAGCAGTACGGGATGTGTCTGTGGGCCTCTTCATATGGACACCTCATATTCTCTTGTGTCCTGTACAACATAAACATGAGAATTACAGCCATTATGGAGGATCTTCCAATTTGTGATCATGAAATAAACACTTGTGGCTGCTAAAGCGTTCTAGGTGATTTCCAGGCTCTTGTTAGGTGGTTCAGGATGGTTGCTAGGGTGTTTTTAATGGTATTCTAGAGATTTTCTAAATGCAGTTGCTATGGTGATCTGGGAGGTTTCCAGGGTTTCTATGTAGGTTTCCTACCTGGGAGGTTTCTATGTAGTTTCCAAGAGGTTCTGGCTTGTTGCTAGGGAGTTACTAGGTGGTTGCTAGGGTGTTTTCCGTGTTTTCAGTTGCTAGGGTGATCTGGGTGGTTTCTAGGCTGTCATTATGTAGTTTCCAAGAGGTTCTGGTTTGTTGCTAGGGAATTACTAGGTGGTTGCTAGGGTGTTTTGAATGATTGCCAGGACTAAGGTTCTCTAGCAGGTTCCCAGGGCCATGCCATGTAGTTCCCAAGGGGTTCTGGATGGTTGCTAGCTACGTTTGTAGCAACTGGTTTCTAGGGTGTTCTGAGAGGTTACCAGGACAGTGCTAATTACTTCCCAAAAGGTTTCTGGGTGGTTGCTATGGTGCTCTGGGTAGTTTTATGAAGTTCTCAAGGGGTTCCTGGTGGTTGCTAGGGAATTTCTAGGTGATTGCTAGGGTGTTCTTTAAGGTATGATGACATTGAGTTGCTAGGTGGCTGCTCAGATGCTTTGGATGATCGCTAGGATTGTTGTGTGGTTGCTAGGTTGCTCTGGAACAAGGCAGTACCATGTAGTTCCCAAGGGGTTCTGGATGGCTGCTAGGTGGAGTGTTTTGGAAGTTTTCCAGAATATTAGTTTCCTAAGGGGTTCTGGATGGTTGCTTAGATGTTCTAGGTGATTGCAAGGGCCTTGTTGTGTGGTTACTGAGGTGTTCTGGGAGATTCTCACCCCTCCAGTCTCGTAGAGAGGGTTGTCAAACTCGGTTTCCACGGTGATCTGGCTGTAGGGATGCGGATACATCAGAGGAAGTCTCAGGTTTGAATGATAACGGCACCTGAGGAACAGAGAAGAGTGTTTCACAGTGGTACAAACGCAGCATGTTCTCTCACATCAGCAATGGACAGTCATGCTGTTTTCCCACCTACACATATCATTGTGCTTCAAGCCATTACATGCTTTATGAAGAAACCACTCTCATTTCACAAAAAGTGGTGACTCTAAGCACCGTTTTATTAATACAATTAGCTTTGAGCAATTTATTAAATCAGAAACAGAACATGTGTAAGTGCCCATGAACAACGGTAGCTCTTTATTGTTGTACAATTAGTAAACACTTTTCACTGTCTGTATTGCTCACCTCGTGACATAGATGTAGGCTCCTCCCAGTAAAACAGATACTAGCAGCACCAGTATAAATATTGCTAGAGCCATACTTCCCCCATCAAAAGAAGAGTCTGCCGCGGCTTCAGCCACTAGACAAGATGCAAGGATAATATATACGTTAATAATTCATTTCCACCTGCTTTACACACTACATCTATCAAACATTAGAAATATATAATCTCTCTGCTAACAATGCACCTATGCTGCTTGTGATATTATAGGTAGACACTTACAGTAGATCTAAACAAGCTAAAACTTTGCTTAAATTAGTACATAAAAAAAATAAAACTTACCCTCTAGTGCATGATTGCTAGAGCATTCATGATTGGCTGAAATATATTGGGTAAAAATAAATATATTTAATACATCAGCATTAATAAAAGAATATTTATAGCTAATGAAATATAAATTAGACATATAATATATATATAATAAATAGTGTAATAAGTAAAAAAATAATAAGTAATGGTGATCACAAAATGGTAATACCAAACATTTGCACTTTGTTTTCCATTTATACTACCCTAAGAGCTGCATAACAAAATTAATGAATATTCTAAGATTCTTAGAATATATTTATTTTTTAAATATACATTTTGGAATATTAATAAATCCCTTTGAAAATTAAACATCGTATGAAGGTGCATTACAAAAAGGTAAGGAATATTCTAAGACAATATTTCATTTTTAAAATTATAAATATTCTCTTTGAATATCATAAATACATTTTAAATGCCTTTGAAAACCAATTATCTGTTAGGCAGTTAGTTTTAATTGTGGGAAGTTAAATAACAGTAACAAAGTAATAATAATAATAATATAATAATAATAGATTATCTTTATTATTCTTATTATTATAGTAGAAAATAACAACACTAAATAAATAAATCTTGGTATAAAGGTTTAACCCTATACATTTATATACATACATATTATACATGGGTACATATTTTTTTTGTAAATACCATATATGATTCTTACCTCTGCAAAGAGGTAATGGACCACTCCAAAAAGAGGGATTTCCCAGAATGCACTTGATAGCCATCTCACCAATAAGCTCATAGTCTTGGAAGCACATGAAGGTTACAGACTCTCCCGGTAGGTAAAGCCTTTTAGACAATATCTGGTAGCCATTGTCAGGAAGGCCAGGATTCTCACAGGACACTGACTCTTCCGCTAATATACAGGAAATTAAATCAGGAATAATTGAGGGATTAAACAGGAACTAAAACATAAAATACAGAAATTTTGGACAAAACATTTGTCGGAACTCACAAACGCAATGAGGCAAGCGAGACGTCCAAACAGGGGTGCCGGGTTCTCGACCATAGCAAGTGAGAGTGGCGCCGCCCTGCAGGATGTATCCGGGAATGCAGCTGTACTGGATAGTGGTGCCAACCAAGAGTTTGGGATCAGACAGTGTGCGTGTGGAGTGCTCCACGTGTCCAGGGTCTGTGCAGTACATAACTAATGAGGGGAAGCGGGAAAAGGAGACACAGCAGAGAAGGATGACATTTGATTCTGCTGAAAGTTAAAGTTATTTTAGAATCTAATTAGCAAAGACACCCAACTGTGCTTGACTCACTCTTCTCGCAGAACGGAGGCTGTGTGTTCCAGCTCAGGTCTACCTGACAGGTCAGGGTTTCACTGCCCACCAGGTCGTACCCTGGGTCACACTGATACGTGATACGGGCTCCACGCAAAAGCGCCACATGAGAAGTGGTCTTCCAGCCGTTCTGGATCTCAGGTAGGTCTGGACACGAGTCATTGTGTGACATCTCTGAAAAAAGGAGTACAATTATTTACACTCTTCTATTCATCACACAGAAAGTCTTTCTGTTTATTGAATTTTTTAGTATATTAACAGGAGAAAAATACAGGAGAATAGCAAAAAATATTGTCACCACTCCATCCCCATTTATACATATTAATGAATTTAAAAAACATGTACACACACACACACACACACACACACACTATATACCAGTATAATATATATATATATATAGATATTAAATTTTTTAAAATTTATATATATATATATAATAATATATATATTAATATTACTATATGGACAGGATAGCAACAATATTGTCCCAATTCCAATGACCATCCCTCACTCAACAAAAAATAAATAGGTAAAAATTAATAAAATAAATTAAGCTCCCCAAAAAATAAATATAAAAAAAATAATGAAAAATAAAATAAGATCAATGTAAATAAATAAAATAACTCATACATCTATGCAGTACCTACCGGTGCATCTCAATAAATTAGAATGTCATGGAAAAAAGTTAGTTATTTCAGTAATCAACTCAAATTGTGAAACGCGTGTATTAAATAATTCAAGCACACAGACTGAAGTAGTTTAAGTCGTTGGTTCTTTTAATTGGGATGATTTTGGCTCACATTTAACAAAAACCCACCAATTCACTATCTCAACAAATTAGAATATGGTGACATGCCAATCAGCTAATCAACTCAAAACACCTGCAACGGTTTCCTGAGCCTTCAAAATGGTCTATCAGTTTGGTTCACAAGGCTACACAATAATGGGGAAGACTGCTGATCTGACAGTTGTCCAGAAGACAATCATTGACACACTTCACAAGGAGGGTAAGCCACAAACATTCATTGCCAAAGAAGCTGGCTGTTCAGAGTGCTGTATCCAAGCATGTTAACAGAAAAGTTGAGTGGAAGGAAAAACTGTGGAACAAAAAGATGCACAACCAACCGAGAGAACCGCAGCCTTATGAGGATTGTCAAGCAAAATCGATTCAAGAATTTGAGTGAACTTCACAAGGAATGGACTGAGGCTGGGGTCAAGGCATCAAGAGCCACCACACACAGACGTGTCAAGGAATTTGGCTACGGTTGTCGTATTCCTCTTGTTAAGCCACTCCTGAACCACAGACAACGTCAGAGGCGTCTTACCTGGGCTAAGGAGAAGAAGAACTGGACTGTTGCCCAGTGGTCCAAAGTCCTCTTTTCAGATGAGAGCAAGTTTTGTATTTCATTTGGAAACCAAGGTCCTAGAGTCTGGAGGAAGGGTGGAGAAGCTCATAGCCCAAGTTGCTTGAAGTCCAGTGTTAGTTTCCACAGTCTGTGATGATTTGGGGTGGAATGTCATCTGCTGATGTTGGTCCATAGTGTTTTTTGAAAACCAACGTCACTGCACCCGCTTACCAAGAAATTTTGGAATACTTCATGCTTCATTCTGCTGACCAGCTTTTTGAAGTTGCTGATTTCATTTTCCAGCAGGATTGGGCACCTGCCCACACTGCCAAAGGATGGTAAATGACCATGTTGTTGGTGTGCTTGACTGGCCAGCAAACTCACCAGACCTGAACCCCATAGAGAATCTATGGAGTATTGTCAAGAGGAAAATGAGAATCAAGAGACCAAAAAATGCAGATGAACTGAAGGCCACTGTCAAAGAAACCTGGGCTTCCATACCACCTCAGCAGTGCCACAAACTGATCACCTCCATGCCACGCCGAATTGAGGCAGTAATTAAAGCAAAAGGAGCCCCTACCAAGTATTGAGTATATGTACAGTAAATGAACATACTTTCCAGAAGGCCAACAATTCACTAAAAATGTTTTTTTTTATTATTGGTCTTATGAAGTATTCTAATTTGTTGAGATAGTGAATTGGTGGGTTTTTGTTAAATGTGAGCCAAAATCATCACAATTAAAAGAACCAAAGACTTAAACTACTTCAGTTTGTGTGCACTGAATTTATTTAATACACAAGTTTCACAATTTGAGTTGAATTACTGAAATAAATTAACTTTTCCACGACATTCTGTTATTTATTGAGATGCACCTGTATATACACATGAAATCTGATTTAAAAGGTGTTATTACTCTTCTAAGTGACTGGACAATTTTTGCCTAGCAGATAATAAAAATTCCATGAACTCACATTAAAGGAGAGATGTGACTTATATGAGGGTGGAATTTATTGACTTAGGCCAGTAAGTAACCACCTAAACATCCACAACACCCTAGCATTACAGAGGTGACTTATGCATGAGCAAGCACCACTCACTCATTTTTAGAAAATGTTAAATCTAGTTTTATATTATTTTTGGCCTTTCAGGAATCAAAAAGTCAAGTTGATCTTGCTTCACCTACACAAAAGTGTCCGCTTGTTGTGTAGTGAGCATGTGCTCTAAGCGCTATGTCACAGCTCTGAAACTTTCAGTTCTTTATTCATAAGATTTCAGTTCTTGAAGTTGGCAAAAAAAATCATAAATAAATGTAAAAGTCCTGAGTAAATGAATTTTTTATTTAAAAGGCATTCAGAACAGTTTTCCAACAGATCAGTTATTCCTAACATAGCTGGATGTTCATGTACGATTTTAGCGCAGCGCTAATGGGGGTTTCTTTAGAATCCACATGCACTCAGTTCATGAGCAGTTTGATCAAGAGCAAATCGACCGCCATTGTGAATTCACAGCGCGTCTGTGACCTTTATTCAGCTGGGAACTTTATCCTCTACCATTATACAAACATAAAAAGAGTATCTCTGTCTTTTTAGTTCAAGCCATTACTGGAGATTGCATGCTAACGTGCTGTGTGTGTCCTATGAGAGAGGATAGAGACAAAACTAAATGTGAATGAATGAGGGCAGCCAGGAGAGGAGGAGGAGAAGAGGATGATGGGAGATTTTTTTGGCAGCTGAAGATAGTTGCGTCTGTGCAAAAAAAAAAAAAAATCCATTGATTGAAATGCATGGTGACCTTTTGAGAACATAATGGATCGGTTAAAGTAATTTGAAAAGAAAGAGTTGCATTGAGATTCTCTCTGTGTCAACGTGACACTCATACAAGACTGAAAGTTTAGTTGGGAAATTAAATTTGTCTATATACTGTGACTGACTAATTTCATTTAGCCAGACTGTTGACTATCAACATAAGTCTGCTCCAGTGTTGTTATTGTTAACTAAAACTTAGTTGACTTTTTGTTAACTGAAATAAAGCTGAAATAAAATAAAATAAAATAAACCATAAATATTAAATGAAAAACTAACTTAAACTTAAATAAAAGTTAAAATACTGAAGTAAAACATGTTTAAATTGAAGTACTAAAATTACCAAAACTCAAAATAAAAATAAATATTTAGAAGATAAAAATAAATTATTAGAAGAAAATATTAGACATTATTAGAAGAAAAACTTAGCAACTAATTGAAATAAAACAGGTTTAAGCTGGAATACTAAAATGACTAAAACTATAAAAATTAGATAAAATATAAATATTAGATGAAAAACATAAACCCAAAAAAGTTAAACTTAAGAACCTTAAATGAAAATGAGAAATTTTGCTAGAAATTAATTGAATAGTTTAAGCGAAGTACTAAAATTGACTAAAACCTAAAACGAATAAAAATATCGATAACCCGATTTAAGTACTGCAAATTAAATTAATTTTATTTAAGGTCTTGCATAGCAAACATTGCTGATTCGTAAAAAGATAAAAGTAGTGAAATTATTGGAAATAAAATAAAATAAAATATTAGATGAAGTTTAAAAGTTAAAGTTTAGTTTTTTTTATGTTTAAGTTTTATTTCAGTTATTTGCCATTGCAAAATTTCTAAGTTAAAGTACTAAAATAGAAAAAAATGTAAATTAAAAAGAAATAGAAATATATAATAAAATGAATAAAAATTAGAAAAGCACATATAAAAATTACTAAAACAAAGTAAAATTAACAAATGAAAATAAAGCTAATTCAAAAATTAATAACTACTATAATCGTGTATAATAACCCTAAAATAACACTGGCCTGGTCCACAGTGCAATTCCCTTAAGAACTGCCCAAAAGAAAATATGTGACCCTGGATCACAGTTATTAGGGTCAATTTTTCAAAATTGAAATTTATACATCATCTAAAAGCTGAATAAATAAGCTTTCCATTGATGTATGGTTTGTTAGGATAGGACATATTTGGCCGAGATACAACTATTTGAAAATCTGGAATCTGAGGGTACAAAAAAAATCAAAATACTGAGAAAATCGCCTTTAAAGTTGTCCAAATGAAGCTCTTAGCAATGCATATTAGTTTTAATATATAACAGTAGAACACTTACAAAATATCTTCATGGAACATGATCTTTACTTAATATCCTAATGATTTTTGGCATAAAAGAAAAATCAATAATTTTGACCCATACAATGTATTTTTGGCTATTGCTACAAATATACCCCAGCAACTTAAGACTGCTTTGGTGCTCCAGGGTCACATATATCAAGTGACCAACCAATGTTTGCTGTTTTACATGACGTTTATGGGCAGGTTAATATGAAGTAATTAAGTGTTCTCAAAGATATCTTGCTTATTATGCAAACAAAACTCTTCCAGACAATCAGGTTTTGAGAACACTCTTGCCATGTTTGAGTGCAATATGCATGAGACTGAGTCTAATTTATGTGTTTTGACTGTGTTGCAATTAGCTCGAGTGTCCTTACCCATGTAGTTGATGATGAAACCCTCTCCTTTCCCAAAGACCAGGCCGGCTGGGTCTGAGTGGAAGGTGATGGTGAGGTCAGGGGTCGAGGAGGACATCTTAAACGGGCTGGTTCCCCCAACAAACTGCCCCAATATACGTGTTGTGACCTCATCCCCATCCAAAATGGTTAGCATATCACTGTCGCTCAGATTCAAGCTAATGAGAGAGAGAGAGAGAAAGAGACAGTCGGCGAGAGGTGAGGGGTTTGTGTGGGAGGAAATGAGAAAATGAACGAGTCATTCAGGCGGTTTGGTGAGTCATCGCATCCAGCAGGTCTGTGGGTTTCGTTCGATTTCAGCAGCAGCAGCTTGATGCATCAGCTGCAGACTTTGCTGTTGTTGTCAGAACAGAATGTTCCAGAAGGACTTACAGCTGCACGTCCAGCAGGACGCGTTTGTCCTCGCCGACGTGAATCCTCCAGCTGCAGTCCTCGCCCTCCCCGTACCATTCGGGCCAGTTTGGTGACAGGATAACGCCGCCGGGGCCGGGCAGGTCACCGCCACAGAGAGCTGCAGAGAGGCCACACAGACACGTGTCGCATTGATTTCTCTGTCACATTGTTGCCGGTCTCATGATTCAGTGGAAAAAAAATTCAAAATTCTGTCACTATATATACACACACACACAACCACACACACACCACACACACACAACAAACACACATAACTGTATATATATATATATTATATATATATATTATAATATATAATATTATATATATAATATAAGATATTATATATATGTATGTGTGTGGTGTATATATATATATATTACTGATATTTATATCTGCGTATATCAGGGGTAGGCAAGTTCGGTCCTTGAGAGCCGCAGTCCTGCAGAGTTCAGTTCTAACCCTAATTAAAACTCACCTGCCTGAAGCTTCCTAGTAACCGTTCAGACCTTGATCTTGTTCAGGCGTGTTTGATTAGGGTTGAAGCAAAACCCTGCAGGGCTGCGGCTCTCCAGGACCGGTGTTCGCCACCCTGTACTATTTGAAGTTATCCTAACAGGAGTAGATGGGCAGTTTTTAAGCATATTTCATAAATTAATTGTATTCTGAAGCACAGTATAAAAAACTTAAATTAGATAGTTGAAAAATAACTCTGATCAAAATTAGAGAAAACTTACAGATACCTTTAAGTTATTGGTGTTAATCTGGCACCTGGTGCTAATTTCCTTAATTATATGACAAACCCTATTTAACTGGCAGCATTCCTCCAATTTTCCCTGAGATTGTAAGATGGCGGGCTGCTCTGAGGTGACTGAAACCCTGCGACAGGAGGTTGTTCAGATGAAGGCCAAAGGGACGACCCTTTCAGCCACTGCATGAGACGTTTGAATCTCTAATCTGTGATTTTTAGTATACTGCACCTTTACAATGACACTAATTAATTCAAGTCCCCCAAAAATGCTGGTTGTCCATGTAAGACAAATTCAAGAGAAGGCAGGATAATGCGGAGACTCTCAATGGGCAATCGGTTCAACACTGCAGCTGGAATTGCTCGCCAGTTCAGCGCTGAACAGGGTAAGGATCTGTCTCGGCACGTTTAAGAGAAGTCAAACTGAAAGCACACTTTGCAGTGACGAAGTCTCTCATCAGCAGAAAGAATCAAAAGCTCACCTTTGCTGAGGAGCATGTCGTGTGGACACAGGAGAACTGGTCCAAAGTTCACTTCAGTTGACGAGAGCAAGTTTAATTTATTTGGGTCAGATGGGAAACATTTTGTTTGGCATCAAACTGGGGAAAGACTGAAGCCCAAGTGCGTAAAGAAGTCAGTGAAAGCTGGAGGAGGAAGTGTCATGGTTTGGGGGATGTTTTGTGCAGCAGGTGTTGGGCCTCTTATACAGCGACATGGCAGGTGAATGCAAATGTTTATCAGAACCTCCTTCAGCAACTACCTTCCCTGCAAGCATCTCCCAATCAGCCAGCAATTTTCATAATATAATTATCTATCTACCCACACACACTATTTTTAATTTATTATAAAGATATTTGTTATTACACTCTGAAATGTTCAGCACAGTAAGACCTCTATATTATCCACTATAATCTCTGATTTGTGGCCTGTGCATTTGGTTGTGAAACTCCAGACTACAGTATGCTGCGTTAATTACGATATTAATTGCATGTGACACCCAAGCGATTACAAGAATGTGTAACACACCATGTGGGGTTGACCAGTGTTACGTTCAGCTGTTAGTGTTACGACCTGATGTCAGTCACAGAAAACTTTGTTTATCCCAGCTAAAGATGAATTACAACAAGGTTAAATATAGGGCAACAACTAAAAGTCATTGACTACTGATGATCAGGACGACATGTGAGAATATTCATCAGCCTCACAGCAAAAAATTTGAAATTCTAAAAAGCACTTAGATCAAAGGCCGTTTTTGAATATTAACATACCATTAACATTCTATGCAATTACCATAGCATAATTAGAGAAAACGGTCTTAATTAGCTTCAAATCTGCCATCCCATGACATTTAGCAAAGGATAAATGTTGTCTGGCAGTGATGTGTATTATGTAGCATGTAGTGTAAAGTTCTGATCATCCGTCATGACTCTACCTTTGCAGAGGGGCTCTGTGTCATTCCAGTAGGGGTCTCGTGTGTTGATGCACTCGATGACGGGCGGCCCCTGCTCCAGCGAGTGCCCGGGGTCACAGGTGAACTGCACAACCGTTCCCACGCCGTAAGTCGGGTCAGTCGTGCTGAAGTTTCCATTTTGGATGTATGGCTCATAGCAGTGGCCCTTCTCAAATGCTAAACGTGAACAATTAGAACAAGCTCTATTAGCCAGAGTAATGAACAATACAGAGAAACATGTTAGATTGATTAACCTTAGCTAGATTAGTTACACTTAAATATTTACAAATCTTATTGCATGAGATATCAGATACAGGACATAAATAAAAATATTAGAAATAATAAATACAGATAAACTATAAAAAAAATTTACTTAAAGAAACATGGTATATCACACTTTTCAAGCAAAACACGTAACAAAAAGAACATTTATTTTAATGTTTAAATGATAAAACAATAGAACAATTGGACAAAATCAGACATTTAGCACACTTTTCAAGCAAAACACATAACATAACAATTGATTCCCAAATAATTGGAAAAAAAAAAAAATATTTAATGCAAAGACATTTACACATTTTTAAGTGTTATGTAACCCTCCGATGTATGATGTCCACTACAATTGGCAGGTCTTTAAAAGCTTTTTTAATATTTTAGGTTGTGATGTTACATCTTTACACATCATTCAGTATCACTGTCCTCTTGTTTGTATTTATCTATTTACTCATTTATTTATTTATTTATGACAAGATAAAATCAAAATGGCTGATGAAAGTGGTGATACATAAAGTACGGGAATATTGTTATTATTATAATAATTATATAATAGATATATACTATCTGTGTAAACAAAGATGTGACATACTTTTGGGAACTATAGAGAAAAATTATTAATTTATATGTATTTATTTAAATATTATAAACATCAGCAAATTTTTTTCCTATCATTTATTAAATCTATACAAATAAATAAACTGTATTTTCTTTTCTTTACCTTCCTGGTTTAATAATTCATGCATCAGATGGTTTAATGTCCAAACACTTTATAGGCAGGTTTATATTGACTTGGATGTATTTGTCCTACATGATTGGTGTTACAGAGATGCATGTGGCCTACCCTCATAACGTATATTGAATCCAGTGTTGTGACTATTAGGTTGGTCTGTTATAAACTGGACCCGAACAGCCGGACCTTCGCTGATCACTCCTTCAAAGGGGATGGGACCACCATGCCCGGAATCAAACAGGACCACCGAACCTGCATCAAGGCCGCTCCATAAGACCAGCCTGTATCATGGGAGAAGGCCTGAGTCTCTTATATACATATAAAAAAGCATGCATTGATTTAAATGACACATGCATTTACCTGTCTGTCGAACCCAACACCATTCTCTCCAAATGCAGGTGCAGCCTCTGGCCGTTAGGAGCCTCCAGGGACCAAGAGCAGCTGCGGTCCAGGGTGCTGTTAAGGCCCGGATGGGGTGAGGGGGACAGTACACGGCCCACTGTGGCATTTTTTACAACCCCTCCACACAAAGCTTGAAGAGAACATAATGGAAAATGGGTTTGAATCTTTTAAAATAAATAATATAATAATAATTAAAAGGAAATATACTGTGGTTGGTGTTATTGCCATTATTTTAAAACTATTTCTATTATTACCATATATATCTATAATACATCAGTGCAACGATACCATTCCAGTGAAAGATAAACAATAACACTTATAAAAAATACAAAAACAGAATCACCAAGTTGGAAAAAGGATCACCCCCTCCAAAAAATGACTTGTAAACTCAATCAGGTGTAGCTGATCACCTTCTCAATGGCACCCTCCCTGGATCAGGACGTCCTCCAAACTGGATGAAAGAGCCGGAGGAAACTGGTCAGAGAGGCAACCAAGAGACATACAGCAACTCTGAAGCAGTCGCAGGAATTTATATAAAGAGTGAACATTGTGTGCATGTGACAATAATATCACAAATTCTCCACAAATGTTGCAAGAAAAAAGCCACTCCTCAAGAAAGACCACATGCAGTCATGACCTAGCTTTGCCAAAACACACTGTGAAGATTCTGAGGCAGATGAGACTAAAATTGAATTATTTGGCCTCAACACCAAACGATATGTCTGGTGGAAATCCAACACAGCTCACCATCCAAATAGCAGCATTCCTGCAGTGAAGCATGGAGGTGGTAATATCCTGTTACGGAGGTGTTTCTCTGCAGCAGAAACTGGAGCACTTGTCAGGATATTAGGAAAAATGGATGGGGCAAAATACCAAATTATTGAGGAAAATCTGCTGCCCTATGCCAGAAAGTTGTCAATGGGAAGAAATGTTACCCTCCAACATGACAATTACCCAAAGCACACAGCAAAACTTACCACAGTGGTTGAAGGAGAAAAAGGTGAATGTACTTGCATGGCCTAGTCAGAGCCCAGACTTAAACCCCACTGAAAATCTGTGGAATGACTTGAAGACTGCAGTCCACAAACAGTCCCCATCAAATTGAACTGAACTTGAGCAGTTCTGCAAAGAAGAGTGGGCAAATATAGCAAAGTCTAGATGTGCAAAGTTAGTAGAGACAAATCCCAACAGACTAAAGGCTGTAATTAAAGCAAGAGGTGGTTCATCAAAATACTGACACAAGGGGGCGATCCTTTTTCCAAATCAGTGATTCAGTTTTTTTTATTGTTTTGTTTTTTCTGACATGTTGGTGTTATATCTTTCACTTGGATGTTATAAGTTGCTCTGAGCAAATACAACTGGATAAAACAAAAACTGTGTCCGTCTTCATTTCAGGCTGCAAAGCAACAAAATGTGATTCATTTAAAGGGGGCTGATTCTTTTCTATACCCACTGTATTTTAAAATGTCATTTATTTCTGTGATGCAAAGCTGAATTTTCAGTCTTCAGTGTCACATATATACGTATAGAATATATGTTTAATATGAGGTTTAGGAGTTTGTTCAAATGACTTCTAATTTTTTATATGAACATTTCAGCACTTGTTCCTCTACTAATCTCAGTATGTCACCTCTGCAGCTTGGCTCATGTTGGCTCCACACGGGCAGCGAGGCATTGAGACACGTGAGTGTGGCGTCCCCCTGCAGGTGGTATCCCATGTGACACTGGAAATGGGCCATGCCTCCGGGATGCAGATCTTTTACTGACACCTCCCCAAAATGAGGCCGTCGAGGTAGAGCACAACCCAGGCGAAAAACTGGACAATAAAAGAGTGCATGATTATCCTTCAAAAACTCTCCTTTTATGACATCTGAGTAAATAATGACAGATTCTTGGGGGTGAACTATTCCTTCAATCATTTATGAAGAAAATGAATGCTAATGCCACTCGAGGATGCAGAATAAGACAAACTGTACACAAGACGGCACAATAAAGCCTTGTGAAATGAGCCCTGGAGTGACACTACAAGTACATCAGCCGGTTAATGGACACGGCAGAAGCTATCAAGTTAGATAAGCAAGCAAATTAACCAAATGGAGAATTTTTCAATTAAATGTTTGGAGGCAAAGTCTGGCCGGTGACTAACAAGTTCAACAAGAGCACCGCAAGTACTGAGACTTCTGGATGAGAAGCGTTTTTAGCATTTACACAAGCACCTGTGGGACTCATTACTATAATATTACATAAAAGTCAGAGTTTTATGTAAAAGAGTAATTATCTCTATAAAACCACAGCAAGAGGCAAGTCCCAAAGATGCTGTGTTTAATGCATAAGTGGCTTGTCTTGAAAAAGACTTACTTTGATAATGCAGCTGGAATATGCCAACTCCTCCCTCCGGAGACGAGCGGTAGAACACAGACAGCGTATTGGTCGGGCTGCGGATCACCTGACCTTCCACCAGAAGCGTCTGATTGGCCAGAACCAGCAGGGCCCCGGCTTCATCTACCCCTCTGATTGACAGCTGCTCGCCTTCTGACAGGTTGACACTTTTGACCTACAACGAAGGAATGCCAATCATGTTAGCAGGAACCACTGGTAAGAACACACAGTACACTAAGAAGTATGTATGGCAAGAACAGTACAGCATTCACAGCAACATTCTTATCATTTGAGAACACAACTTTACAAAAAAGTACATAGTGCAATGATGGTATCTGATAATTATATTATGGTAACTTCATGCATGAGTAACTCTCAAAATATAGAGACAGTGACATGCGCCTTGACTTCACTCATTAAAATAATATGTATAACAATATAACTTAACAATTTCTTAAATAATATGAAATAGATTGTCTCCATCTGACAAGACACTTATAAGACATTTACAGTTATTTAATGTTACTTATGTAACTCTTTATTCTCAAATAATTTTGTTTTCCATTGCTAAGCATTTAACAAGGTTTAACAAGTGTGCAAAAAAGGAATATATACATATATATACAGTGGGCAAAAAAGTTATTGTCAGCCACCAATTGTGCAAGTTCTCCCACTTAAAAAGAGAGAGAGGCCTGTAATTTTCATCATAAATATACCTCAACTATGAGAGACAAAACAAGAAAAAAAAATCCAGAAAATCACATAATAGGATTTTTAAAGAATTTATTTGCAAATAATGGTGGAAAATAAGTATTTGGTCACCTACAAACAAGCAAGATTTCTGGCTCTCACAGACCTGTAACTTCTTCTTTAAGAGGCTCCTCTGTCCTCCACTCGTTACCTGTATTAATGGCATCTGTTTGAACTCGTTATCAGTATAAAAGACACCTGTCCACAACCTCAAACAGTCACACTCAAAACTCCACCATGGCCAAGACCAAAGAACTGTCAAAGAACACCAGAAACAAAATTGTAGACCTGCACCAGGCTGGGAAGACTGAATCTGCAATAGGTAAGCAGCTTGGTGTGAAGAAATCAACAATTATTAAAAAATGGAAGACATACAAGACCACTGATAATCTCCTCGATCTGGGGCTCCACGCAAGATCTCACCCCGTGGGTCAAAATGATCACAAGAACTGTGAAAAAAAATCCCAGAACCACACGGGGGGAAACTAGTGAATGACCTGCAGAGAGCTGGGACCAAAGTAACAAAGGCTACAATCAGTAACACACTGCGCCGCCAGGACTCAAATCCTGCAGTGCCAGACATGCCCCCCTGCTTAAGCCAGTACATGTCCAGGCCCGTCTGAGTTGCTAGAGAGATTTGGATGGACCAGAAGAGGATGGAGATGTCACCCCCCCACCCCCCTCTGGTCAGATGAAACCAAAATATAATTTTTTTGTAAAAACTCAACTTGTCGTGTTTGGTGGAGAAAGAATGCTGATTTGCATCCAAAGAACACCATACCTACGTGAAGCATGGGGGTGGAAACTCATGCTTTGGGGCTGTTTTTCGGCAAAGGGACCAGGACGACTGATCCGTGTAAACGAAAGAATGAATGGGGGCATGTATCGTGAGATTTTGAGTGAAAACCTTCCCTTTTTTTTTTGTCCTCAGCAAGGGCATTGAAGATGAAACGTGGCTGGGTTCTTCAGCATGACAATGATCCCAAACACACCGCCCGGGCAACAAAGGAGTGGCTTCGTAAGAAGTATTTCAAGGTCCTGGAGTGGCCTAGCAAGTCTCCAGATCTCAACCCCATAGAAAATCTTTGGAGGGAGTGAAAATCCGTGTTGCCCAGCGACAGCCCCAAAAAAATTACTGCTCTAGAGGAGATCTGCATGGAGGAATGGGCCAAAATACCAGCAACAGTGTGTGAAAACTTGTGAAGACTTACAGAAAACGTTTGACCTCTGTCATTGCCAACAAGGGTATATAACAAAGTATTGAGATGAAAATTTGTTATTGACCAAATACTTATTTTACAACATAATTTGCAAATAAATTCTTTAAAAAAATCCTACAATGTGATTTTCTGAAAAAAATTTTCTCATTTTGTCTCTCATAGTTGAGGTATAACTATGATGAAATTACAGGCCTCTTCATCTTTTAAGGGCGAGAGAACTGCACATATTGTGGCTGCTAAATACCCACTTGTTGGTTCCCCACTGTTGTGTGTGTGTGTGTGGGGTGTTTATATAATTTTTTCTTAATTAGTATATTAATTATATATTTGTTATAATATATACCCAATATTCATACTACTGAATTGTATTACTGTAATAATGATAGTATGAAATATTGGATAAATCTAATATTTAAGAAAGTTAATCTAATAAAAAACAAATTAGTGTTAATATTTTAATATGTAAGGGTTATAACTATTATAGAGTCAATTAATATTAATAATTAAATAATTAACAAATTGGATTATATATTATACTGATATATCCATATGTTATTAATAAATATTTTATATATACACTGAGATTCCTGAATATGAATACATAATAATAAAGAAAAATAAAGTATTAATTTTTTTTAATCTTGTAAATATTTATAAACACATTTTATTTCTAAAATAAAAAACGATGCTTATATATAAAATAAAGTGTCAAAATTGTCATTAGTATCAATTTAGACACTTTTAATCTAAAATTAATATAAAAGGTTTCAAAGACCAAAGTTCAAAGGCGTGCATAGTGATTTTTCACAGCATGTTGAAAAAGTAACTAATTTACATATATATTTTTTCATATGGTTTATTTAAATGTGTCTTTGGTGTTACATTGCTTAATTTTCATAGATTCTCCTTAAAAAAAATTGATAAAATCATTTCAGAGAAATACATTTTGATGGATGATTACAAGAACATTTTTCATTTTCTTTGAAATAAAGTGCACCAATAAATTGTGCAAAATAACATCAGGAACGTGCAGTAAGAAAGTAAAAAGAGTGCATGTTGATTTCATGTTGACTTTAAAGCAGCCAGCATGGATTATCCATATCTCATCCGATCCCATGAGGGATCAACATGAGTGTATGTGTATACACACCAAATTAATTGGAAGAAGTGTTTTAATCCCTTGAGACAGAATACACACACACACACAGCAGGCCTTTGGCTGTGGATTAAAGCAGTAATTAGAGATGATTATGTCACGGGTGTGAATCATCCACAGAGGGACAGCGGACGAGGACATGGGATTACAGCCGGCTGTATGCGGGCACTGCGGCAATACGACTCTACTGAACCCCCGTTTCTCTCATTAACATCTGCTTGTGTGGCTTCAGCTCTCTGGGAACGCACTGCTGCCGGCCTGAAGTGCTCAACTCCAGTAATTAGATCTGTGCACATACACCACGTGCCACTAGAGGACACATTCGACTGGACGCAGGGTTGTTAAGCTCAGTCACCTGTATCCGAGGGTGTCGAGAACATGTGCTAGGCACAGGAGAGAAAAAAAGCTTGTTAGGCAGCAGATTGCATTTCCAGATAACTCCCTTGGGGCCACATGCTGTGGTCGGTGTTCTGCAGCTGCTTATTTGTTGAATGACACAGTCTATTAGCATGTCATTTAAAGAGATCCATGCATTAACAGGTGCCCATTCAGTCAAGAATATCCAGCGTAGTTTGTCATATCATTTGGCGGTGGAGGAAATATATGATTAATGGAAGCAATATTCAAAGCTCATATTAAAAGGTACCTGTAGCTCCACACCGTAGCCCATGTAGACAGTCACTGTATAAGTGCACTGCAGGAACGCTCCTTCAGGGAGGGGAGGATCGTCTGAAGAATCGATGTAGCCCTCTGGGTCAGTGAAATTGACCCTGCAGTTTGTTACAGCTGGAGGAAAATGCCAGACAGATGACATTAAATGCCCAAACGTTCATCTGAAAATGTCTACAGAGGGGATTTGAGATAAAAAAAAACAACAGCGAGGAGAAACATCTACATCATGTAGCTGTAGCTGTACATTTCCCTGCTAAATATGCTAGAGTAGCTCCAGTTTCCATGCTGGTTCAGGATAGTTTATACTGGTTAGTTCCGGTTTGGCATGGATCTTGCATAGTCAAGTAAAACTCGTGTGAACTGTTCAACAAGTATGGTTTTCCTAGTGAGGCTAGTTGAGGAAACCAAGACACCAGCATCAAAAAACTACAACAACAACATCATAAAGCGGTGACTTTTCAGCATGGCTAGCAGTTAGCAAATGAATTAAACTTCAATTTCTATACAGGTGTTCAAACTAGGTATATTGCAAGTTGCAAATTCAATTAATGCAAATAAATAAATAAATATAATAAATGATAATAATAATTCAGAAAAATTGCAAAAACAATTTGTGAATAAAGCAGCATTTCTGTCCCATGGGTTAAAGGGAACAAAATCATCACTTCTGGGGGAAACTGTTGCAAATTGCTCTTTTAAATATATTTATGTAATGCCTACGTCAAATGGTAGATGTAGTATACTTATCTAAATACAAGCTCGACCTGTTGCACAAAGTATAATTGGCTGGCATAAATATTTTGTTTACAATAAGTAACCCCTGACAGAGTACTAACACAAAGTGTCATAGACTATATGCTATTATTATTAGTAATAAAAATAAAATATCTGAGCAATGGTGGGCAGAGAGTGAAAATAGCCACTGCATTCAGTACAAACAAACACTAGTTTAATAATCATGATAAATTACTTTTAATTAAACAAAATGCTCTGATGAACTTCATGCTTGTTAATCATCTCAACAGATATCGGATAGTAGTCCATTATCTAAGCAGTGTTTTTTGTGTATTATTAATAATTTAGTATTATTTGATACTATTATAATATTTATTAATATTTTCAATTAACTTTTTAATATTCAGTATGAAAAGATCATTTTAAATTTTAGTAATTTTGTTATATACTCTTGTCGTTTTTATTTGGTTTTGTGTTTTAATGTTTCTATTTATCTTTATTTTTGTTTTAGTACTTCAACTTTGGCTTATTTTATTTGAGTTAGTTGCCAAGGAAACATTCGTTTTTCAACTAATATTTTTAATGTGCACGTCACCCAAAATGACCATGTAAGCTTTTTTATGCGCATTATGGATATTTTATTCACATCTTTGGTGACCATGCACTTGGCATTACACAATATCAGAAAATTTGCATTAAAAGTGAACGGAAACCCAGCTAGCCAATGATTTGTCATGATGAAGAAGTCATTCAATTTCCATGACAGCTTGCGAGACCAACTAAACAACATAGTTAAACAGAGTCAACTATATGTAAATGCACAGCAGCATGAGGAACATCTACTAGGTTTCTCTAAAAATCTCAGTCTTACCTGAGGTGAAAACACCAGACTCTGTTTCAGCATTCACAGTGGTGGGAACCGCAGCGGTGCCCAAAGGTTTCTGGTGTGGGGTCGGAGCATCGGTATCCCAGCTGGGCGTTGCCACGGCCTCCGGGGGTTCGGTGGGGAGGTCGTAGGCTGGAGGTAAAGTAGGTCGGCCAGTGGCACTGTGTGCAGGGAGCATCTTCCTCAAGAGGGGCTGGTCAGGGGACTGGGCCTCTGCTCCGGCCCCCAGCCCCTTCCCCAACATGGGTACCAGATTAGGGGGTAAACTGCTGGGAAGAGTCACACCCTTCTGGGCCAGAAGATGATCCTTATGAGACAGGACAGACTCTAGGAAGTCCTGTCCTATGGATGCAACTCCTCCGGGGGTTTCTTTAGGGGCTGGTACCTGCATCACTGGTGCAAGGCTTGGTGGAGGGGTCAAACCGGACTCATCTGGAGGAAAGAGAGAGTTTGAGAACAATTAGGGGGGAATAAACAAGTTCCTTCCTGCAAAGTTAACCGATATCCAGTTTGTCCTAGACAGCAATGCAGAGCAAATGGACACTTTGCATTTCTGTTTCTGAGATTTGAGAAAAAGACCCCAGTAACTCGCCAGTTTCAGAAGAGATCAAGATTAGTCTGCAAACAGAAGTTAAATATCTCAGTATAAAGTCACACATTTCTCATCAGATTTATCCAAGATCAGATGATCCGAGCTGCTATCCACACTAATTTTATAGCTTTCTTACTGTATGTGTATCTTACTGTGTACACTACATAATTTTGACCTCTTTATCACCTTCTGTTGTTGAGATATGAAATTTCCAGCTGAATCAAACTTGACAGCTCTGAATTAAAATCGATATTGTCTGCTCAGTATGGAAATAACATGGTTTTCAATGCCAATTTCTTATGTACTGGCTCAATAATTCATCGCAAACAACAAATTTAATGAAAAAAAAACTCTACAGCAGTCTTATCAAAAACGACAAATATAACAATTATAAAAATATATGTTAATTGAAATAAAGCTAAAATAAAATGTCCATATTATATGGCAAATTTAAACTTATTAGTTAGTCGCCAAGGCAGCATTTCTCATTTTTGTTTAATGTTGAAACACTGAAATTACTAACTAGAAATAAATAAAAACTAAGCTGAAATAAAACAAAAACTGAAACAAATATAGATTAAACCTAACCTTAAACCTAAAAACAAAGCAAATAAAAAAGCACAATACAAAATTAAAGTGAAAACATAAAATATAAAAATACAAATTAATTGAAAATATTAATAAAACCATAATAGTATATAAATAATGCTAAAATAACACTGATTCACAATGTACCTTTAAGACACGGTGTCACACTTGTCATTTTCATAATTTTCGCTGCCTTCACCACACAAAAAATTGGCATTTTATTTGAAAAAATATTTTGTGTGCCATTAATTTTTTTTTATTACGAAAAATATATTTTCATTCAATTTTTATTTAATATATTATCATTTAATGATAAGTATTCTTTAAAAAATTCTACTACAATTAATTTGCTACAAATAATAATAAAAACAGCTGGAAATTATAAATCTACACTGTAACTACACTGCACTAACACCAATACTGATACTGATGCCTCTAATTAATGGATTTATTCCCAAAATCTGATGATTAAATTAGTAAATACAACCATATAACATTACAGTGAAATTAAAAGTCAACATTTTTACCATTTAATAGGCCTAAACTGTTATAGAGTATAAAAAAATAAATCAAATCAATATAAAAAATGTTTTTAATATAAAATACCCAATGCTAAATATCTTTCCATCGCAAACTAATTTAGATGCATACGACTTTTCATCTCTGTTGGCTTTTTCAAGTGGCTGATCAATTCAATTACACCGGCGAAAAAAGCTATTACTCTCTGCGAGTGATAGAGTGTTGTCCAGGGACGTTGTCTGAGCAATAAAACATGTAATGAATGTGAATAGGGGAAAGCACCAGATGTGAGGTTCACACTGAGGGCCACTTCGTCCTCTAGTGAAAGTCAATTTGATCCCTGTACGGCATACACGCACTTCTGTTCAATATAAGCAATCCTGAATTTATTAGTCAGCATTAGAGATTCAAACAAGAAGATTGTTAACTACTGGATGCATAACACTTATATTTAAAACAGAGCTTCAACAGAAAATGTCTGCAAAAATATATTTTGCACATTTCATTGCACGGGAATTCTCAGATATGTTTAATTCAGGAATCAACTTTGTCTCAGATGTTTCTTCTAAAGTTCCACAGGAGAAAAACAGACACAAGTGAGACCGTTATTGACATACAGTAAGAGTGCAGAGCTAAAAAAAAAACTGGATAGCAGCAGATCATTTAATCTTAGGAAAACCTGAGAAGAAAAGTGTCATATTTTACCTTTGATGGAAGTCTTTCATATTTGAGAGCAGTTTGAGATCTCTTGTGAAACTCTAGAGGAGACACATGTGAGATTACAGGGTTGTTTATTTAGAAGAACAATCTCAAGTTCAGCAAAGCTTCCATTTGATCTTCTATCATCTGACCTTCAAGAAACGGGATTTTCCAATACGTTCATTGTGATTTTTTTTCAGTATCAAAACAACAGTTAACGGTTCGATATGAGGCTAAAGCTTTCCACAATCACATTTAAAGGGGTGGTTCAATGTTTTTTTCTAGGCTTGACTGTGTTTATGGAGTGCAGTCTAACATGTGCTAATGCTTCGTTTTTTTAAAAACACATTATTTTTCATCTAATTTACCTTTATTCCACACCGCTCTGTTCCTTCTCTGAGAAACGGGCTGATCATTTCCTTCTTTTATGATGCCCCTCCCTCAGAAATACGTGATGGGCTCTGATTGGTTAGCTAGCCCAGTGTGTTGTGATTGGCTAAACCGCCTCTAGTGCGTGTCTAACCGTCCCGCCCCTCTCCTCAGCGGCGTGTGCTCCGGTTGTATTGTAAACAAGGCTTTGTTAATATCGCTTATCAGTTTGAGTCTGATTGAGAAGCAGATGATATTATTGAATAGGATTGTGCAGAACCTGTGCAAGCATGGCTTTAATGATAGGTCTATGTTTCTTGTTTGTTGTTGTCTCATACTTTTAGATACGCTGTTATTTGTAAATGCTACGGCTTATGTTAGCTTTTAATATACGGTTTTATCCTGATTAAAGCTTTAATACAGTACGGCAACTGCACGCGCGTCCATGTTTAACGCTTCTCATAGCTATGTGAAAATAAGTGTATAATTGGAACAGTTCATTGTTGGAGGTGAGCTGAATGAGAGAGAGATAGAGAGAGAGAGAATACAGAGCATTGCAGAGCAGGGCGACATGAGGAAACAGTAATTAAAGGGGTCATCTGATGTTGCTAAAAAGAACATTATTTTTTTTATTTGGTGTAATGAAATGTGTTTTTATGCGGTTTAAGGTTAAAAAAAACAGTATTTTCCACATACTGTACATTACTGTTTCTCCTCTATGCCCCGCCTTCTGAAATTCGTCGATTTTTACAAACCATCGGTCTGAAAAGCGAGGTGTGCTGGAATTGGCCAGCTATCCACTGCGTTGTGATTGGCGGAATTCCTCAAGCGTGTGACGGAAATGTTTACGCCCCTTGCCATATTGTGATGCCTTGTCCCGGCCGAAGCGACGATACAAAAACATTAAAAGCCATTATAAAAACGAGGCATTTGTTGCATCCAGTGGGGACATAATTATTGATTATAATGATTTATACTGTCTTTTTACGCGTTGCATGTCTGCATTTGTGATCGGAGAAATGACAAGAAGTGCTACTCTACACTGCCCAAAAAGCTTGCTTTAAATATAAAAAATATAAATATAAAAACTGCTTAAATATCAAAAACGTACTTACAGTCTGTGAGTCAGAACAGCCGGCATTGTAGTCTACTCTCACATGTTCAGGAAACAGTCCTCCATAAAATGCCTGCACACATCTGAATATTTGGGTTAAACTGTTCTGTATTATAATAAACAATATATATATATATTGTAAATAAATCTTTATTGTATACAAAATAATATTCTTATCTACTAGCAGTAATTTATATAATTAATTCATATATTTGTGGCTATTATACATATATATTATAGCCATAAATATATATGATTTAATTATATAAATGACTGATAGTAAAAAGTAATTTATAATTTCATCCCCGTTTCTAAATTGATACTGTGTGGTGGTGTGTGTGTGTATACAGTATATATGGCCATATATTTAAATTTAATAAATATATTACATCTACTGTCATTAAAATCATCATCATTTATTATTTATTTATTATTTTAATATTTGGTCGTACTATCTCTGTAATTATTTCTCATATATAATTATATATTTCATTGACCACTCTTCTCTCTAGTTATCAACATTGACCATCAAAAAATAAATAAATAAACAAACACAATACATAAATACAAATGTAAAAATGCTTGGCTTGACTATTAGTCATAATCAACAATGCTCACATCAAGTAGACACATTAACGGCTGTCCAAACAGAGCAGGCGATACGTTCTGCAGGGGTGTCAGTGCGGTTGAGCTGGCCATTCACATGAGATAATGAGCCCCAAACACAGCGGCCCCAACAGCACAGCAACTACTAAGAGCACAGAGACCAACACTGCTGCTGATTGAGAAATGAATCCTCCTCTAGCTGTCATCAACTTAAACCTCACTGTCTCTCTCTCTCTCTCTCCCGCTGCCTCGGTCTTTTCTTTATCTTGTTTCCTCGACTTGGCTTCTTTCCGTCCCCCCGCACACTGCTTATTCTGTCCGATTATGACTCAGACAGCTTTCCTGACAGTGACGGCGGTAACAGAAGAAATGCAATTCAATAAATGGCCAGCGCTGAGAAAAATGCAGGAGGGGCCAAAAAACGGTGGCAGCTCAACCATGAGAGAAATATTAATGTCTGAAACCGGTCTGAACTTCTAAAGAGGGGTTCTAGCTGCTGTTTTTCTGGTTTCTGGCATTTGGTTTTCATAGAACCATGTATATACCACATATGAATTCTGTATTCAAACAGTACACACATATAAATATAAAAAACAAATAGCAGCTCAATAAAAATCTATCTGTATCCCTTACAAAAAGTTCCATAGTATTACTATCATACAATCATGGTAATAGTTTACCTTAGATGGTAATACTGTAGTATTCTTTGAAAGACCATCAAAATATCATGGTAAATGTCTATAATAATCAAATACATATATCAAAATGCTCTGTTTACCCTTTACATTATATTTTTGTAATTAGATGTTATGCACTATAATTAAAATATAAATAAAAATTTGACATTTCTATGCACACACACACACACACACACAACAACACGACGCTTTGGCAACTAACTGAAATGAAATAAGGTTAAAGTAAAATGACAAAAAAAATGGTAAAATGACTAAAACTAAGACTGAAATAAAAATACATTTAAGCTTAAAAACACAAATAAAAATTACAAAAACACCTCACAGAGTTACTAAAACAAACTAAGGTATTATATATAGTACATAAACATAAGCATAAACATAAAATAACAGTATTTATCAAAATACCAAGTATTTTCAACCATGGTAGGACCTGGTATATACAGTGGGTACGGAAAGTATTCAGACCCCCTTAAAGTTTTTCACTCTTTGTTATATTGCCGCCATTTGCTAAAATCATTTAAGTTAATTTTTTTTCCTCATTTAATGTACACACAGCACCCCATATTGAAGAAAACCCAGAATTGTTGACATTTTTTGCAGATTTATTAAAAAAGAAAACTGAAATAATCACATGGTCCTAAGTATTCAGACCCTTTGCTCAGTATTTGGTAGAAGTACCCTTTTGATCTAATACAGCCATGACTCTTTTTGGGAAAGATGCAACAAGTTTTTCATTTGGGGATCCTCTGCCATTCCTCCTTGTAGATCCTTTCCAGTTCTGTCAGGTTGTATGGTAAATGTTGGTGGACAGCCATTTTAGGTCTCTCCAGAGATGCTCAATTGGGGTTAAGTCAGGGCTCTGGCTGGGCCATAAAAGAACAGTCACAGAGTTGTTGTGAATCCACTCCTTCGTTATTTTAGCTGTGTGCTTAGGGTCATTGTCTTGTTGGAAGGTAAACCTTCGGCCCAGTCTGAGGTCCTGAGCACTCTGGAGAAGGTTTTCGTCCAGGATATCCCTGTGCTTGGCCGCATTCATCTTTCCCTTGATTGCAACCAGTTGTCCTGTCCCTGCTGCTGAAAAACACCCCAACAGCATGATGCTGCCACCACCATGCTTCACTGTTGGGACTGTATTGGACAGTTGATGAGCAGTGCCTGGTTTTCTCCATACATACCGTTTAGAATTAAGGCCAAAATGTTCTATCTTGGTCTCATCGGACCAGAGAATCTTATTTCTCACCATCTTGAAGTCCTTCAGGTGTTTTTTCATGTGTCTTGCACTAAGGAGAGGCTTCCGTCGGGCCACTCTGCCATAAAGCCCCGACTGGTGGAGGGCTGCAGTGATGGTTGACTTTCTACAACTTTCTCCCATCTCCCGACTGCATCTCTGGAGCTCAGCCACAGTGATCTTTGGGTTTTTCTTTACCTCTCTCACCAAGGCTCTTCTCCCCCGATTGCTCAGTTTTGCCGGATGGCCAGCTCTAGTAAGGGTTCTGGTCATCCCAAACGTCTCCATTTAAGGACTATGGAGGCCACTCTGGTGCTCTTGTGCTCTTAGTGCAGCAGAAATTTTTTTGTAACCTTGGCCAAATCTGTGCCTTGCCACAATTCTGTCTCCGAGCTCTTCAGGCAGTTCCTTTGACCTCATGATTCTCATTTGCTCTGACATGCACTGTGAGCTGTAAGGTCTTATATAGACAGGTGTGTGGCTTTCCTAATCAAGTCCAATCAGTATAATCAAACACAGCTGGACTCAAATGAAGGTGTAGAACCATCTCAAGGATGATCAGAAGAAATGGACAGCCCCTGCGTTACATATATGAGTGTCCCAAAGTTTCTGAATACTTAGGACCATGTGATATGTCAGTTTTTCTTTTTTAATAAATCTGCAAAAATGTCAAGAATTCTGTGTTTTTCTGTCTATATGGGGTGTTGTGTGTACATTAATGAGAAAAAAAATTAACTTAAATGATTTTAGCAAATGGCTGCAATATAACAAAGAGTGAAAAATTTAAGGGGGTCTGAATACTTTCCGTACCCACTGTATACTTTTCTCACAGTACCATGGTTATATAAATATATGGACCATACCCAGTAGGACGTAGACTCCACTGTCTATTTTAAAAGGTTCCCTATAATTAGAAAGCAAATGCACAGCAACTTGTGCAACACATGTGCAATACAATTATTATCTAAAAGGTTTTTGTGAAATATCACAGCATGGTTAAAAACATCCAATGTTCCTCAAGCTGAAGCTCCCCGTCTCTGTAACGAGCACTATTCCAGGCTTTTCGTCTGTCGAAATCCAGGAATATACTGTAATTCCTCTCAGCAGCATCCTTTGACATTCAAACAGAGGTGAAAGAGGGCCAATCACGCGGCACAATGGTCTATTCACCAGCAGCGCTTGACAAGAGGAAGATCCCGACCAATCTGAATCAGAAAGAACCCCGAGATCCTGTCAACTGTGTACAAACGCTTGATGGTTCCTATCCCGCCTCCCTTTGTGTGTCTGGATCAAATCCAAAAGCTGTTTGGAGCGAATATGCCAAAATCAAAATAAAGGCATTCAGTTGTCATAATTGCAGCCTTGAGAGCAGCTGGAGGATTTTCAGTTAGACGCTGTTGCCGCAACAACCTGGAAAGATTTACCAAGCGTTCTCTGCTGTTGATAAAGCGGAGTTTATTTACCTCCACCAGACAGTTACGTCTTTATCAGGATGCTGCTAAAAGCCAGCGGCGATGGAGCAACAACAGAGCTCTAGAAGTAAAAAATCCTATTCATTTTTTTAATAGAAAAACAGACTTTTAGCAATAAAGTATAAAGGCCTACCGTGAGTTCTGAGGTTAAGCTTCTATGGAAGCCTAAATTCAAAAGAATTCAACTTTCAATTCAATTTTTTTTAAATATGTTTATTAGCAGAATTTACAATGATCCACCAAAGAAGTCGCTGTTATTGGAAACAAAAACTGCAGCAATAGAGTTACTATTTCTCAAACTACTTATATTTTTGTATATATTTGAGTATTTTGCAATGAAGTCAATTTTTTTATTTTATTTCCATTTTATTTTATATCTGTGCATATATATAAACACATATTATAAAACTATTAAACATGCTAACATTCAAAGGTTTGAGGTCAGTAAGATTTAAAAAAAAAAAATTAATACTTTTATTAAGCAATAAAAGCATTTTAAATTGATCACAATTGCCATTTAATGTTACAAAACTTTCGATTTCAAAGATATGCTGTTATTTTGAACATTTATATATATATTATATATTATATAGCTATATAATATAATGTTTCCTTCAGCAGCGAATCGATATTAGAATGATTTCCTGAAGGATCCGGTGACACTAAGACATGGTAGTTGTACAATTTTCATAATATTAACAGTTTTACTGTGTATTTTTTGAACTTAATAATACAGCCTTGTGAGCTTAATTTTTTGTTACCAGCATCGTGTGCGTATTTACATTACATTATTAAAAAAACATCTATAATTATTTTTGTATCATTATGGGATGAGCAGTTGACATCCCCTTAAAGAATTAAAAAGGGAGGGGAAAAAATTCGGAACAGTTTCAACAACTTACCCTGTTTCACTAACAATAAATACCACAAGCAAGAGATCGACCATTTCAACTTACGTATTTAAATAAAATCTTTCTTTTCAAAGCAATGAATATGAGGTGAATTATAGAGAACAAATTGTGCCGTCGGTCAGTCACACTTAACATTGTTTATGCAGAGCGCGGGTAGAGCAGCACGCCCTCTTGCTAGCGCGGGGGCGCCCGGATCCCCCGTGTGTCTTCGCCTCCTACGGCCCGTGACGTTGTGCTTCATCAGGGAGCAGGCTGGTTTGATTTGAAGTTTCAGAGTCTTTATTTGAAATCCATATGGAAAAAAAATACTTCCCGAACCCAAGGGCATTAAAATAAGCTCCAAACGAGTTAGTTTGACCGAACCGATAAACACGCTCTTGCAGAGCTTCCCACACACTTCCACATCTCTACACGGCATCGCATTATCACCGTTTAGTGCTGTGACTGTGTGCTGTCTCATTAAAGGTGTCAATGATCCACCATAGAGAAAAAGAGTAACAGAGTGGTTGTGAAAGGAGGGATTGCGTGAGATAAAGAGGATGGTGGGTGAGAGAGAAAGAGAATAAGAGAGAGAGACAGAGAGAGAGACTAAGCAAGAGTGTGTGTTTCTAGGCAGAGCAGATAAAGGCCACCGCCATTGGCTGTATGGATGCAGGGAAGAATTGCACGCTTGTCAAGGATTGAATGCATGGCTGAATAGAGAAACATATAACTAACCTTGACTTTTCAATCTCCACATTTGTCTGCTTTTATGCCCTTCCTCTTTCCACCACCGGTGACGTTCCCGACACGCTTTACAGCTGACAAACAGACAATCACTGTAACCGTAAATTCCTGGGGGTGCATTCCCGTCCAATCATATCCAGTCACTGTGGAAAAGCACCGCGTGTGAAGGCTACGTGGCTTATAATGACTTCAAACATCACACGTATTTGGAGAAATTAGCTAAATAGCTGTCTGTGAGAATTATGAACCCCCGGGCAAAGAAACATAAGTGTTTAACATAAACAGAACCACACGGTAAACACAATCATCAAACTTACAGCTGAAAAGGTTGCTTTCGGAGCCATGCTGAGCATTGTGGGAGGTCTGCAGTATAGTAAAGATCCCTGTCCTCCTACAGAAGAGCTACTATCACCACTCACCATCAATATCTGATGCTGCAGACCTATTTTAAAGACTGTCAGCGTTTGCTAAAGAAATGTTACTAAGGTTGCACAATTTATTGATTTTTTAAATGATAAGAGTGCTCTAGACAAAAAATAACTAGGGAGCTTTTGGCTCCTGAAAAGAAACATTTAGGAGCCAAGAGACATATAAGTCAAATTAATAGACAAATTACCGAATTGCTAAAAATTATTGTTCAGAAGTAGTTCACTGAGTGCATAACTTCTTACTTTAGCTTTTAAAATCAGTTACCAGCAACATTTTATATCCATTTAATGGTGGTTTTTATTAAAAAAAAAAGATAAATATAAAGTATAATTAAAATCTACACAAATACTAAAATAGATATTATAGTGTGTGAAAAGGTTTTTACCCTTTTTTGCATATTTGTCACACTTGAAAGATTCAGATCATCAAACAAATTTTTTTATTACACAAAGATAATGCAAGTAAATACAAAATGCAGTTTTTAAATGATTATTTATTTTATTAAGGGAAAAAAAAAGCTGTCCAAACCTGCCTGGCCCTACGTGAAAAATGAATTGCCCCCTAAATCTAATAACTGTTTGTGCCACGCTTTGCAGCAACAACTGCAATCAAGGGTTTGCGATAACTGGCAATGAGTCTTTAACATCGCTGTGGGGGAATTTGGCCCACTCTTTGCAGAATTGTTTTAATTCAACCACATTGACAGCATGAATGGACTGTTTAAGCATCTAAATCGGATTTAAGACCGGACTTTGATTTGGCCACTCCAAAACCTTAATTTAGTTTTTCTTGAGCCATTCAGAGGTGGACTTGCTGGTGTGTTTGGGATCATTGTCCTGCTGCATAACCCAAGTGCGCTTGAGCTTGAGGTCACAAACTGATGGCCGGACATTCTCCTTCAGGATTTTCTTATAGAGCGCAAAATTCATGGTTCCGTCAATTATGGCAAGTCGTCCAGGTCCTGAAGCAGCAAAGGAGCCCCAGACCATCACACATACCACCACCACCATGTTTGACTGTTGGTATGATGTTCTTTTTATGAAATGCTGTGTTGGTTTTACGCCAGATGTAACGGGTATGTATTAATACCGGCATCAGTGGTGTCGCTTCACTGCCATTCATAAATCCTCTCCCGCAGCATCATGGTATCCCATAAAGTGTCCATCGAATGTGCGGAAGTATTAGGTCATCCGGCTACTTTTCGCCAACTGTTTTTTGAATACTATGAATTTGGACATACTACTCTTTTGGCATACTGCTATTTGCATACTATAGAGAACGGAAATATTTGATTTCGAACGCAGAGAGAGTCTTGGGTTAAATGGGTTAGCAAATGACACCCAACCAATCACCCACCCAGAACACCATAGCAACCACACAGCTTGTTGCTAAGAACCAATCAGCACACCTTATAGCCGTGCCTTGGCAACCACTTCAACATAATATTTTTCCAAACAATGCCTTAGAAGGGCTGCATATTAATTATATCTGAACTCTTGACTCACATTCCACACATTTAATTAATCAAAATTCTCATTCTCCACATCTACATGACGGCAGCTATTTTCCCACGGGATTGCTGACCCGACTCACTAATTTGAACACCTGCCTCATTAGTGGTGGCGCTGGGCCCTGAGCTCAATGCCGGTTACAGCAGCTTTTACTGGAAAGTCACATCACAGGAAAAGAGACAAAGAAGAGCAAGAACCAGAAATAATGATTTTTCTCCCCAGTGGAAGCCAATGAGAGCAGCGCAGACACTGGGTCGATGTCTCGGGACAGTTGCTACATGCCCCCATTGGGTCAGTCGAGCCCTCTAGATCCACCACTGAACTGGAGCAGCCATTGATTGCGTTGGGACGAGCCACATGACATATCATCTCTGTCTAAAATGCTTCCCAATGCACCACGGATACAATATTAAACCAATGAACTACCATGCGAACATCCTTATAATCTGCAGTGAGTCTGTAAACATGTACAAATTACATCAAGAGTCTTGGACAAACGCCTGGTTACTGCACAGCTCTAGATTGACTCAGTCGTCTATCGATGTGGAAAATAAGAGCTGTCAATCCTGATCCAGTACAGATGGCACATTCACCCGGCATAAATCAACTTGCGTCTGTAATAAGATGGGTGAAAGACTTAGTGTCAAAATGGCCAAATCTAGATATTTAAGCATATTTTAAATGACTTAGAGGTAAAGAGTGTAATTTTAAACATTGTGTAAACATTTTTCCTATTCACATATAACATGCAAAGACAAGCAAGCATTCATGAGTTAATGAACAATCACAAACAACTTTACTCTTGTGATGTATTTCTGAGTTAAATGGCATATTTTTTTTTACACATTTCATGAAAAATTACAAAGAAACTGAAAGTTTAATTAAATGAACATTTAATAAAACACAATTTTGAAGTCGAAAATCTGAAATTGAAAAATCTTAAATAATATTTACAACTATAAAATCTATCTATCTATCTATCTATCTATCTATCTATCTATCTATCTATCTATCTATCTATCTATCTATCTATCTATCTATCTATCTATCGGTTTTTTAATCGTTTTTGAAAATGTTTAAACAAGGCTTGGTCAAGCCAACATTAGTGTTGACAACATTTTTTCTAGATTTATATTGCGGCTATATAAATTTCTTAAAAAAATATTTTAATTTTACTTTTTTAAGATCAATTCAAATTGCAATTCTGCATTCTGTTTGCAACCTCAATTCAAATACACTTTAATTTCAGAAATCGGAACTCAAAAAGCATTCTCAATTCAATTGCAAACGTGCAACAACCCTGTTCCGTACTAGAATGGTACCAGAAGGCAAGTTTAAACTGTATTAAGAGAGTAAATTGGGTCAAATGTGGGGGGGCTACGTTTACGTGAGGTAAGTTTTGTGCTTTGTGAAAAGTGCGTAAAAATACAGGCCAATGTACCATGTTAATATGAACACATTTTCTTTACTGATTTTTAACAGGTGTTTACCCATATTTTGTGTTACACATTGCATTGAGTTGTGGTTTAAGGTTGAAAGAAATGCCAATTTTTTCTACCAGGACATTCTTCCTTTTTTCTATGGATTTTTCTTACAAATTGTTTCAGCATATTAAACTACGACAGGAGAAATAATTTTAACATAGAAAAATTTCATCCCCTTAAAGAAAACCGTCTCATCGTCTCCATGGTGCCTTTATAGGGATCTCAACCATTCTTCGATGTTCTAGGGGCCTGAATCTATTGGATTCCCTCCAGGATGGCGACTGGCACAGTGAGGCAGATGGCATCTTCTGCCTGCTCATCATTCAAGAGTCTCTGAGCAGCTGCACAGGTGTGTGTCGTCTGCACAGGCAGCTGTCCTATACTCCTCTCTCTCCTCTCACACATGTGTCTCCCTCCATCCTTCTCTCTGTACTCTGCCTTTAATCTCAGCACTCCTCCCTCAACATTCTGACCTTTGCTTTGGTTTTATTTATGTTATTTTGGTATGCTGTGTTCCTCAAAGTTAAGGTGAAACGAATAACATTTTCTACAATACAACGAGAGTGTGATTAACCACTTCTCTGGAGAACGAAGGGTGACAATACATCAAAGGGACGGATCCTCTCCATTCTCCCTCTCCTGCCTTCATTTAACTTACAAAGTGTACACAGGGATCAAAAAGATCAAGAAGAGCGATAGAACAATCTCTCTCTGGGTATTAGTCTACAAAAACACACAGATTCCACACAAACGTCTATGTTCAGAATACTCTATGTCCTCAAACATGTTGGGGTCAGTAAGATTTTAAGAAATGAATGCTTTTGTTCATCAAGGTCTCATTAAGTTGATCAAAAGAGTAAAGGAATTTAAAATGTTACAAATATTTCTATTTCAAATAAATGCTGCTCTTTTTAACTTTTTATTCATCAAACAATCCTGAAATATATATTATGGTTTCCACAAAATTTTGAAGCAGCACAACTGTTTTCAACGTTGATAATAATAAGAAATGTTTCTTGAGCAGCAAATCAGCATATTAGAATGATTTCTGAAGGATCATGTGACACTGAAGATTAGAGTAATGATGCTGAAAATTCAGCTTTGATCACAGGAATAAATAACATTTTAACATATATTAAAATAGCTACTTTAAATGTTAAAGGAACACTCCACTATTTTTGAAAATAGGCTCATTTTCCAACTCCCAACCGTTGAGTTTTACCGTTTTCGAATCCAATCAGCCGATCTCCGGGTCTGGCGGTAACAATTTTAGCTGCAGCTTAGCATAGATCAATCTGATTAGACCGTTAGCATCTCACTCAAAAAATGACCAAAGAGTTTCTATATTTTTCCTGTTTAAAACTTGACTCTTCTGTAGTTTCATCGCGTACTAAGACCGACGGAAAATGAAAAGTTGCGATTTTTCTAGGCCGATATGGCTAGGAACAATACTCTCATTCCGGCATAATAATCAAGGAAAAAAAACAAAAAAACTTTGGGCAAAAGCTGTACGGGAGAAAACGCCGGAAAAATAGGCTTATTGGAAGTTACCTAGCTGGGAATATTTTCAGGCGCTGCGTAATATCATTGCGTCTGCTGCACCCATGCAAGCAAAGTTCCTTGATTTTTACATCGGAATCTTAGTACACGATGTAACTACAGAAGAGTCAAGTTTTAAATAGGAAAAATATAGAAACTCTTTGGTCATTTTTGAGCGAGATGCTAACGGTCTAATCAGATTCAATGATCTATGCTAAGCTACAGCTAAAAGTGCTACCACCATCGGCTGAATGGATTCGAAAACGGTAAAACTCAACTGTTTAACTCTAGGGGAGTTGGAAAATGAGCCTATTTTCAAAAATAGTGGAGTGTTCCTTTAAAAGTATTTCACAATATTTCTGATTTTATTGTATTTTTGATCAAATAAATGCAGTCTTGGTGAGCGGAAGAGACTTCTAAAATATATATGTGAAACAAAGTTTTCAAACAGTAGTATAGTACATTTGTCACATGACCTCACTATTTTGCATGTTTAACTCAACAAGTGGCATCCAATTATCATCTTGGAAATATTTACAACCATTTTGTCCACTTTAATTCAGTTTACAAATGTATAAAAATGAATACAATTGGATTAATATAACATAAAATATCAAACTCAACAAGTTTATTGCATTGCGTTATGGGATAAAGTATTTCACGTTATTTGCTCAAGTAGACTCGGGCAAATGTAATATGTCATCCAGATGTTCCATCATGCATACAGAAATTCACATTAAATACAGTAATAGTATGCATACTACTTACTTTCATAAATGGTAATTAGTATGCCAAACCAAAGCCAACCCACAGATATTGGCCTTTGAGATTGCTTCCCCATCTAACCTGAATATCTTTGGGAGTTTTTCCATGGCACTGTCACATTTGGCTTATTCACTGCCTACTTTTCTTTGTTAAGCTACTTTGGACCAATTTGAATAGAGAAAGTGCTCTACTAATAAAACAGAATTGAACTGAACTGAATTCCACTCTTGTTTTCCCAAAGATTTCCTGTGTTGATATTCTTATTGCCATGCCAACCTATCTTAAAAGCCCTCTCCATTTACAATTAATGCAGCTGTCCTTTAAAACATTTATTTGTTGATTTATTTATGCTTTATGCTACCCAGAGGAAACCCGCCGTATGTCTAAAAATCAAAGTGCTTATCATCAACACACAGATTTTGTGACAGTGAGGAGGTTTCATAAGCGTGACAAAGTTTGATGGATGCAAGATGGGAAAAAAGGGAATGAAAATGAGTGCTTTTTTTTCTTTTTTTCCCCTCTTCTCCATGCCTTGACTCCTCCATCTTGCGCTCCATGCATGAACGGGAGGCAGTCTGGAGTGTGAGTTGTGTTTCAATGACAGTTGCCCACAGAGAGGCACTAAAGTGTGCAGCCCTGCCAAGAACCCTCCAACCGATCGCTCATTCAAACGCTCAAAAGGCCTGGATCCAACCTCAGCAGAGACTGAACAGGCAGAAAACACTCGTACACTCACTTTAACACAGCCCTCGGACGCTTTACATCACAGCCCTCGGACGCTTTACATCACACACTAACAATAAAGCACCATGATATTGCCATACTTTTTTTTCATGGAAATAACACTGTATTCTTTTAAGTATTTTGGATCATGAAAATATGAGTATCAAGTATCACAATATTATACCAGATAATACATTTTTCATGCTATTCTTGGGAGTACCTTGCAGTACCTTGTAAATACTTTAAATACCATAGCCTATATATTGTGGTATTTGTGGTACATTCATGGTATTTTCACCTGTTACCATCACTATACCACTTTTTAAAGCAAAAATACAATGGTTTATGAATATTTACCATGCCATGCTTTTGATATGGTTCCATTGTAATACCATGATTTTTGTATACACCATGGTTATATGACAATTTTTTGGTTATGGCCTTAGAAAAAGTACTGTGGTGGTACCATGGTACAGAGACTATATCAGATGTTAATACTATGGTACTTTTTTGCAAGTGTGGTATCACGTAATAAAATGTTTTGGACATACTATGATATTCATAGAAATACCTTGTAGGATCATGTAAATAACATGTTTTTTTTACCTGATACCATATCATTGTGCCATCACATTTTTGAGGAAAAATGGTACAACCATAGTTTTATGGATATTTATTAAAGGGGTCATATGATGCGATTTCAAGTTTTCCTTTCTCTTTGGAATGTTACAAGCTGATTGTGCATAAATAAGATCCCTGAAGTTGCAAAGACTAAAGTCTCAAACCAAGAGATATTCTTTATAAAGTTTAAGACTCTGCCACGCCCCCCTAAAACGGCTCGTTCTAACACGCCCCCACATATCTACCTCACTATGTGGAAATATTAGCATAATGACGCCCAGATTTCAGTAACCGCAGTTAGTGTTGAAGCAGCCATGTCAGGGAGACGCTGTGTGTTTCTAGGCGAAAGCAAAAGCACTTTATTTGGCCTTCCGGAAGTAGATGCATTTAGGAATCTTTAAGATGACTTACAGCAGAACAGCAATGCATTTTATGGACGACCGTTTTGTGAACCTAGGAGAGGAGGTCATTCTGATTTTTGCTATGACAATCTGGTGCTTCTGATTCAGCTACTGTTTTGTTATTAGTTTTTTTTTTATTTGCTATTGACTGTTCAAATGCGAGTTTTGCGCATCTGTGTGTGGGTGTGTGTGTGAGAGAGAAAGAGAGAGAGAGAGCGAGAGAGAGAGAGCGAGATCGAGAGCAGATAGCAGGGGGTCCATCACGAGTGAGTCACTGTCTTAACCCGTGGCGTGTGTACTGCAAACACATCGCGCTTCATCCCTGTGTCCCGGTCACGTGACTACTGGTCCCCTTAGAAAATTCGGCTCTGTCTTTACCTTATTTTGAAAGAGACGGCTCGCGATTATGGGAAGGGCGTTCATTTATCGCCGCCGAGTGCTTGCGGTGTTCGGCCAATCACAATGCACTGGGTCAGTTGGCTAATCAGAGCAGACTGTGCTTGTCAAATGAGAGGGCTTTGTAGAAAACGAAGCGTTTGAGAGAGGCGGGCATAGAGGAACTACAATAATGTACAATATTTGAAAAAATGTGTTTTTTTAACATTAAAGCATGTCAACATATTCTGTTACACCAAATACACCAAATAATGATCTTTAAAAAAGCATCATATGACCCCTTTAAAGTAATACCATGTTTTTGCTATGGTAACATAGTAGTACCATGATTTGTATGGTTATAACTTACAAAAAGTACTGTGGTGGTACCATGGCATATCTGATGTTAATACTATGGTACTCTGAAACACTTACCATAACTTCCAAGAATACCATGGAAGTATACTATGGTACTTTTTTGCAAGTGTGAGAACCATGAAATACCTTGCAGTACAATGTAAATACCATGGTATTTTCACCTATACCATAGTACCTTTTACTTTAAGGGAAAATGGCAATACCATGGTTTTATGAATATTTGACATGTTTTTGTATGGTTATGTACTTTACAAAAACTACTGTGGCGTAACATTAGTGGTATCAGGTAATTTTGGTACATATGCACATGGTTCTTACAGTAATACCCTGGTAATACCATGTTACATATCTAAGATACCATGGCATATTAATTATTAGTAAGTACCCTGGTATATATCAAAAGTACCATGGTACCACCACAGTATGATTTAAGGGCATTAAAGCTCTTCAGCCACTTTTTAAGACATTAATTCCCATCTACAAAAGCAGCAGGCGTGAGACCTTATCACATTCAGAAATGATTCAGATCAAACGTCTGAAATTACATTAATTCAGAGGCTTTTTCTAAAGCTGTCTTCATGCCCCAAAAAAGTCATTTCCATAATAGTATTAAAATGAAGTTTCAGCACTGAATCGACTCTCTCCACCTGCTGGGACTGCCCGTCTGCATTAGTGGCTGACAGCGCTTGCAAGCACAGGATGAACAAACCCGACAGCTGAAAGTGTGTAAAACATTGAGCTGAAGCGTTAAGGCAAACACTCGCTCTCAAATGTCACCGAGGAGACGGGGGAGCTGACGGCAATGCTTTGACTGCATTTCTCACCTCGTCTTGATGCGCTAAATGCGCCCGGGCTCAGGTGAAGGCAGTCGCTTGCATGCAGCTCTCAAATCAGAGAAACCGGTTGGGACGTTTCAAAACATGCTACCTGTCAGCCGCTGCTTTGAAGCAAAGGGAAGCTGAAATATTAAGCATGTAAAATGCTCCGCGGAAATTGAGGTGCCATGTGCCTGACAGATGGTGCATGCTTTGCACCAACCGTTCCATCTGGCTGAAGTGACACCATCATATTCAGAGGTTCAGATTCATCATGGAGCTGTCACGGTGTTTGGTTGTGGTGCCCTGGACTGGCCACTTGAGGGCGCTCTGTCTGTTCTATGTTGTATGTGTTAAACTCCATTTCCCATAGTCCCCCTGCTTATTAATTCTGCTCTGATCAGTAGCACCTGTTATCATTTACTCATTATCCCAGCTATATATACCATGCTCACTCTGTCTGTCATTGCGTCTGGATTACATTGTCTTCTCAGTTTGTGGTTTCTGTGGTCAGGTTGGATTACCCTTTTTGCTACGTTTTTGTCCTGTTTTGTTCTGTTATTATTTCTAATAAACTGCACATGGAACTTACCCTGTTTCCTCCTGGCATTCCGTGACAGGAGCGTCTTCAAAGTTCAGTGCTGACGTTCTGAATGCATCGCTCATTCACATGCATCATTAGAGCTGTAGCCGCTTTAGGAGCGATTTCGCAGGGGCTGTGCTCTATTCCTCAACAATATCCTGCTTTTAATCTCTTTAAAAGGCGTCTGTTGGCAACAGTAAACATTTAGATGCTTAAGGAGCCTTATTCTCCAGTTTTAAAGTTCTTGCATAATTCCATTACAGTAAATGTGAGTTTATTGCCTTTTCTTTTAACAGCAGAGAACATGAAATCTGGGAAACCAAAATCACAACAAAGGGAGAAATGTGTTGTGTATCATTACATCACTTGCTCAGCAATGGATCCTCTGCAGTGAATGGGTGCCGTCAGAATGAGAGTCCAAACAGCTGATAAAAACATCACAATAATCCACAAGTAATCCACACCACTCCAGTCCATCAATTAATGTCTTGTGAAACCAAAAGCACCATCATTAGACATTTAAGGAAGTGTTATTATGGATTTTATTTTTGACTTGTATTGTGTTATTATGGACTTGAATTTTGCCCAGAAGCAACAGTACAGTTTAAAATTAAAATTACTTAAAGGATATTCACTCTGATCAACATTTCCTCAATTTTCTCACCCCCATGTCATCCAAGATGTTCATGTCTTTCTTTCTTCAGTAGAAAAGAAATTAAGGTTTTTGAGGAAAACATTCCAGGGTTTTTCTCTATATAGTGGACTTCACTGGGTGGAAGGTCCAAATTGCAGTTTCAGTGCCGCTTCACAGCGTGCTACACTCCCAGACAGGAGGATCTAATCTAGCGAAACGATCGTCATTTCTAAAAAAACTAAATGAGAATTATTCCCTTTTTAACTTCAAACGCTCGTCTTGCGCTATTCTACATGAACTGCATTTCCGGTTCATGACAGTTAGGTTATATTGAAAACCTCCCATCTCATTTTCTCCTCCAACTTCAAAATCATTCAAAATCGTCCTACATCGCTGTTTTACTGTTTTTTGTAAAGGGCGTTGACCTCTTTGCACTTTCACTTTGTACCTGGGCCGTTAACATCTGCAGCGATGGGGACGATTTTGAAGTTGGGAGGAGAAAATGAGATGGAGTTTTCCGCCCTACCCTTAACTGTTTGAATGTGAACTGCACAAAGTACTCATGCGCATGGGGGGGGGGGGGGGGCAGAGCTACACAACAAGCTTTAAGGTTAAAAAGTATATAATTTGTATTGTTTTTTAGAAAATGACAGATCGTTTCGATAGATAAGACCCTTCTTCCTCGTCTGGGATCGTGTAGAACGCTTTGAAGCTGCACTGAAGCTGCAATTTGGACCTTCCACCCAGTGAACCCCACTGAAGTCCACTATATAAAGAAAAACCATGGAATGTTTTCCTCAAAAACCTTAATCTTTCTACTGAAGAAAGAAAGCATGAACTTCTTGGATGACATGGGGGTGAGTAAATTATGAGGAAATTGTAATTCAGAAGTGAACTAATTCTTTAAGGATAGATTTGTTTCTTACAAACATGCAGCTTTTCACTTCGCAAGATGTTAACTGATGGACTAAAGTGGTGAGAATTACTTGTGGATTATTGTGATGTTTTTATCAGCTGTTTGGACTCTCGTTCTGACGGCACCCATTCACTGCAGAGGATCCGTTTGTGAGCAAATGATGTAATGCTACATTTCTCCAAATCTGTTCAGATGAAGAAACAAACTCATCTACATCTTGGATGGGCTGAGGGTGAGTACATTTTCAGCAAATTTTCATTTTTGAGAGAACTATTACCTAAAACTCAACAATCGTGAAATGTGGTTGCAACCCAATGTGACTGATGTTCTGCACTGCATTTGCACAGAATCCTTTAAAATAAGACTAGGATAATTTATTACAAAATCAATGTGTTGATTTTAATTTCATGTTAACGTTAATCAAAATCATGCACACACACTTTTCTTTTAAGAGTGTTCTGCATGTCAGAGTAAACATTTTAGTGCATTTAATGATCCCAGAAATGAATCCAGTGCAATTAAACACAAAACATGCACTAATATATTCTCTTTTCAGGGCACTGGTCAAGATGAGCCGATCCTTTAGGCCATTCATTAGTTTTGTCGGATTCACTCAACCAATGCGATCAGTCAGGGCTGATTAACACTGCCTGATAATTTCATTAACACTCCAAGGCAACAGATGCTCGGCTGTGAAACTCTTGTGTCAGGATGTTTACACTAAACTGTTTCCTCACGTTTTCATCGGGAAACGTTAAAAAGGGCCTTAATTTGTCTGTTCGTTTGACAGGTTCTGCCACCTTTTTTAAATACTGCCAACCTGATAAGCGAGTGTAAAAGCCAAAGGCTCAGAGCTGCTAACCAACAGATTGATGGGTAGATCCCAGCAAGAAGAAAAGCGTCCACATTTTGCCCTTCAGCAAAACACCGATTGCTCCAGGGGGATTGAACCTGAAACTAGAATAGAGCAGCGTTTGCCTGTGCAAAATTCAATATTGTTTTTCATCTGTAAGTTGTTTGGTAAAGACTAAGATGAATGACAAATGTAACACTGTTTCTGGAAGCTACCACATAATATCTCAGCTGAGGTTGAGGGAGGAATTGTAGCTTAAATAATAATAAATAAATCATTTCTTAAAATTATAATAACACACTGTTCCAAGACAGCTAAAATAATTAGTACCATATAAATGTGAAAATAATACATTCATTAATATTAGTATTAAAGTAGTTCATGTGTTACAATAATGTGTTGCAATGCTATAAATGTTAAATTAGAATACTACATGAAGTCCGGATGCTCCACAAGGCTTTCAATTAGTTGATCTAATTTCTATTTTAATTAGTGCTGGCAAACGATTAATCGCGATTAATCACATCCAAAATAGATGTTTTTGTTTACATAACTATTGCGTGTTCTTGTATATTTATGTACAGTGGTGTGAAAAGTTTTTTGCCCCTTCCTGTTTTTTATTTTTGCATATTTGTCACACTTAAAAGATTCAGATCATCAAACAAATTTTAATATTACACAAAGATAATGCAAGTAAATGCAAAATGCAGTTTTTAAATGATGATTTCTTTTATTAAGGGAAAAAAGCTGTCCAAACCTGCCTGGCCCTACGTGAAAAAGTAATTGCCCCCTAAATCTAATAGCTGTTTGTGCCACGCTTTGCAGCAACAACTTCAGTCAAGTGTTTGCGATTACTGGCAATGAGTCTTTCACATCGCTTTGGAGGAATTTTGGCCCACTCTTCTTTGCAGAATTGTTTTAATTCAGCCACATTGGAGGGTTTTTGAGCATGAATGGACTGTTTAAGCATCTCAATCGGATTTAAGTCCGGACTTTGATTTGGCCACTCCAAAACCTTAATTTAGTTTTTCTTGAGCCATTCAGAGGTGGACTTGCTGGTGTGTTTGGGATCATTGTCCTGCTACATAACCCAAGTGCGCTTGAGCTTGAGGTCACAAACTGATGACACAAACTGACATTCTCCTTCAGGATTTTCTGATAAAGAGCAGAATTCATGGTTCCATCAATTAAGGCAAGTTGTCCAGGTCCTGAAGCTGCAAAGCAACCCCAGATCATCCCCTACCACCACAACCATGTTTGACTGTTGGTATGATGTTTTTTTTATAAAATGCGTTGTTGGTTTTACTCCAGATGTAACGGTACACACACCTTCCAAAAAGTTAAACTGTCCACATAATATTTGCCCAAAAGTCTTGGGGATAATCAATATATTTTTTGGCAAATGAGAGATGAGCCTTTGTGTTCTTTTTGGTCAGCAGTGGCTTTTGCCTTGGAACTCTCCCATGGATGCCGTTTTTGCCTATTCTCTTTCTTATTGTTGAATCATGAAAACTGACTTTAATTGATTCAAGTGAGGCCTGCAGTTCTTTAGATTTTGTTCTGGGTTCTTTTATGACCTCTCGGATGAGTAGTTGTTTTGCTCTTGGAGTAATTTTGGTTGGCCGTCAACTCCTGGGAAGGTTCACCACTGTTCCAAGTTTTCTTAATTTGTGGATAATGGCTCTGACTGTGGTTTGCTGGAGTTCCAAAGCTTTAGAAATGGCTTTATAATCCTTTCCAGACTGATACATGTCAACTGTTTTGATTCTCATCTGTTCTTGAATTTCTTTAGATCGCAGCATAATGTGTTGCTATTTAAGCATGCTTCACTTTGTCAGAAAGGTTCTTTTTAAGTGATTTCTTGATTCAACGGGTCTGGCAGTAATCAGGCCTTGTTGTGGCTAGTGAAATTTAACTCAGCTCTCTAAAATAATGTGGTTAATTGCAGTTTTTCATGATTTACGATTTAATTTTTTCTGTATGGCCACGTAGGTTTGGACAGCTTTTTTTCCTTAATAAATGAAATCTTCATTTAAAAACTGCATTTTGTATTTTTTTGCATTATCTTTGTGTAATATTAAAAGTTGTTTGATGATCTGAATCTTTTAAGTGGGACAAATATGCAAAAAAAAAAAGTAGTAGGGCCAAAACCTTTCACACAAAACTGTATATATAATACACAACATGCCGTATATATTTTGAAAATATTTTACATTTATCCATTTATATTCATAAGAATTTATATTATCTACTAAATATATTAATATATAAACAAAATGTTCCTGAATATATACGTGCGTGTGTGTGTATTTTATATATACATAATAAATAACACAGTACACACACACTATATTATGCAACAAAAACTTTTATTTTGTGGATGCGCTTAATCGTTTGACAGCACTATTTTTATATATAATTTGGTAAAATATACTATAATTTAAATAGCATTTTATTTTTTCTTTTGATATTCATATTATTATTAATGTTGAAAACATTGTGCTATTTTTGTGGAAACCATGATGCATTTTTTTCAGATTATTTATTAAATAGAAAGTTCAAAAGAACATCATTTATTTGAAATAGTAAACTTTTGTAATAATATCAAATGTCTTTACTGTCACTTCAAGCAATTTAATTAGCTGGCAATTCATAAAGTGTCTCCTAAAATGACTACTACAATCTTTAGGTTGTCCACATCTCATCTACTTTTACTCTTTCCCCTCAATCCTTCCCTCACAGCTACGATTCTTGTCTTTTTTATGCTGTAGGACACCACTGCTCAAAGAAAACTCGAGAAAGTCTCACCAATTCCCAGTGACAAGAGAATCCTCTATGTGAATGATGAAGAGGTGCTGAGCTGAAGAGAAGCTGTCAGTCACCCTCCCCTCAGCAAACCTCCAGGGCATCAGATGCAAACCTCTCGTTCGGAGGAAACTACAATAGAAAGCACTTTCCAAGATCCACTGTACGCATGCAGGCCGCCAGCCCACGGTATAGCTACAGGATAGCAGATATTACGCAAACCGCCCTACTGTCAGAGCTTTTATAATGGCAGTGATATTGCATACAACACTGTATTCTGCCACATGCTTAACTGAAATAATACCATAATGCCAGCCAACACATTACGCTAGAGATATTACCTAACGCTTATATTTTATGGAACATGCCAGCGTTCAACCGATCTACATCAGCGTTTGTTTTCATATCCGAATAGGGAAATATGATATTAGCAAAACAAACACCTGGTGATGGATTCAGAACCAGACAGAAGCCCATCGTATCCTGAATCAACAAACCCACACAAGTACAATCAAATGAATCATTCTATGAAACGGATGCCTTTTTCATTTTTTTCATCTTTTAAAATCTATTTATTTTGAAATACTTTGTAAAAAATTTAAGTTTTATTAAACCATAATTTAATTAAAGTCAATGTTTTATACATGTATCTGTAATTCATTGCTTTATTGGGGGGCCCCAGAATGTATTACAGGTTATTATAATTTGAATTACATTACTTTAAAATATAGTAGATAAATGACAAAGGTAAGACTGTTCCTGCATCTCATAAAAAATATTTCAGCTGAGGTGGGCTGACAATTGTAACCCTAGTTAGGAATATGAATTGTATGACTGGATTAAAAAAATTAACTTCAATAATCATAAAGTAATATTTTTAGAACTTTTTTTTCCCCCAAAATATATTTAGGAGTGAAAGTGAGTAAAACAACTTTTAATTTTAATTAAATGGAAGAAATCAATTTTTAGAAATTATAAAGTACTTTTTGTATTTAATATATTTATATTATACAAAAATTTTATTAAATTATTTTATAATATTAAATAATTTGTAAGTGACATTTTAAACAATGTATCAGACAAATAAAGTATTAATAAATTGTATTGTGCCATCTTGAGTCACATTAAAATATTAATTGAAAATAATTATTTAATTTTTCCCATCTGCACTGCTGGTAGTTATGCCACTGGCTGATATTTATACAAATATTCACTTTTAATTAATCACTTGTGTACTATACAAAAAATCATGGTAATGAGGCTTGATAAACAAAAACATCATAAGAAGCAATAACAAAAATGTCTATAATTACCCATACACTAAAAATAAAGGTTCTTTATTGGCCTATTATATTCTAGGTGGTTCCATTGCACAAAAGTTTTCCATCTGGAAAAGGGTTCTTTAGATTAATTTTAAAAAGGGTTCTTATAAGAAAGGTTCTTTGGGGAACCTAAATGGTTCTACTATGACATCACTGTGAAATCCCCTTTTTGGAACCTTTATTTTTAAGAGTTATTTACATGTTAATGAGTCAAAAGACACCGGTTTCGCAAAATAACCCAATGCTCAGGTCTCCATAAATCCACACATTTGAGCCTGTAGTCTTCTGAGAGAGAACTTGTTTTAGTTCCTATCAGACATTTCCTGCGGGACATTCTTGCCCTTTCTATTCAGATTTGGCTTTGTGTATCAGAGATCTGTGGTGAAAGACGGGAAGTGATGTGATGGGAAGAGTTTCAGAAGGTGCAGAACAGACAGTCTGTCACCTAGAGAGTTCTGGCCCTGTGAAAATAACACAGCACCGCCAGAATTGTCTATCTGATTTTTGGGAGAGCTACTGTGAATTTGCTTCAAACTTTGCAGGCGATAGTTCTGTGGTTGAGTTAGGGATATTTCAGTCAAAAATGAGAAATCGCACTCATTTACTCATTCTAAACCTGTATGACTCTCTTTCCTCTGTGGAAGCGGAGCATGAGTCCTATGACTGCTTTTATGGTGCTTTTGAAGCATGAAAGCTCTAGTTCCCATTTATTGTAATGGCATGGAACAGAGCCACCAGCACAATTCTTCTATGAATGAAAGAACACCAAACACAATGATGGAGAGCAAATAGTGACATGAAAGAATTGTTTGTTTAAAATACAATACATAGATTTATTTGAGTCACCAATAAAAAATACTCTCCATATTTTCATGTGTTTTGTTGCATGGAAGAGCTCTCTAACTATCATATCACTAGCGGTAAATAAAGATCGCTAGAGTGTAACTAAGATCTTGTTCCCTTTAACAGTACAGAGTGTGCCAAAACAATGAGAACTCAACTATTACGGGACGTGATCCAAAATTAACACGAGGGATATGATAACTTTTGTAATCTAACCCTTGGCTTCTAGTTATGGAAAGAACTGGGTTCAGTACAAATTTAGTTTTAAGCAATTAATCACAGATGTTGTCGATTTCTAGACAATTTCAACTCATCATCTACAAACTCTTATGCTCTGTGCAATTCAACTCATATTTTCAACTACTGTAAATGAAACAAAAGCCACTTTGACTCGGAAGCTAATGTGGAAATCTAGAATTTAAATAACTGTACAGTTGCAAAGCAAATGCTTTTTGCCATTAAATTGCCATTTTGTTTAATCAAACAACATATTCTGAGCAGACACCGGAATAATGCATGGTTAGCGATGTCAATCTAAACTGAATGGAACACAACATTAAAATGTTTAAGTTTACAGAGGAAGGAAAAACACTAAATATACCCACAAGGCTTATTATTATATGGGTTAACATCCCCAAGACTTAATATGGCTATTACACGAATATTATATATTACATGAATATTATTAAAATATTAGGCTATATGAATTAACATGAGAGTAGTCGCTTACCATTCTTGCATGTGTAGTTATCTCTTGTAATGGTCATGTAAAGCTGGTCAACCTGGAATCTTTAGCATGATACCAACAGGAACTACATGATAAACTACATGTAAAATAGTACTGTTTGTAGCAAACCACACTCACATTATGTCAGTAAAGATACACTCACGCAGACAGTAAGTTATGCTTGCTAGTAGGCCTTCCTTTACTAGTCAAAAATAAAATAAATAAAATACTACAAGATATGACACTCGTTTGTCTTAAAGGGGTCCTACTATGCTTTTTCACTTTTTCAACTTTAGTTAGTCTGTAATGTTGCTGTTTGAGCATAAAAAAGATCTGCAAAGTTGCAAAGCTCAAAGTCCACTTCAAAAGGAGATATTTTATTTAACAGAAATCACTTTTCAAAAACTACAACGAACGACTCGTTTGGACTACAACGCATATTTTCCGGGATTTGTGATATCACAAATTTCGACGAATGGGACGAGACCTGGTTGAGCTGCACTAGAGAAGGCAATGAGTGTTATCACTATGTCAGAGACACGCTAGCTTTCCCAAGGCAGATGAACTTAGAGTGGTTACAATCATCCGGGTTTAAATCTCGCTGAAATTGATTTGATTTTGACGCAATATTTACACTGAAGCTCGCAGGCGGCTATGGTAAGGGGCGTGACATTTCCCGACCAGGTGCCGAGTGCTCCCAATCACAACACACACTGGCCCAGCTAACCAATCACAGCACACATTGGCCCAGCTAACCAATCACAGCACATTTCGTATTTCAGAAGGCGGGCCTTCATTTGATACAGGAACTATTCGAGCCGTTCATGCCAGACTGGGGAGAGAGGTGTTGTAATAATGTAAAATATGTGAAAAATAATGTGTTTTTCGAACAACCTAGTATGAGAGCCTGTTCTAGTACACCCCCAAAACAAAATCAAGACTTTGTAAGTTTGTATGCATGCATCGCGTGTGGGTGTCTCCGCTTCACTGTGATTGGCTGATCACGCCGTCAACTGAATAAACCCCGCCTACGACGTTAACAGGTGCGCGAATAACCTGCATGCGTCAAACCGGTGAATATAGAGAGAATAATTACAAAATAGACTCAGATATCAAAACCTTCAGTCAAAATTTACTTAAAATTACGCGAACTAATAAATAAAAAAATTAAGCTGTAGTTGCACCTCTGCGACTATCAACACACGTTTGACCAATGATAGTCTGGTAGGATTCGATGATATAATAATTGCGACTAATAATAAAACACAAAGAACAGTTTGTAGCATTAAAGACAATTCTAACGTATGCGTTAACCTATTATTTTAGTAATTATTTTTGAAGCAATGTTTAACACGCATACGTGACAGTTTGTTTTATAAAAGCAAAAACATATAGGCAATATTGTTTAGCTGCTTATAGTGTATGAAAATGCTCTTCCTTTAACCTAGAATCTGGAAACGTCAAATGGAGCTGGAATTTACACTGGACCAAAATAATCCAAACGCAGAGAGGTGTCTTTTCCTTCTCATTTCAGATCATCACACACCATGCGCTGTCGGAAAATAAACACCATTTTTTTTGACTAGAGGACAGAATCGTGTTAAGGAGCCACATGCACTCGCGCATGTCCCGATTAAAGACGAGTTGCCCACGCGCGTGGAACTGAGCTAAATTTAAACAGCAAGTGATTAAAGAGCTGCTCGGGGAAGAAAAACAGTGGATGAACCAACACAGTCATTTGACTTCTTGTTCACGTATCTGCATGAATAATGCAACAGCATTGCATTTATTACACCAGGTCAGGGAGGGTGAGTGATCCTGCTTTTTTTTTATCTCAATCTTGCGCACAGAAACTCGTAATACCGTAAAGGACGCATGCTTATGAATGGACACACACACAAGCTGACAACAGACCAATGCATTTTCATGTCATTCCATGCACTTTCATTTCAGTTAAAGCACAAGTCCAAAGGGTCCTGAGTGTGATTTACAACATTAAGCACGATGCCTATGCATTACATCTATACATGTGATCCATTATAAAACCACATTCATTTGGAATCCCGCAGCGTTACTCTGTGTCCACGCGCGTTTTTATGCAGCAGATCCACACAGAAGCATGTTTCTTCATTATTTCTGCCCCACTTTTGTCTTGAAAACAATTCTGACAGCGCATGCACCAGCCAAACTGATCAAAACAGGCATGTTTGTCTCATGCGATCTTGTTCGCAAACCTCACGTCACACCAGGGTGACTAAACTCAAATACTTCGTGTTGCAACGAGTCTTTATCAAATAGGCTGTGCGTAATCGTGCTAAAAGTGAGGTGTGTGTTATTAAAGTTTCCAGGGCTCTTTCTGTTAAACAGCAGTGTCAGTGCATCAAAGACACAAGGGCATCTGAAGGAATCAGTGCAGTAATGAACATTACCTTGGGTTGTGATCTCTCCCCATAAGATTCCCATCCAAACCATCAAGCCAACCAGCAGAGCATCACTTTGAACTCCCAGCATGTTAAGACACAGTCCAAAGGGGGTCCAGCCCAGAATAATCACAGATGCGGCCGTTGAAGTCCACAGCAGAGCAGCTTAGTGTCAGAGACGTGGAGTTCAACTCACAGGCAGCGTGTGTGCATGAGCTCCTGTGTTTTCACAGCTCTGTGATGTCGGTTTGGTCTCTGTCTCCAGCTCTCTTCATCTCTCCTCTGCTGAACTCCGCAGTGTGTCTTCTCCTTCACTCACCCCTCCTCTCTCTCTCTCTCTTGGATATGGTATAAAGTGCTGGATGCTGTGGGGAGAATATACTTCTAGTTTAAAATCTGAATTCCGGGATATAATGAATGCTTATTTGTTACTGATAGATAGATAGATAGATAGATAGTGTTTGATCTGAAATAATCACAAGCCCACACTTTTTTAACCAATCAGAAATGTTATGACATACATGAAGAACTCATTTCTGAGAATGGTGTGACAACTAACCCCAGTCTTCATTTTACCATAAAGGCAATTTAAAACTCCCAGCGGAGAGGCTAGTCTCTACTTACATTACCAAATGTTTTTCCCAAATCAATCCACAGTGAAGCCCATATGATATCATGCATGACTTCACCGGTCAAGGGAATTCATAGTCCAGTAACAGTGTTATCATTTATCCCACATCTCTTATTTCTGGCTAAAAGGCCGCTGGCCTGCACTAAGAAATGAGATAGACCTCGAGTTTGAGGTGCCGTGAACTCAGTTTCAGACAGATATGCCCGGCTATGTGAGAAGAGCTGGACAGAAACCACATAAAGACCTCCAGCCCGCTTTGAGATATGTGATGCTTTGATGCAATTTTTTTTTGTCAATCCAGCGGCCTGAGAAGAAAATAATTTCTCTGAAAGCATCATTTTCAAATTCTTGTTAGCTGGGTCTAGCTGCTTTGCGATAATCTTTGTTAATTACTTCTGAGTGAGTGTTCCAGAAAAGAAATGAAAACATTCATCAGGAGAAATTCGCTTAAAGGAATAGTTCACACAAAAATGAAGACATTTTTAACTTCAAACCATCCTGTATCCTTAATATTGTTTTCTCTGACAAATCTCATCTGAATCAGGAGAGAAATATGCAAAGATCAAGTGCCGTTTACAAGTGAAACAAGTCCAAAATAGTTCTAAACATACGGATTTTGATGAGAGAGGACAACAGGGGATGGACTTTTTCGCTGGAGAAAGCTTTATTATGAATTATGGACTCTCTTCTGTGGAACAAAAGAATGATCTTCAATAAGATATTTAGAAAAAAAAATTCCCAGTGCAATGAAAGTCAATGGGGTCCAGTGTTGTTTAGATGTTATAAAAAAGGAAGGAGCATTTTGAATGTCTAAACCTTTATATCTACGATCAAGTGACTGCTTCCAAGGCTGTAAGAGCACAGCTCAGTGTTGGCAATGCCATTCACCCGTACAGACTGAGGCACGACACATGTATGGCTCATTGCCCAGCACTGAAACCACTGTGTTTGCTGTAGTTAAAAGTCAGATGCTGTATATAATGATGCTGTTGCATTTATTTTAAAACAGATAAAGTGAAACTCCTCCTCGTTTTTAGCAGTGCAACCACATATTTGTTGGATTTTGTGCCAGAACTTTATGCAGCAAAATAATTAACATGTATTTTTTTTTCCTGAAAACAGCTAAACCAGTAACATTTATATTATAGATCACAACATTTATATGCATCTGCTGACACTCATCCAAAGTGATGTACATTGCATTCAATGTACATTTTTATCACTTCATGCATTCCCTGGCAACCAAACCCATGACCTTGGTGTTTTGCTAGCCCACACTCTTCTCTTTAAGCTAGAGAAATGAAGAAAATCTCAGTGACTGACACTCTATTGACACGCTATAGAGAGGTTCCATCCCTCCCTTTCCTTGAGAAAATCTTAATTAGATCTGAGGAGGTCTAAGGATTATCTGTGATTTTCCGGCACTGTCTCCGCTTTTCCTGCCATCTATCAGCCAGTTGCTGTAATTCCACAGTGAAATGCCACCAAACGAGCAAATCCACAATATGCTTAGTTTACTTAGGAAGTGCTGAAACAGGTATTCTGCAGCTAATGTGGGGATTTTTATATATATTTTTTTAGTTTTCAGCACCTTTGGAGCATTTCAGGAACAATTCAAGTCAACTTTAAATGGCATTTGCAACCCATTTTTGCTGCTGTAAGGTGATGCATTTTTAAGTGAAACAGGATATTCAATGAGATGAAAAAATCTGTAGAGCAGGAATTGATTTTATTCACCAGGAACTGATAATGAAAAGTAGTGATACATACCAGCACTGCTTCTTTAAATCTACTGTTACTTGCTGTTATTGCAGCAACATTAAATTACTGCATTAACTATTGGCAAGATTTTAGAAAGGTTGCATTATCTACAATCACGGACTAAAACCAAGACTATGCAAACAGCTTTTTGGCTATTGGTTTAAATAATTTTGCCTTCCAAAATCCATTTTTCCCTCCCTAGATGAGGGACTTTCAAAAGGGGTGCAAGGTGTAATTATGAGATTAATCACACACACGTGTGTGTGTGTGTGTGTGTGTGTTATAGATATATATATATATATATAGTATATGTATGTATAAAGGCATTATTATTCCATCATTTTTTATTTAATTTATTAAAACAAAATAAACTTTTTATTCCATTACAGCTTTATATTAGATGTATAACCTTCCATATATAGTGGGTATGGAAAGTATTCAGACCCCTTTAAATTTTGCACTCTTTGTTATATTGCAGCCATTTGCTAAAATCATTTAAGTTATGTTTTCCCCCTCATTAATGTACACACAGCACACCATATTGACAGAAAAACACAGAATTTAAATTTTTGCAGATTTATTAAAAAAGAAAAAACTGAAATATCACATGGTCCTAAATATTCAGAACCTTTGCTGTGACACTCATATATTTAACTCAGGTGCTGTCCGTTTCTTCTGATCATCTTTGAGATGGTTCTACACCTTCATTTGATTCCAGCTGTGTTTGATTATACTGATTTTTTTTTATTAGGAAAGCCACACACCTGTCTATTATAAGACCTTACAGCTCACAGTGCATGCCAGAGCAAATGAGAATCATGAGGTCAAAGGAACTGCCTTGAAGAGCTCAGAGACAGAATTGTGTTAAGGCACAGATCTGGCCAAGGTTACATAAAAAATTTCTGCTGCACTTAAGGTTTCCTAAGAGCACAGTGGCCTCCATAATCCTTAATTGGAAGACGTTTGGGATGACCAGAACCTTCCTAGAGCTGGCCGTCCGGACAAACTGAGCTAGCGGGGGAGAAGAGCCTTGATGAGAGAAGTAAAGAAGAACCCAAAGATAACTGTGGCTGAGCTCCAGAGATCCAGTCGGGAGATGGGAGAAAGTTGTAAAAAAAGTCAACCATCACTGCAGCCCTCCAAAAGTCGGGGCTTTATGGCAGAGTGGCCCGACGGAAGCCTATATACCGGGCAAGGACACATGTAAAGACCGCATGGATGTTTGTTAAAAAACACCCCCCTGAAGAACTCAAGAGGGAGAAATAAGATTCTTGGTCTTTTTGGCAATCCTAAGCGGATGTGGGGTTTAGAAACATCACTGCATTTGCCTCTCACTGTCCAAGCTTCAGTCCCCCCATACAGTGAAGAAGGCGGTGGTCCTGTGGCAGCATCATGCTGGGGGGGGGTTTTTCAGCTGCAGGGACAGGACGACTGGTGCAATCGAGGGAAAGATGAATGCTGGGGCCAAGTACAGGCGATATTCCTGGATGAAAACTTAGCAAGAGTGCTCTAGGACCTCAGATCTGGACGAACCTCCCGTCTTGACCTGCTCAACACTAGAAATGCCGACCCTAAGCGCCACAGCCTACAAAGACCGAAGGAAGTGGCTTCACAAACCTAAACTCTGGACTCCGTCTTGAATGGCCCAGCCAGAGCCCTGACTTAAACCCAATTGAGTATCTCTGGATAGACCTAAAAATGGCTGTCCACCAATTTTTACCATCCAACCTGACAGAACTGGAGGATCTGCAAGAAGGAATGGCAGAGGATGCTCAAATCCAGGTGTGAAAAATTTGTTGCATCTTTCCCAAAAAGACTCTGGCTGTATTAGATCAAAAGGGTGCTCTACTAAATACTGAGCAAAGGGTCTGAATACTTCAGGCCATTGATATTTTTCAGTTTTCTTTTTTTATTATACTAAATCCTGCAAAAATGTCAGAAATAATTCTGTGTTTTTCTGCAATATGTGGGTGCAGTGTGTAGATTATATGATTTGGGGCCCCAAAATAATAACCTGATTTAGCAAATGGATCTTCGCAACTCTATCACAAAGAGTGAAAAATTTGTAACTTTAAGGGGGTCTGAATTATTTACGTACCCATTGGATATGTTTGTATTGCTTTATGATTATTTATTTTTATAAAGTGTTATATATTAGGAAGGGGGTCCTTTGAAATGGCATCATCACATTTGGGGGTCCATGGCATGAATAGACATCAGTGTTTTAACAACCATTGGAAATTTGTTTCAGAGGCGGCACAAGTATAAGAAAAAGCATTTTATTTTTTTTATTTATAACAAAATTACTGATGGATCATCCTTAATAAGAACTTTGATGTGTTTTGAGAAAGTAAATTAAATTTAGTAAATTTTGATGTCATGTTGACTTTAAAGCACACTTGTCACGTTCCTGAACAGGCGTTTGGCACTGTGCACCACATGTTTGTGTATAATGCATTGCATTAGACAGCCCACAACTGCTCTTTCACGAGTTCACACTTACTTATAATGAACCGAGTAAAATTTATGCATATTTGGCTCCCTTTCCCTGGCCTGTCGGGGATGAGGGCTCCCGAGCATCGGTTAAGTACTCTCGAGCCGGGTACTTCTAAACCTGGCTCGGGGAGGGGGGAGAGGTCCCTGAGCGCGGGGAGTTATAGCCGGACCCAAAAATCGCCCCCATCCTTTGATGGTTCCTCCCGTGCTGGGTGGAACGGGCTGAAGGTGCGGAGTGGGGTGGTGGAGGATGCAAGGGACGGGTAGATAAATGGATTTTGGGGAAGGCTGCTTGCTATGTTTATTAGAGGTATCTCTGTAGCTGATGGTATAGACTCGTGTATTCTTGATAGATGAACTGGCCGTGTTAATTTACTCTTGTGAGCGTCATCCCGCGAAAACTGGTTAATTTAATAAAACATAATTTCGCGAGTTCACACTTACATATAATGAACTGATTAAAGGTTATGCGTATTTGGCGTGCTTTCCGGGGAGAGGGCTCCGAGCTCGGTAGTTACTCTCGAGCCCGGGGTACTCCCCATGGCCGGGGAGAGGGGTCCGAGCTCGGGATTAAGCCCGGACCCAAAATGCTCCCCCAAAGATGCAATTAGTATAGGACAGCAGCCAGAGAGGAGCATTGATAACCCCCCAAATATGCAGAACTTAAAATTGGTGGGTGCTGGACATCGCTTGAAGTAGCGGCACTGCTGAGGCTTAGGAGAGAGAACTAAAGGCTTCTGCGGAAGCGGGCGCTGTCGTGCGGCAGTGTAAAAATTACAGCTAATGCTCCAGCCGGAGCGGGAGGGGAGTGGGAATTGCTGCGGCAGTGGGGAAATATGGAAAAGACTCCTGCGGGAGTGGGGACTGCTGTGGCAGTGTGGAAATACGGAAAGCGCCAGCGACGTGAGCGGGATAGCTGCGGCAGTGGGGAAAAATAGGAACATTTCTAAAGCTCCATGCGGGAGCAGGGAAATGTCTGCGGCAGTGGGGAAATAGGAAAGCCTGAGGGGAGCGGGCCTGCTGTCGGCTAGTGGGCGAGAAAATGGACAACAGCTGAATGCGGGATTGCCGGGCACGCTGCGGCAGTGGGGAAACATGATGGAAAGATACGGCGCGGAATGGGCGCACTGCTGCGGAGCGGGGCCATAACGGGTAAGCCTCTGCCGTGGGGTATGCGGCGGCTGTTGGGAGAATGTAGTGGGGATGGTCGTTATAGGTGACTGTAGGTGAGGTACCAAGGGGGTAGCCATCCCGGTGCCGGTTCTCGCGGCAGTTTGATACCTTTTCGGCTGAACGGGATGGGACGGCTGTTTAAATGGGTGGCTTCGAGGCGGGCAAAGTGTTCGGTGGCTGGGTAGGGGGCAAGGCGGCCGAAGGAAGGGCAGGTTTATGCGAGAGGCCTAGGAGGAAAGTGAGCTGCCGGGCGGAAGGCTTGCGGAGGCGTTGCTCAGCTTGCGGGTGCTCCGGATGCGGGTAAAAGAGGGGGGGGACGGGGGGGGGGGGGGGGGTGGGCGCTTGGCGGAGAAATATGGACTTAAAATGCTCTCTGCGGGAGCGGGCCATTGCTGCGGCAGGCAGTGGGGCAATATGCAAAAATCTAACTCCTGGGCGACGGAAAAATGCTGCGGGCCGTGGGGAGGAAATATGGAAAATGCTCCGTCGGGAGCGGGGCACTGATGCCTTGGCAGCAGGTGGAAATATAGAAAACGCTCCTCTGCGGGAGCAGCGGTACTGAAGAGGGCACGTGGGGACGTAAAGAACAAAGCTCTGTGGGATCTTTTGTTTAGCGGGCACTGCTGCGGCAGTGGGGAATATGGAAAAGCTCCTGCGGGAGCGGAAACTGCTGCAGCAGTGGGGAAATATGGAAAAGCTCCAGCGGAACCGCGGAATAACTGCCTGACGGGGCCAGTGGGGAAATATTGGAAAGCTCTTGAGGGAGTGGATTAACTGCCTGCGCGTGGGGAAAATATGGGATCGCTCCTGGGGAGCGGGGACTGCTGTGGCAGTGGGGAAATATGGAAAGAGGCTCCTGCGGGAGCGGGCACTGTTGCGGCAGTGGGGAAATATGGAAAAGGTCCTGCGGGAGCAGGCACTGCTGGTTTTGAGTGGATGGGGCTGTACTGACATTTAAAGGGGTTGGCCGATGAGGGTTCGTTGGGCTTCCTTGATGTGGGAGCGGTCCGATCTAATGTAGCTCTTGAAAGCTTCTGACGACCAGCGACTGAGTGCTTGTATCTGCTGATGGGAGAGGCCTTTTTGGGCCGCTGTGGTAGCCGCCCCGATTTGAAATGAATGGCTGGAAAAATTATCCGCTGGGAAGCCGGATAGGAGAAGAACTGATTTAAGGTGCTTTTGAAACCAGAAACGGGTGACGGGACGATTGGAATCATCTGTAAAAAGGGGATCGGATGGGAGTTTGGACTGTGATTTATTGAGCTGGATGAAGGCTAGGAGGGCCCTGGTATGGTAGTATGGGTGATTGGAAGTTGAAAATAAAAATGAAATGGCCTTCCCTGGTCTGGTCTGTTTTACTTTGCTTGATGAACTAAGAGATGGTTTCATCATCCAGCACCGTTAGATCGGAAAGCTGGGTTTTTTCCCTTTTGGGTGTATTTCGGGTTTGACCACCCGCGCCGCACGCACCCCGCGCCCTAGCTGACCGCTCCATGTTCAGCCTCTTGAGGGGAATTAACCAAAGAAAGCCAGGATGAACAAGCCTCAGGTGTGGGCCGGTCGTGAAATGGCAATGATAAATCCTGCGCGAGGCCGTTTAGAAATACATTTGGTCACACTTACACATCGGAGTAAGGTAATGGGTTGCATGTATCTGGGCGGTGGGAGGCGACCTCTCCCTCTTTGGTCTAATCAATTTGATGTCCCAGTAGTGGGATGGTCTGACTAATGGCTACTCTGGTTGTGAGGGTGAACGTAAAGATGTTTGTGGAAAAAACGGGATTCCCGCTTAGAAACCCTAATGGAGCTGATTTGGAGTTGTTTTGTACCATGTTTAATGGTGAGAGATGAATGAGGTTTGGTGATACGCGCACCGCAATCGCGGAAAAGTCGGGACTGGAGGTTGTACGGTGGAGTGACACGACTTTAAAGCACTCTCCAGCGCCTACGTCACCCCGATGGGAGCGAGTCCTGGTGCTCCTGGGGGCGACGGGTTGTAGGATAGAGTTGAGGGAAGCTTTGAGTAGTGGTCTCAGAGGATGATTTAAGGGAATATCAGCTCTGAATAGGGATTCGCTATTGCGGGTTGTGGGCTGGTCATCCGACCTCCATTGGTCCGCCAGTGTCTGGAATTTCTGGAAGGACCCTAAAGCTGGAGACCGAGCACCTATGAGCCACCAGTTCTTTATCTTAGAGCTCGCCTATCTTGGTTTTTTTTGAACCCAGGAATAGGTTTGCAGTTAGCAATGCAATCGGTCGACAAGACTGAGATCCAAATCGGCGCCCGTTTATACAGAGGCATTGAGGGCGGCTGTCGAATCGGGATACGCGCTTTTATGAGCAGGGACAGTAGCCTCGTTGTGTAACTATGTTGGCGACATGATGTGGCTGTGTCCGGACAATCCTTACCCACAGCATTGCTGCCGACGAATTACGCCGGGCTAATAGCTCGAAGAGAGCTGAGCGATTTTAGTTGCGCGCTCCGGCAAGTCTGACAGCTGGCGTGGACACGTGGATGCTCGAACAGCCGGCCTTGATAAATCCTCCGAAACGACGGAGGGGCGCCCACCTGCGCACAGTAATAACAATTAATGTCGATTGGGGAAAGAGATTACCCCCAGCATGTAAACGAAAGATCAGGCCGTTCAGTTTAGAAGGAGATCCATAAGTCGAGCTCTTGCAGCACGCGTCAGTTGCAGGGTATCTCACGATCCTCTAGTGCGTGGGGCAGTAAAGACGCGCAGAAACATATGGACTGGTGTGAGATCATAAGGGAGTCCTGCGGGGCAGGAGCGTTAGTGGCGAAATTTAGAGACTCGAGAATGGATACGCAACCTGCGTATTCGGACAGCCTTGTCGGGTGTCTAAGAGGGTGCGGAAGTGACCAAGACTCCTAGCGCCTTTTTTTCCTTTCCGCAGATGATACTGGATTTCGTGAATCTAAGTGACTTACCATAAACTTCGACCGGGAGTGCTCGGGCCTGCGGTTTTTGCTTGGGGAGAGGAATCCGAGTCTAGCAAAAACCTTTGGCTGTCAAAAGATGAGCCCGTGGGATGGAGTCGGGAGGCGTTAGATGATTAGGCAAATTTCGTCTTCAAATGACGGACAGGTAAGGTAGTGCATGTAATTGTGCGGCTAGGAGCTCAATAATATGGTTATTGATCCACACCTGTCGATAATTTTAGGGTGATGCTTCTGCAGCCGAACAGGGGCGGAGGACAAAAAAAGGTAAATCCATTTATTAAGCCAGAGGATGCAAAATAAGTGTCCAAAAAAATCCGGAGTGGGCTAGGCAATCACTTAAAGGCAGACTCCAGGCCCGGGTGATGTTGACTTTGGCCAGCCAAGCGCCGTGACCTGCGTCTTTGATCAGGGTAATGGCGTGGTCAACGTCATGGTAGTGGAGAGAAAATTATTTGAGCGGAATGAGGCTGTTAATGCTTGGGAACAGGAAATTATGTGGGGATGAGAGATCGATTATGAGGCAGTTTTTACCTGAGAATTTCCTGGTAGCTATAACGATGGGGCTAACGCGGAAAACTTTAAAAGGG
>JADLZN010009919.1:0-17524 GCA_018155175.1 Sinocyclocheilus anophthalmus
CGCAGCATAGAGAAGTTCAAAGCACAAAGGGAAGAGACATTGATGCGTTGTGTATTATATCTGTGCGATAGTTTATTGAGCATTTTCTTTTGACAGTTTTACATTTCAGTTACTGTGCTCGTGACTAACAATTCATAGTGCTCTCTACTCCAGTTTTGCTCATTCATTCTGGTCAGTGTCTACATTCCTCCGCAAGCGCACGTGAGCTCCGCTTTACAGAAACTCGCTGATCAGATCACAGACACAGAACAACAACACCCGGACTCTGTTTTAATCATTCTTGGGGACTTTAATAAAGCAAATCTCTCCTGTTAACTGACAAAATACAGACAGCACATCACATGTCCCACCAGAGACAGTAATATATTGGATCACTGTTACACCACAATAAAGAATGCATATTACTCTGTCCCACGGGCAGCTTTGGGGATTTCTGATCACTGTTTGGTTAATCTTATACCGACCTACAGGCAGAAACTGAAATCAGCTAAACCTGTATTAACGACTGTAAAAAGATGGACTAATGAAGCAGAGCAGGATTTAAAAGCTTGTTTTGACCTCACTGATTGGAGTGTTTTTGAAGCTGCTGCCACCGATCTGGACAAGCTCACAGAGACTGTAACATCATATATCAGTTTCTGTGAAGATATGTGCATTCCTACCAGGACTCATTTAACCTACAACAATGACAAACCATGGTTCACTGCAAAACTCAGACAGCTCCGTCAGGCCAAAGAAGATGCTCACAGGAAGGGGGACAATGTCTTGTATAAACAGGCTAAATACACACTGGAAAAGGAGATCAGAGTGGCAAAGAGGAATTATTCTGAAAAAATAAGGATTCAATTCTCTTCCAGTGACTCAGCATCAATGTGCAAAAGTCTGAAAGAAATCACCAATTACAAGACACCATCCCCCAGCACTGTGGAGAATCAACAACTGGCAGAGGAATGAGTTTTACTGCAGGTTTGAAAAAACACCCCACACCCGCCCTGAACACCTCTCCACACAACCATTCACACCTCCAGCAACCCCCCTCTCCCCCACACCTGCAATTCAGATCAGTGAAGACGAGATGCGCCAGGTCTTTCCGGAAGCAGAAAAGGAAAAAAGCTCCAGGCCCAGACTGTGTTAAACCAGTCTGTCTGAAATCCTGTGCTGAACAGCTGGCCCCCATCTTCACACAGATACAGATCACTTGAGCTGTGCGAAGTCCCTTCATGCTTCAAACGCTCCACCATAAAATTAACATGAGCACTGCACGTTTCAAAATAAAAACGCGGCGCAGGTGTTTTATATGAATGTATCTCTGAGGGAACCGCCTGTCTTCAGAATGTTTAGATGCATTTTTACTGAGAAAGTACTAAAATGTCACCACCCCCTTTGCCTGGCATTCATTTGTGAATTGCGTCCTGTGCATTTGTAGATCGCTGCATGCATTTGTGGATAGCTCCCTGTGCATTTGTAAATCGTTGCGCTTATTTGTGGATTTTGAGACATTTCAAGCGTCAAGAGGCAAACCAATCCACAAATGGATGGACTCCACCCCCCTTCTACTTAAGCCAATCAGATACCAGTCACGTGGCGCTGACCAATCGTAGCGTGTTTTCGCTCCAACCAATCACGTTTTGCCTTACAATCAGTGTGGGACCAGGCACCAAACACGCTATTCTGGCTAATTAACCGCTTCAAAATGGACGATCAGGACAGTTTAAGACAGGTAAGTGGTGTTAAATTACCAAACAATGAGCAAAAATTTAACATGGTTGTTGCTATGCCCATATTTATGGTGATGGCGAGGGGACCTGTTCGGTTCACTTAATTTAGTCGTGGCCACGTCATATTAACTCGTGGGAACGTCATATTATGTCGTGGCCACGAGATCATTTTGTCGAGGTAATCCTTATGTCGTGGCCACGAGATGCTATGTTGAGGGAACGACATATTTTTCTCGTGGCCATGAGTTTAATGCGTAAACAAACCTGCATGACCATAGTAACCCGGGGTTATCAGGGATGTATTTATTAATATTTTATTTTAAATTAAGAAATTATTATATTATAGAAATTAATACATTATTAAAAGATTATATTAACAATAGGCGATGCTGTCTATGTGAATGTCTATGCGCGATGTAAACAGCATTCGAAAGAAGTTTATTATGAACAATACATAAGGTACATCAAATAAAATAGGCCTACAAGACACATGTTTATCCATCCCATAGTCTTGTAAGTCTATTAACTGAACGTCTTTTTTCCGTATTATTATTATTATTAGCCTGTTATTGATTATATTTCTATTTTCGTTTATTCGTTTTTTCCTCTTCAATTCGATCACTTTACTCAACGTTCTATGATACTGTAAATGCTCGACATATGCTATATGGCTGGGATTTTTACTGGAATGCAATTTAAAGGATGAATTTAACATTTTATTTTATTTCGTCTAATTAACAGACAAGCCTATATAAATAGTGTTTCACTGAGGAATGAATCATTCAAGTTTCATTCAAGAATCATTCAAGTTTGGAGAAATTGAATTAGGAATAGGAAAAGCACTATATGCGGATGACGGAGCTTTGTGGAAAAAAGGGAAGAACCTGCAGTATGTAGGGCAAAAAATGCAGGAGGCTATAGATCATTGGTCTAATCAATGGGGCTTTCGTCTTTCAGTTGAAAAAACCCAGGTAATATGTTTTTCAAAGAAGAAGGAAATTCCTGAAGTTAAATTAAAGTTGTATAAACAAACAGAGCAAGTATCACTAATAAGGTATCTGGGAGTATGGATGGATTCCAAATGAACATTTGGGTCACATATTCAGAAGTTAGTTGATAAATGTAAGAAAGGAGTCAATGTGCTGTGTTTCTTGGCAGGAGTAGATTGGGTAGCTACTAGATGTTCTCTTAAAAGGGTATACAGTGCATTAATTAGGTCAGCAATTGATTATTGTAGAATAGTATCTGGCTCAGCATCAGCCTCATTATTAACTAGGATAGAGGTAATTCAAAACCAAGCCCTTAGAATATGTTGTGGAGCGTTTAGATCCTTTCCTGGGACTGCTTTGCAGGTAGAAATGGGTGAAACACCATTAGACATTCGTGAAATTCAGCTTAAAATGGTATATTGGACTGGTATTAAAGGTCATTTTACCAATCATCCAGTAAAAAAAAATATTGGAAAGCTGCTGGGAATATGAGCAGACATATCTGAATAGTTTTGGCTGGACAGTAGGCAAGCAGGCTCAACAAATAGGTATCAGTAATATCGATATTAGCCCACGGTGGCTCTGCCAGTATATCCACCTTGGTTTTTTTCTATGCCAACAGTTGATTTGCAGATATTTAATTTAATAAACGAAAACAAGAAATATGTTCCCAAAGAGACAATAGTGCAGCAGCATTTAGATAGTCATTACTTTCAATTTTTACAAATTTATACAGATGGTTCTAAAGACCCAGAAACTGGGCGTACAAGTGCTGCCATGTATATTCCTCACTTTAAATATAAATCTGCAAAAAGAACTTCTAATAATATATCAGTATATGCTGCAGAGATGATCGCTATTCAGATAGCTTTACAGTGGGTGTAAGAAATCCAACCAACAACAGTGGTAATCTGTTCAGATTCATATTCTGCACTCACAAGTATACTGAGTGGAAAATCAGAATCTAGACAAGATATTTTATTAGAAGTACTGCAAAGTTTGTACCGAATACAGCAACTGAGAATTATAGTAGAATTTGTATGGGTGCCTGCTCATGTTGGAGTGGAAGGAAATGAGGAGGTAGACAAGATAGTGAAACAGGCTCTTAAGCACACAGGCTCTTAAGCACACAAATATTGACATACATATACCCTTGAGTAAATCTGAAATTAAAGGTTTAATTAAAGTAGCTGTCAGAAAGATATGGCAAGAGAGATGGGATAAAGGTAACAAAGGGCGACATTTGTATGATATAAATAAACAAGTAGGACATGTAAGAACTGCTTATGGTAATAGAAGGGATGATACAGTGATATCTCGATTGAGAATTGGACACTCTACTCTTAATAAATCACTCCAGATGATAGGAAGACATGAATCTGGTCAATGTAATCATTGTGGACTTCCAGAAACTGTAGAGCATGTGCTGATTAACTGTAGGGCATAGGAAAGGGAAAGAATAGAGTTAAAAGAGGAATTAAAATCTGACGGCATTAATTCTATGACATTACAGAATGTGTTAAACAGTTCTCATAAAGGTTATAAAGCTCTTATTAATTTTCTGAAAGTAACAAATTTATATAATAAAATATAGGTAGAAGGTTTTTATTATTTTTTTGTTGTTGTTGTTGTTTTTTGAGAATTAGCATTTCCCTTGACATCAGCGCCTCACACTCCACCCCAGTAGGTGGCGGAATATGCACCAAAAGCTGGTTTGCCAACCGCCATTAAACATCATAAGAAGAAGAAGAAGAACTCTCTCCAGTCTCTTCCTGTACACGTCGCTCTACGACCAATGTGACGTATGCGTTAGCCGGGCAGCCACAGGAATATAGCACTCAATTGAACCATGGAGACTCTCTTTAGCCTACCGTTTACTGTACTGGAATGTCCGAACATCAAACTTAAAAAACCGTCATGGCTACATATGCCTTCTGCAATGACCGTATATGCCGTCGTGATTGTTTCATATTTTCTCATTACCGGTGGTAAGAATTTTAAAGCAATCTCAGTAACTAGCATTCAGCTAACACTTATCCTCCTATTTTGTGTGTGTGTGTGTGTGTGTGTGTGTGTGTGTGTGTGTGTGTGTGCGCGCGCGCGGCGCGTGCACAATACTATTTTATCTACTAGTAAAAATTTGCAGTAAAGTTTTTGTGTATTACAGTCCAATTTAATATGAAGACGCATGCTAAGTGTTTTGTTAAATAATCTTGCGAGTTAACCTTAACCTGTTTTCTCTGACAGTGCTGTTATCATTCATAAATCTCAAATTATATTGCTCACTGCTGACAGAATGACTTACTCTTTTGCTTCTGGCTACATATTACATTAGTTAGAATGAAACGAAAGTTTATTATTATTTTTCTCATATAAATAGCGACATTACGCTGTCTCTGGATGATTGAACCGTACTGTCGTCATAATCATTTTATCTCTTCAGGCATCATATATGATGTGATAGTTGAACCTCCAAGTGTCGGATCAATGACAGATGAACACGGGCATCAGAGGCCAGTGGCCTTTCTGGCGTACAGGTAAAGGGTTTATTACGGCTGGTCATCATAAAATCAACCAGCTGGTGGCGCTTTAGATGTACTTGAGGCACAATGACGGTGTTTGTAAAATAAACAACTGGGGCTACACAAGCACAATAATTAAAACAAAACTGAAACTGCGATATATCTTATAAAATTCTGTTTATTGAATCCAAGTATCGAAAGTGTAGCGTGAAAGTGTAGTGCTGAATGATTGTGTTCTCTTTTAAAGGGTGAATGGGCAGTACATCATGGAGGGGTTGGCCTCCAGTTTTCTCTTCACCATGGGAGGTCTTGGATTCATAATTCTGGATCGCTCTAATGCACCAAACATTCCCAAGCTCAACCGTTTCCTCCTGCTCTTCATCGGCTTTGTCAGTGTGCTGCTGAGCTTTTTTATGGCCAGAGTCTTCATGAGAATGAAACTACCGTAAGTCACTAAACTTTACATTAACTTTTTGAACATTATTTATATGTTTATATTGTATTACACTACCAAGGTTTGGACACACTACTCATCCTTCAATATTATAATAATAATAATTATTATTATTATTCTCAGTGTATTTCAGGGAGATAGCAGCATTGTTTTAGCACTTTCTTTAAAATATATTTCATCATATTGTGGTTTTAGACCACTATCTCTCTTGTCTTGTGTTTGATGAACTCTCTGTATTTCTAATGATGATCTGAATGTGTTTGTCTTGCAGTGGTTATCTTATGGGTTAAAGCTGCAACATTGCACATGCTACATGCAGAGATACAGAGAACATACAGAAAACTATGTTTCAGTGCCAAGGACTACAGTCTCATTGCAATTCTGACCAGTTATTTCCACTGGCGTGACTCTTTGATGTGCAGTTATTTTCTACAATAAACCAATACTATACACAACTTTGCAACATTTGAATTATTTGATTATTTAAAGCTGTACTTTGGTAAATTATATTAAGTTTATCAAAAATGACAAGCTTATTTACAGTGGAAGCATTATAGAATAGATTTAAAGTGTTGAATGTTATGTTTGCAGTGAAATGCATTTTACAAGTTAAAAAAAAATTGTATCTTACAATAATAATGAGGGTTATTGTCACCTGGTATGTTTTAAAACTTTAAAACACTAGGGAGCAGCACTGGATGGACTTAATTGAAATAGAGTGTTGCAGGGATGGCATATTTTTGTCAGGTAAACTCATCTACTCAGCGATGTGATTCTACCAGTGTAATCAGGAATTCCTAAAATAATGACCCACGTCACGTGAATCTTGCAGATCTGTACTAAGAAAAAGAAAAAAGTGGTTCTGCATGATGATTGAAATCGTGAAATCACATAAAAATCATATACTATCCTAATCATGTGATTATGAGCTTCTTCTTGTGTAGAAACGTTTCTCTGGGGGTGCGTCCGAAACCGCCTACTTCTCTACTATATAGTAGAAGAAAAGAGTATGTAAAGAAAGTAGTATGTCCGAAACGTCAGTATTCATAAAAGAGTAGGCGAGAAATCCCCGGATGTCCTACTGCTTCAGGCCAGGTTCTGAAGAACTCATCGATGGATACTTTTCTATCCCAGAAGCCCACGGGAGAGGATACTTCATCATCGAACATGATGGAGAACAGCGACGAGGGTGTTTACAAATGTGAGTATTACATATCAAATACACGGTGCAGAGTGACTGATGAAGGAATGCTGCCATCAAAGGCTTTGATAAAGTATACTACAGAAAATAATAAAACATCTTTTAAATCTTAAGTTGTAGTTTATTTTAATTACTGTAATTTTAAACAGTTATCACAGCACTTTTCTGATTCTTGATTTCTGTGCATTTGCTGTAGGGCTTTTGTGGTGGAGCAGGACCTGCAAGGAAAGGTAACGGCGGCATTTGTGGAAAAAAAGGAAAACCTGAAACAAAAATATAAAGTAAGATCATTCCGTTACTTCTAATACAGAAATCAAATGACATTGTGCTGTTAAAATGACTGCTTTTATATTGTGTTTGTGCATCTTTGTAGGATCTGAAATGTCCACAGACATTTAGCACTGAGGATGGAGAGCCCACAGCAGCATCCTGTAAATGGTCCAGTGCCATGGATGAGACACTCCATCACTCCACCTGCCCTTACTCCCTCATCTTGGCAAGAGAGATGGGATAAAGGTAACAAAGGGCGACATTTGTATGATATAAATAAACAAGTAGGACATGTAAGAACTGCTTATGGTAATAGAAGGGATGATACAGTGATATCTCGATTGAGAATTGGACACTCTACTCTTAATAAGAGTAGAGTGTTGCTGTGGCCTCTTCATCCTCAGTGAGCCCAGAGTCAGCGAGAACATCTAGAGCAGGGGTGCCCAAACTCGGTCCTGGAGGGCCAGTGTCCTGCAGAGTTTAGCTTCAACCCCAATTAAAAACACCTGAACCAGCTAATCAAGGTCTTACTAGGCATACTAGAAACTTCCAGGCAGGTGTGTTGAGGCAAGTTGGAGCAAAACGCTACAGGACATCGGCCCTCCAGGACAGATTTTGGACACCCCTGATCTAGAGAAAGACCAAAAGATGCTGAGGATGTGAGTTTGGTCAAGTTTGACCTGCTGGTTTCAGTTCATACAACATCAGTCAATGGAGCCCGAGTTTCAGAAGCTTCAAAAGCATCATCAAATAAAGTCATGAAGCTTCTGGAAATCAGGCTCCATTGACTGATATTGTATGAACAGAAACCAGCATGACAAACTTAACTAAAGTCAACTTTTGTGTAAGAAAAAAAAAGAAAAAAAAAAAGAAGGATTTGAATAGTGTGGAGGCGGAGTAACTAATGACGAATTGATATTTTGGGTGAACTAACCCTTTAAACCACCCAAATAGAAATTGTATGAAATATATGTATGCATTTATATTATAGTAATGCCTTGAAGAAATAAACGTTAAGAAATAAGCAGCTTTATTGAGCGTTTGTGCCTAAGACACAAAGGATTTACAAAAATCACATTTACATTTATTCATTTGTCAGACACTTTTATCCGAAGTGACTTACAGTACTCCTATTACAGGGACCTCACTCCCCCTGGAGCAACCTGGAGTAAAGAGCCTTACTGAAGGACACACTACTGGTGACTACTGCAGAGATCGAACCAGCAATCTTCTGCTTATAGTCAGTGGTTTGCCCACCTACCCCAAAAGTAATGAAGCTATGACAAAAATTGTATTGTAAATTGCATGTAATTGTAAACATATTAAAGGAAATGCTGATGTTAAATGTTTTGCAGATAGTCGTGCTCATGGAGAGCAGCACAAAAATGTTTGGAGCAGACACAGCGATAGCCAGATTGTCCCGCACATGTTCTCCTGCTCTTGTTCAAGATTGTGTGGTTCAGGGGCGTCGTCATGGTCTTCCTCATCCTCTCTCTGCAATCAGGCAAGGACAGCCTCGATGTCCCTTTCCCATCCATGATCAGATTCAGTCTGACTGCAGCAATGAGGGAGGTGATGGGCAGCAGAGACAGGTGAAGGTGGGACACGGTGGTCTTCATCAGAATAAAGCTGCAGAACAGGCACAGCTGTGTTGAGATGCAGTAGGATGTGGATTCACCGCCTGTAAATACATGTTTGTTAGAACAATGTGTTTGAATAAAGCTTTGTTTCATGTGTGATGACTTGTATTTATTTGTTGTCATGGTTACTTTTAAATGAATAAAAATAGAATTGTAAATAAAATAGAATTGTTTCATTAAATTGTGCATTAATTCATTACTTGACTGAAAATTGAGATGTATTCACCTTGGCTGCATTTGTCTAGTGCAGTGATCCTCAAATCTGGCTCGTGAGATCCACTTTCCTGCAGAGTTTAGCTCCAACCCTATAATCAAACAAACCTACCTGTGATTTTCTAATGATCCTGAAGACATTGATTAGCAAACTCAGGTGTGTTTGATCAGGGTAGAGCTAAACTCTGCAGGAAAGTGGATCTTGCGAGCCAGATTTGAGGATCACTAGTCTAGTGTGTAGTCATGCATCGCTATGGCATATGACAAAACAAATTACATTTTGCTTGTTTTACTATATATATATTTAATGAATTATTGGATAAGTGTTGGGATGGGCTAGCAGTGCGTTCTGGGGTAATCTTAATTTTTAAGTAGTAATACTTTTTTCGAGTGTAAAATTAACAGTATTCTCCAAATGTGAGATCTTCTAGCAGCTGATCAATGTCTCCTTTGAGCAGATATTACAAATATTGCAAACGCTGAGGAAAACCGTACTAGGTAGGGTTGTGGAGTTACTGATGCTATGAGATTTCAGTGCACCAGTCCCTCTTATGTTCTTTCTTTTTATTATTACTGCAGAATTTATAATTACATACAAGCTCAGGGAAAGATGATTGTATCTTTAACAATGAACAATAATAATGACAAAAAGCAGAAAACATAAATATAATGGGTTTGCATACATCATAGTATGAGATTATATACACAGAAAAAAAGGCACGATGACAAGGTTAAATATCTTTTAATAATCAAAATATTCATATAATCAATGCATCAAAATATTGCATTTGTTGTTGTTGTTTATAAGCCGAAGGGATGAAACAAGAGAGTTAAATTCAACAAGAAAAAGAGGAAAACAAAGGAGATTTTTTGCTTGTGGATGAAAAATTTTGCACATTTTTTATTTTATTTGATCTATTTAGTCATTTAGCAGACGCTTTTATCCAAAGCGACTTACAAATGAGGACAACAAAAAAAAGCAAGTCAAAACTACAAAAGACACCAATATATAAGTGCAAAGACAAGTATCGGTTAAGATAATGCAGTACAGTAGCAAAAAAAAAGGTGTGTGTATATGATGTTGTAGGGTCTGGACCACTCAAACACACAATATATATTTTGTTAGCTAGATTTAACAAATACTCTGTAACACTCCAGGAAGCCGAACAGGCCCCTGGTTCCATGGCAACCCTGACACCCGATACATTTACGACCTCCTGGAATTTAGGTGAAGAAAATCGCTTTCTTGCCCATAAGGAAAATCCACAAGGGAAGGACTTTTCTTTGCTAATTAATTAAAAGGAAAACCTTTCTTTGAATGAACACACATATACTTCAGGTCATTGGGTATATTATTGTTACCATGTATTTTGTCTTTGAAATTGTATACTGTTACGCAGGCTTATAATCGAAACACACTCCATGTTTAGTATCTATGAATTCGTATTCGGATGATCTAATTGAGAGTGTATATTGTATGTTTACACCTACGCAACATATTAGTGTTCTAAGAGTCTTTAATAATTTTTATCCAAATACCATGCGTTCAAACAAAGGGCCAAAAATGCCCCGTATCTCAGAACTCCCACTGAGATTCGGACTCTCATGGCAAGACCATCTTGAGAGCGTGAAATTTTGCAGCTTTAAAGGCAGCACTTACTGTGACCGCCCAGTCCCCCCCCCGGTGTGCTGAATTCTGAGAAGAATGAGAAAAAACGCAATCCAGGACATCTACGTTTTGTACCAGCTTTCGGCCTCGTCCTTTCCATTTCAATCAAGTTTCTCTGACTCAAAACTGGTTCTTTCATCGACCCAAATTCAGCAAAGATCAACAGGAAACTTCAGATTACATCAAACCTCTCATTCAGACAGATGAGACATGCAAGTATCAAACTTACCTTTATTAATTGATACATGAGGTATCACTCACACCTTTTTACAAAGGTGTGTTTGAACTAAGAATCTGAAGTTTCCCTCAGGTGTAGGTCTGCTGAATATGCAAATGGTTCTATAATTTCATTCCTTATTTCTCTTCTCTGTACTGAGTTAAGCTTTAACCCTTTCCTATACCAACTGTATGCGTGTGTGTGTGTATGTGTATGTTAGACCAGTTTATGTAGGATGTTAGACCAGTTTATGTGTTTATGTAGTATGTTAGACTAGTTAAGTGTTTATGTAGTTAATAAAACTTTACTGGTATCACACTTGACGTGGTTCATTGTTTGATCATAAACTGGAGTCACTTAATCATGCAGATTTATGCTACAAGCTTTTGTAGAATTGTACAGTAAGGAAGTTATTTCCTTAACCAGGAATGATTAACGTTCTTAGAATTGACAAGACAGTGACCCTGAGAGGTCAGCTAAATAAATCTACAGCGGATCTAAAATATTCATAATTAATTATAACTAGTTATGATTAATTATTCATATTTTCCCATGAGCTGATTCGTTACAATATATAATTACAGTGGGCAAAAAAGTATTAGGAAGCCCCAACTGTGCAAGTTCTCCACTTAAAAAAGATGAGAATGGAGATCTGTAATTTTCATCGTAGGTACACCTCAACTGTGAGAGACTGAATCAAAAAAAAAAAAATCCAGAAAATCCACATTGTATGATTTTTAAATAATTAATTGGTAATCTTGGTAAAATACGTATTTGGTCACCTACAAACAAGCAAGATTTTTGGCCCTCACAGACCTGTAACTTCTTCTGTAAGAGGCTCCTCTGTCCTCCACTCGTTACCTGTAATAATGGAATCTGTTTGAACTCGTTATCAGTATAAAAAAAACACCTGTCCACAACCTCAAACAGTCAAACTCCAAACTCCACCATGGCCAAGACAAAAGAGCTGTAAAAGGACACCAGAAACAAAACTGTAGACCTGCACCAGGCTGGGAAGACTGAATCTGCAATAGGTAAGAAGCTTGGTGTGAAGAAATCAACTGTGGGAGCAATTATTAGAAAAATGGAAGACATACAAGACCACTGATAATCTCCCTCGATCTGGGGCTCCACGCAAGATCTCACCCCGTGGGGTCAAAATGATCACAAGAACTGTGAGCAAAAATCCCAGAACCACACAGGGGGACCTAGTGAATGACCTGCAGAGAGCTGGGACCAAAGTAACAAAGGCTACCATCAGTAACACACTGCGCCGCCAGGGACTCAAAACCTGCAGTGCCAGACATGTCCCCCTGCTTAAGCCAGAACATGTCCAGACCCGTCTGAAATTTGCTAGAGAGCATTTGGATGATCCAGAAGAGGAATGGGAGAATGTCATATGGTCAGATGAAACCAAAATAGAACTTTTTGTAAAAACTCAACTTGTCGTGTTTGGAGGAGAAAGAATGCTGAGTTGCATCCAAAGAACACCATACCTACTGTGAAGCATGGGGGTGGAAACATCATGCTTTGGGGCTGTTTTTCTGCAAAGGGACCAGGACGACTGATCCGTGTAAACGAAAGAATGAATGGGGCCATTGTATCGTGAGCCAAGGGCTTGAAGATGAAAACGTGGCTGGGTCTTTCACATGACAATGATACCAAACACACTGCCCGGGCAACGAAGGAGTGGCTTCGTTAAGAAGCATTTCAAGGTCCTGGAGTGGCCTAGCCATTCTCCAGATCTCAACCCCATAGAAAATTTTTGGAGGGAGTTGAAAATCCGTGTTTCCCAGCGACAACCCCAAAACATTACTGCTCTAGAGGAGATCTGCATGGAGGAATGGGCCAAAATACCAGCAACAGTGTGTGAAAACCTTGTGAAGACTTACAGAAAACGTTTTGACCTCTGTCATTGCCAACAAAGGGTTTATAACAAAGTATGAGATGAAATTTTGTTATTGACCAAATACGTATTTTCCACCATAATTTGCAAATAAATTCTTTAATAAATCCTACAATGTGATTTTTCTGGATTTTTTTTTCTCATTTTGGATTTTTTTTTCTCATACCATAGTTGAGGTATACCTATGATGAAAAAACAGGCCTCTCTCATCTTTTTAAGTGGGAAAACTTGCACAATTGGTGGCTGACTAAAGACTTTTTTTCCCCACTGATATATATTATACACGCACACATATATACACAAAGAAAATAAGTTGATAGAATAGAAAAAATAGAAAGCTAGTGTTGTTTTTTTTGTTTTTGTTTTTTTAAATAAAAAAAAGAAGATAAATATAGATAAAATAGAATAGAAAGTGCTAGAGTTAGAGGGTCAAATAAAGGTGGAACAAATGTGTTTTTAGTCGTTTCTTGAAGACTCAGCTGCTCGGATTGATTTGGGCAGGTCATTCCACCAGGAGGGAACAGTTAATGAAAAAGTCTGTGAAGGTGATTATGTTGCACATAAAATAAAGTAAGTAACAACATATTTGAGAGACAACGATTTTGGGTTTTCGTAATAAAAAAATAATATATTTAAAGATTAAACTGTGGGTCATATTAGTAGAGTTAAAAATATAAAAACTTAAATCAACAAAATGTATTGGTTATACTACAATCACAATAAAAGGGCAACTTTTTCTTCAACCACAAAATGAGAACATTTTATAAACATCAAAATATTTACAGAGAGATTGTTGTTGCGCTTGTTATAACGTCTTAAAGGGTCATGAAACCCCAGACTACTTTTTCCTGAGATTTTAGCAGAGGTGTTTGTGTTGCACATTATAGAAGACAATGTTAGCATCTGGTAATTTTAACTGTTGAAGAAAACTGGTTAATTTTAAGCTTTTTCACGCTATTTTCAACTTCTGGGTTTAAAATCTACATCGTGTTGACGTCACAATTTGTGACGTGGTAATGGACTATAGGACATCGATGACGCGTCGGTGTCTATTAAATTATTCATGAGACTGCGTGTTCTATGAGAAGACGCTTCGCTTAATTATTCACAACAGCATGTGTTGATTTGCTATGACAGACATTTCAGACAGTGAGATGACATCAGGTACATTAACTGAGAGAAACATTCATGGATCGGAGGAGAATGTTTGTTTTTGCTTTGTAATAAGTGTTCTGCACAAACGCGATTCATTCACTTAGTGAGTGTAACTGTTTTTACAGCTCTGTGACACAAGTCGTCAAAATGCTTAATGCAGCAGAACAAGCCTAATATGTCTTCAATGCAGAGTGCAAATGGCTGTTCATTTATTTGTGTTTTTAACTCGATGGGAGTGAAATGAAGCTGTCTGAACCCGAAGCTGTGTGTCTTTTCTGTCTCCCCTCTTCCCCCTCCACTCCGCTGCGCACCACATCCACTTTTTTAACATTTTTTAAAACTGTAGTGAGAACTAACCAGTGCTGAAACAGGGGGTTTCATGATCCCTTAAAGGGTTAGTTCACCCAAAAAATGAAAAAATTTTTTAATCTAACCAATTAACTTACTCACCCTCAAATCATCCTAGGTGTATATGACTTTCTTCTTTCAGATGAATCCAGTCGGAGTTATATTGTCTTTGATCTTTCAAGCTGTTAATGCCACTCAGCGGGTGTTGCATGCATCAGTCCAAAAGAAGTGAAATAAAAAGCACCCATCCATAAAAAAAAGTCTCACACAGCTCCGGGGGGTGAACAAAGGCATCTTGTCGGCTAGCGAATCGATGCGTTTTTGTAAGAAAAATATTCCATTTCAAATACGTAGCACTTAATGTACCTTGTGCCAACAGTTGTACATGGAAGAGTCTGGGTGATTGAGTATGAGTTCAGCATGGTGCATGCGCTGTTGTGTCTCGGGGAAAACCATGGTTTGTTAACAGGAGCAAAGCAGCAAAGTTTCTACTTTAGCAAAGGAAACCAGTTGCTCTTGGCTTATATCGAAATCCTCCAACATTCTTCTTTACAAATCCTTGTTTTGTACTTCTAATAAGTGACCACTTTTTGTTTTGATCTCTCCCCTTCGCTTCTGCGTTCGTCACTTCTGAGGGAACAGCACAAGCCAACTAATACGTCATCTGCCAAACGCTGCTTCCGTGTACAACTGTTGTCACAAGCTACATTAAAGTGATTATTAAGTTTTGAATATGGATATTTTTCTTACAAAAATGCATCGATTCGATACAGGAGGCCTTTGTTCATATGACGCTATTTAAATTTTTCCTTTCTCTTTGGAGTGTTACAAGCTCTTGGTGCATAAAGAAGATCTGTAAAGTTGTAAAGACTAAAGTCTCAAATCCAAAGAGATATTCTTTATAGAAGTTAAGAGTCAACCACACCCTCCTAAAACGGCTCATTCTATTCTACGTCACGATGTGGGAAGGAGGGGGGTGGGGGCGGGTGGGGAGTTTGAATAAAGCACTAGTGTTTTTGGCGGCCTGTTTTAATTTTAGTTTTAGTCTAGTCTTTGTGTGAAACTGTCATTTTAGTTTTTAGTCACGTTCATACTCTTTTTAGTCTAGTCAAGTTTTAGTCGACTAAATGTCTGAGCATTTTAGTCTAGTTTTAGTCGACGAAAAGTCTGAGCATTTTAGTCTAGTTTTAGTCGACGAAAAATGATGACATTTAGTCTAGTTTTAGTCAATGAAAATTGTATTTTAGTCTCTTTTTAGAAATGCAATTCTATTTAACCCAGTCAATATAGTATAAGTACCTAGTAGTATAGACAAAACCAAAATTTTCTTTTAGCCAAACCCATTTCAAACAAGGTTATCTTATTATATTATTGTTACCTTATAGACTCAAGAATACATCCATTCCAGACACGGAAGACGCTCTGATTTGAATTTACAACATTTATTTTACCAACCAAACATGTTAGAAGTACACACACATAAATTTAAATAAAGACGAACCCCGGCTGGCCGGCCATCGGTCCCTTTCTCTGGGTCAGACTTAACTTTGTTTGGTTTTCGTCTTCTAAATCAGTGTTTCCCAACCTTTCTTTAGTCGCGGCACCCTTTGGAATTTGTAAATTTTTACAAATTTGTGGCACCCTTACAAAATTAATTTGGTCACAATATTTGAATTTCTAACTTCGATGTGATCATTTGAAAAGTATAGATATTTGGTACAACAGAGAAGAACTGCAGAATATAACGTCATACAGATATTTTTAATATTATAAAAAATCAGTAGGCTAATTTCTAATGAAGAGACCAATTTATATGACAGAATTTAATGTAGGCTTTTATTCATATGTAAACATTGTGAGATAGTTATAATGGTAATTAAACAAAGTTTTGCTCACTCAGTGTATTTTGTAGGGCTATTAAGAGATTTTTTTTTTTTACCAAGTATCCAAATTGTTTAATATTAGAACGCTATTATTATCAGGAAACATGAGCATAACGGTTAGCAGATCAGTGAATGAGAGGGCAGTGTTACCAGAGTTGCCCCATTACCACCCTTGTTACAACACAGTGGGCTATCGCAGACACGATAACTAATATGACTACAGGATGTTTCCTGTCAGCTCGATTTTTGAGTGGACTTTGCTGAACGGTATATGAATGGAGCACACACGCGCATAGAGTGGGATAACGACAGAAAACCCCAGGGGGGAGCGGGATAATACACACGTCTCTGCACACCACACAAGTGAATCCTGAGCGGCGAACTCATTTTCGGCAGCCGGAATTTCTGTGCATCTCTAATTACTGGCGGCATTAGAAATGGATATTATATAATAGCTGCTTTTTTGAACATTTTAGCAATTTAAAAATATAAAAAAAGGATTTTTTACACTGCACCCCTGCTCTCGACAGACCCCGGTTGGGAAACACTGGTCTAAATAATTCCGCAAGGCGCGAGTGGGGCTTGAGGAAGTGACTTCGCCTGCGTCTGCGCCCCTGAAGTGAGACACAGGAAACAGAAATACTGCAAAATAATAATAATAACGAGACGAAATAACGTTATAACATTTCGTTTCGTCTCGTTTTGGTCAACGAAAATGAAGAGACATTTTAGCATAGTTTTTATTTTGTAAGCCACATTTCATCTCGTTTTTATTCGTCAACGATATTGCATTGTACATTTAATTATCGTCATCGTCACATGACCAGCATTTTCGTCTCGTCTCGTTTCCGTCAGGTGATAAAGGTTCATTGACGACTATATTTAGTCATAATTTTCGTTGACGAAAGCAACACTAGTCCTGGAAATACCCATTTCCAAACCACCTTCTAAACCAAACTTAACCAAAAGGAAAAAGAGAAGAAAATTCAATTATACTCATTCTGCTACCAGAACAGGGTATTTGTTGTTTTATCCTTCCCTCTCATCTTACCATTAACTCTCTTTTCTTACAAAAGAAAAAAAAACTTTTCTCTTACAGGAAAATTGGAAGCAGCCAATTACTATCCTGTCCTCTGCTCTGTTTTCTTTAATCCCCCGTTCTCTAGCTGTGCTACCTGTGTGCTTACCAATTTTCCCCACAGAGACTACAAATTAGGAGCACGCTAGGGCTGTGCGATTTGGGGGAAAATATCAAATAGTGATTTTTTTGACAGATATTGCGATTGCGATTTGATTTGTGATTTTAAATTTGCAAAGTCAAGCTTCAGCTCAATATTGC
>JADLZN010009919.1:24193-44794 GCA_018155175.1 Sinocyclocheilus anophthalmus
ATTGGAAAAAGTTCCGAGGCCACTCACGTCAACCAGGACAGGACAAAGATCTCAATGACCAAACTGATGCCCTTGCCAAAGCAGGTGCATTAGAGTCTTGGACATGTCTTGCCCACCCACCCCTTCAGTGGCTGCTATAACCCGCCGCCAGCATGCCACTGGCGCGCAAACCCCCACCTCCTCCCATATTGAACTCTCACCTCAATTCGCCACTGATGATCTCCTCACCCTCCAAGCTTCGGATCCGACACTGCAAACTATTGCAGCCCACCTGTCAAACCCATTAACTCATCCCATTCCCACCTCCGTCCTAGCCACTTCCTATGACCTCCACACGCTCAACTCTATCAAGCACATGCTGCATCTCAAAGATGGCGTCCTCACATATGTCCCTGAGCCCCTCACTGCGCCAAAGCTCGTAGTCCCTCAGGGCCAAAGGGGGATAATGCTGACACACGCCCACGATTCACCATGCGCTGGACACCATGGCACCAAGGCCACCTACGAAACGCTCAAGCAAGTAGCATACTGGCCTGGCATGCAGCAAGACTTGGCGGAGTACGTAAAAGGATGCCTGGTGTGTTGCCAGTTCCAACCGGCAAACCCAAACCACCGAGCACCACTGCAACAGAAAGGAATGACCTTCCCATGGTCGAACCTCCAAATAGATTGGGTAGGACCCCTACCACGGTCAACACAGGGTAACAAATACTTCCTCACCGTGTTTGCGAATTCACAAAGTGGGTAGAGTGTCTCCCAGCTCCCAACGATACAGCAGAAACGACAGCCAGCCTTTTGATGAACCACATCTTCTCAAGGTTCGGACTGCCCTTAAGGGTCAACTCTGACCGAGGAACCCACTTCACCGCCGAAGTCATGAAAGAAGTGTGGAAACTCCTGGGTATACAGGCCAAGCTCCATATAAGCCATCACCCAATTTCCTCAGGTCAAGTGGAACGAGTTAACAGGACAGTGGTCAGCATGTTGAAGAAGTATGTGTCCGCCAATCAAAAGGATTGGTATATTAAGCTTCCTCTGGTACTGATGGCCGTCAGGGCCACCCCTCACCGGTCTACCGGAGTACCCCCGTTCGAGATGATGACGGGGCGACAAATGACACTACCGTTACACCTGCTGTACCAACCTGGTGACCTAAACCTCGTCACCGCCTATATCACTCACCAATACCTGGAAGAGTTGCATCAACATCTGAGAACAACTTTTGCCTTCGCGCAACAACAACTCCAAAGAAGTGCGGAAGGTCGAAAAGCCTACTATGACCAAAAGGCCTCTCACCAGGAACTTAATGTCGGAAACAAAGTATGGTACTACAGCTTCGCCCAACCAAGGCAGAACGCTCCCCATCGCCTGTCAAAGAAATTCCTACCTCACTGGACAGGACCCCATGAGATTGTGGACAAGCTCTCACCTGTTGCCTATCGAATCAAAATCAGACAAGGGCGCAGTGAGCCAGTCCTTCGATGGGTCCATCGAAACCAGATAAAGAGGCACCAGGGCTCCAACCGACAGGAAAAGGGGGAAGATCAAACCAACTGACACAGACCGACAATCTCATACTCTACACCACACTGACATAACTTCTGTCATTTTAGGAAGACATATAGCTATCTTTCTTAAACACAACACCTACATACTCTCCTCCACCGCACTGCTAGGACCAACCTCTAGTAGAGAGGAGGTACTCCACACCTGTGACACTCGTTTGCTGTCTCACCTCATTCGGTGTCCATTTGTCTCTTTGTGTGTGTTTTTCCTTTTTTTTTCCCTTTGGGTTTTCCTTTATAGCTATATGTTTTAAAAAAAAATGTTTCCTCTTTCCCTCTCTCTCACTACAATTCCTTTCCCCTCTAGTCCCCTCATCAGGGAACTCCCTTAGCTCAACTTTAAATACAGGTCCCGAAACTAGGATTGACTCCTTTCGCCAAAATTTTCGTAAATCATTGTGAAAAGCTGTTGCCAACTGATCGAGGTGACCCCGCCAAACCATGACCCTCGCAACTAATTGCTCCTTCTTTCTCTTCTATTACCAGGAAGATGGTCAGACTCGCCGCCTTGTTGCTTTGCATAATGGGGGTTATGCCCCAGCCAGAAATCGCATTGCCGGTACCGGCATCGGGGATAGTACTCCGTGAACAATCGGGGTTGATGTAGGAACTGTAGGAACTCTGTTTAACATCGGCATGAATACTGCTAATGCTGTTAATCTGGCCACCGTGAGGCGGCATGTGGGCGAAATCCAGGCTGAAATGCCTAGGATACGACAACAGCTCTTAGTCCAGAGCAACGCCCTACAGACCTTCGGGAAGTCGCTGAACGGCACCATCACAATTCTAAATACCCATAGCACCTTTCTAAATCAAACCATAAAATCCATCAACAAACTATTTTCGGTCGTGCAAAGCGATTTTGCCCAAACACAACTCCTAACCACCCTCATGACTGCCATGCTCCGGGAAGTAAGCTCCTCGATCGACAACTTAGCCATGGGGAGGATCCCCCACTACTTGATACCTCTTAGCCTTGTCCAAATCATCCTAACTTCGGCCACTATGGGCCCTGCTAGTCCCATCCAAACCCATCTCGCCTTTTCCCTGGGCAGCGCTATCCCCTTATACGTAGACCCAGAAGTAGGCGACTTGGCCTTTCTCCTCAGTTTACCTATTATTGACTCCAATAACATTTACCGGCTCAAAGACGTTGTGAATGTGGGATTTTGGCAGAGTAACACCTATGTCAAAATACACACTCCTGAAGTCGTTGCGTATCACGATAACAACGAGCAATTGTACCTGGCCCCAAACCTGAAAATGTGTACACTCACTAAAGACATTCATTACCTCTGCCTGAGTAAACCCTTCATCCGTGATAATACCGAGGGCATCTGCGGCCTAGAATCCATTAGACCCGACACTAGCTGCCCTGCCGAAGCTACACCACGGTCCCAAACTGAGGCAACACAAGCTGAGATTGTTGGAAACCGATGGCTAGTCAACACCCCAGCGCGTACAGCTACCCTCACCTATGATCAACACAACACTGCCACGCGCATTATCCTGCCCAACCAGACTTTATGGATCAATGTCCCTAAGGGTTCGATCCTCCATATTGACGATTTAGCATTGTATCACCTTACCGACGACGAGTATCAGGCCGAACTCGAAATCTCACCCTTCTTCAAACAGCATTCCTTCGTCCTCGATCCAGAATTGGAAGAAAGGATCAAGGAGGAAGGACTTATTGATTTGACTCCTGTTGATACAGCTTTAGAAGCTATCGCTCGCCTTCCGCCCGCTGGCGCGCCAATCATTCGGTCTTGGTCTGCCGCTGACACAGCGCTTTGCGTTTCTACTATTGTAGGATATGTTGTGACTCTGACACTTGCCTTCCTCCTCCACAAGCGAGTGAACGCTGTTCAAGAGTCTTTCAACAAATGTACATCCGGTGTCCCGCGCATGTTCCGACGTGATAAAACTGACCAAGAACCTGAACCCGAGAACTCAACAAACCTGATTGAGATTACGCCTATACCGCCTCGTCGAACCTCTGACAATTAGAACAATCAAAATGACCCAATTACAAGTAATCCTAAATAATGCACCCGTATGTCTTCTCAAGTTTCTAACCTGACCATTCCCAAATTACCCATCTCCCGCACCAGGATTCAGTCAGTGATGGAGATGTTGTTTGTGTCTTGTGTGTGTCTGTTCTCTCTGCCTCTTGTTCCAGTGCCCGCTGACGTTCGCGATGGGAACCTCACCGAGCAAAAGGGGGATATACTGTATGTAGGGATTTCTATCATATACGGACACTACTATTATGCCCCTATCAGCCATCATGAGGTTTGCTAATCACCCAGCACATGATTCCAATATTCTGGGTCGACTTCCTGCCGGTCGTGTCGTCATCTACTCAGAGTAGTGATTAAAGACTGATCCAATCAAGAGACAACAATGCTTTCTTTGTATCAAGGACTGAAAATGTTCGTTCACAACATATAGAAACCACAATGCCTTGTGACCACCAATGGATGGAACCATTATATCCCAAACAGGAAAAGGACAGTAAATTAACTAGTGCCCTCAGGCCCGCACCACGGGATCTAGACGTGACTAACACATGACTCCCATCACATCTGCTTCCTGAAACCCCAACGGACCCGTGTCCTTATGTTCCCAACGAACGGTACACATACATCGTTTTAAAAACTTAAGTGTGAAATGTATCCACTGTATGTGTTATTCCGTAATATATATATATATATATTATATATCTATTTGTGATGTGTTTTATTGAAAACCCTGCTATTTTATCTTTGCCTATAACTCTTTTTTAGCAGACAAAGCATTTAATATGCCTGTAAGATATGTGAAGTTTAATATCGGGTGAGAGCTTGTCTTATTCGCCGAACATTGGTGTTAGTGAAAATTTTATATTATTTATCATTCTCTGGTGATAAGACTTTTATCAGAAGTTATTTGAAACTTCCAGAAGTACGCCCCACGAGGGCATGTGACTTGTGCATGAAAAAAAGGAACCACACAGGGCGTGGCTAAGCCCTGCAACAGCGTCCGATTGGAAGATCGCGTCGTGGGGTGGACCAAAGGTCAGCCTGCTTAAAATGGACACAAGGCCCTCACACCTCTCGCTCTCTCTCGCTCAAGACCTCTGGCTTTTATTTTGGTAACAGTGCGACAAAAGCACTCCCATGCCATAACATCGCACAGCGAGAATCCAGAACTCAAACACTTCAGTTGAAATCTTCAAAGAACTTAAAGTCTTGCAAACTCAGGCTTTTAGCAGGACTGCTGAAGCCTCTTCCGTAACCCGGCAACCAACCAATCCCACGAGGGCTTCCCCAAAAGGGACACCATTCTGACGTCATCGCAGTAACCAATCTCCAAAGGGAATTCCCAGAAACTATGTCAGTCAGACGCCCGACCAGCAACCAATCAAGAGCCAGAAAGCTCCTATCTGCTGAAATCTGTGTTGAACTGGTGAATTGCGTTAAGCAGTAAACTTAAGACAAACCTCTGCTTTGTGAATTCTCTCAGATGATTTTAAAACCACTCGTGGAAACGAGTGTTAGAACCTTGAAAACTACATGCAACTCCGTTAACTCATTCCTTCAATTTTCTGAGCTGTATATATGTGTGTGTGTGTGTGTGTATGTGTGTTTTAGCCTAGTTTTAATGTAATCTAGAATAGCCAATAAAATTCATGTTTCATTTATAAAGAATCATTGTTTGGTGTCATATAATTTTAAGGTTAAAACCTTTGCCAAAGATTACGTTACCTCACTAAGAGCTTACAAATTATTATAATCTTATTGACCAATTGTCAAGGAAAATACAAAGATTCAAGTTGTTAAAATTTACTAAGAATCACCCTTGATTTAAAGTGGACGACCCTTGAATGACCCTTGATTTAAAGTGTAAACTATCAGATTTGAATTCAGCTTTAATCAGGTTGACTCAGAATTTTCCGATCCGAGTCCTTTCAAAACCTGAATGAATTAATAATAATAATAATGAATTCCCTAAAATTAAGTAATCAAGTCATTACACCACTAATGTATGGATCCAGTGTAGGTACAGGAAAAGGATAATTTGCTGATACCCTCAGGCCTGCAAAAACAACGGATCTAAAGAACAGTGATAACGTGATTCAATCAAACTCAGCAAACCACCGCGTGACTTTTATGGACCTCAAGAAATTCCTCCCAGAGGAAATGCACCCTCTTCTTAACAAAGAAACGCAGAAGTTGCATGGACTAAGTTCAAAAGACAATCATTTAAAAACTCATTATAAGTAGTGAAAATGTATCCACTGTATGTGTTATGCCTTATATATGCTTGAGGTGTTTATTGTAACCTATGAAGTTTAATCAATGTTTTATAACCCCTTTTAATAGATAAAGTTATTAAAGGTACTCTGTGTATGCCAGATATGCGAAGTTTGGGCTTGAGGGAATGGTCATGATATTTGAATAACCTTGGTATGATTGAAAATGTGTTATTCTGAATAGTGTTTGTTGCATGCCACTTTATAGAACTTATTAACAAAACCTAGACAAAGACATTTGCCCACACGATAAATTGAAGCATCATGTTAATTTAGGTGCAAAAGGAGGAACCTTGCAGGGCGTGGCTAAGCCCCGCAGCCAATATCTGACTGGAACAATTGCCATGGGATGGACCAAAATCAGCCTGCTTAAAACTGGACACAAAGCCTTCGTGGCTCGCTCGCTTGCTCTCTGGATCTTTGGCTCTTCCTCCTTATTGATTGCGCTACAAAGCACTCACAGCCATCAGGCTAGTGATCCTCCAGAACTCCAAAACTTCAGTTGAAACTCTGCGACTGCCGAAATCTTCAAAGTCTAAAGCCAAGTGAAGGAACTCTCAGAAGAACTCCAAGCATCACTCTCCGTACCTAAGGCAACCGACTTTCGAAGCTCCTACGTCACAAGGCAACCTCCACTCACCAGAGGGTTCTCCCAAAACGACGTCATTCAAATGACAGATCTGCAACCAATCAAAGGTGCTGGGATTCCCTGGAAAAGCCAACCACTGGACAAACTCAGCTCAGCTGTCACCAAAACGCAAGTAACCAGCAAATCACCATTTCTTGCTGAACTGGTGCTGAATTGATTCTAAGCAGTAAAGATAAGACAAGTCTCTGCTTTTATGAGTTTTCTCAGGTTGAATTTAAAGAGCTTGTTGAAAACGAGTTTTAGAACTTCGGGAACTTCATGCAAATGCAACAACTAATTTCCTGAACCTTTTGTGTGTTTGTGTGTGTGTGTATTAGTTTAGTTTAATGTGCCGTAGAATAGCGAATAAACTGTTGTTTCATTTATAAAGAGATATTGTCTTGTGTCGTGTATTTTTAAAGTTAAACTCTGCCCAGATCCGGCTACCTAGCTCGTAGCTTATATATTTTCACAAGCATGTATTAACCTTTGGCCAGGGATAGTACAAATATTCAAATTGGTAAGATACACTGATGTTAACGTCTCACTGGACGAACGGTAGATAAAGTGTAAACTATCAAATTTGGAATCAGTTCAATCAGGTTGATTTTGAATCTTCAGATTCGATTCCCCCTCTGAAAAGAGCTAAAATAAAATAGTCAAATTCCTTACAGGGGCTAATCAATATACAGTATATTTCAAGAAACTAAGACTTAAGGTACTCCACTTTTTCAGTTGTTTAAAGACTGAAATACATTTTTCATTTATATTTTAAGTGTAAATTAATTTAAATTTAAAATGGTTAACTCAAAGCAGGTATTATTCACTTTGTAATTAACATCTGATGCATTTATAAATCAAAAATCACAATTGAAATTAAAAAATGTTCCTGAGATTCAATATCTTTAACAACATGTACAAACATTACTACAAACTAAACCACCAGGGTCCTAGAACTGCGGTCCTGAAACTGCAGCCTCTGGTTGTGCAGGAACACCCTTCTCGTAATTTGCACTGTGGGCTGTACCACTAGCGCTGGGGTATGGCTGCAGACAGTGCCACATACGCTTAATGTAGGCTAATGTAGCCTACTAAAACTGTGACACTGGAGGACACACCTTATTAATAAAGCATAGGCTACTATTTACAGACAAGCAGAATAGCTCAGAATGTGAAAGCAATTAATGCGCTAAATTGCACGTTAAGTGTTTTGTCCCCCATTGAAAACCATTATAAAGAAAATGCTAAACGTGGCACATGCAGGGAAGAAGACAGTGATGTAAGAATCCCAAATTCTGTATATTCATAAATACAATTTGTTAATAAAGTATAGGTTACTAAGTACAGGAAAGCAGATGAGAATATGAACGCAACACGCTGAATTGCACGTTTTCCTCCCATAGGCTTAATGGAAGAAGATTGTGGTATAAAAAGACCAAATTTGATATAGTACACCATGTTGCAAACTTTACTGCCTACTGAGAAGCAGATGTGACCGGAATATGAACTCGACATGCACAAGTGTTTTTTTTATTTATAAGCGTGTATTTGAAAACGCTTAATGTGGCTTAAGGCATTAAGACAGTAATTAAAATACCATGCAAAACATAGGCCTACGCCTTATTTATAAAGCATACTATTTACAGACAAGCTGAAGAGCCCAGAATATTAAAGTAACGTTTCACGTTAAGTGATTTCCTCCAATAGAAAACTCTAAATACGGCCCTGTTTATACACATCTGCCATACACACACATATAGCCACCGGAGATATATGTATACGTAAAGCTTTATTCATAAACGGAAATCCGTCTACATGTATCTCTGGTGGATAAGCATTTTCTCAGAACTGTACTTTATAGCCTACTCATTTATATGCTCAGCTGCCACGGACTTTCAGTTGTATCAGCTACCAGTTAGATAGCTTGAGGTAATGTTTGAACTGTAAAAGCTATATTTGAAAAACATTAGTAATTTATAACGTCTGCTATGCTCAGCTACCATGCTGCTGCCACAGATTTGCGTGCGGGACTTCATTTTGCTGCGACTGCAAGCTTGTATCAGCTGCTGACCAGTTACATAATTTGTGGTATGTAGCCTGCTGCAAAAACTACTTTATATGCAAATAATTTATAAACATTTACTATATGCTCAGCTGCAGTGCCGGCCCGTAGGGTTGTGGGGCCCTAGGCAAGATAACGAAAATAGGCTCCACTAGTGTAAAAATTGTCATAGCAATTTAAACATATGACAAGTCTGTCTATGATCGTGGGCATCATTGCATTTATAAAACGAATACTAATACTAAAGCAATAAGAATTATGTATAGCAGTTAGAACATCCTTTTTTCCCGGCTCCATAAAGATACCGTTTGGATTCCATTTCTACTGCAATTTCATTTTAATCTCTCTATCATTCTTTCATTTCAATTTCAAAATCTGAACCAACAAAATCTGCACACAAAATTTGAACTGTAACTAGAAAAGTTCAGATAAACTTTTTCTTTATTTGCCAGAAATTATAAAGAACACTAAGTTTGCTGTGCCTGTTTGTAGATCTGCACAATGTGGCCAAAAAAATAAATAAAAATTTGTTTTTTTTATATATCAATATGACTACTAATAATTCTAATTATAGTTTTAACTAAATAAATCATTAAACAAAGTAATAATTATTGATAATGATTATTATTATAGTTTACAGAAAACTGCAGCATGACCTGTTACCATGCAGGAGGTTTATAATTGTTTAGAAAAGTCAAAGGATTTATTATAAATGATTATGATTAAAAACATTAACAGTAATTTCCTAATTTTTGTCAGGAAATTTTGTGCATCCACTGAGAGAGAGAGAGAGAGAAAACTCCTCTACACTGGAGAAAAAAAGAAGTAGTATTGTTTTTCCTATTTTTACCAAAAAACCAAATAAGGTTTAGTGGAGTAACCGAGCTGTGTTTTGTTTTGTTTCATTCATACTGGTAGCCGGAGGGCGCCCTCATGCAGTAAAACCATAAGAGAAAAAATCATAAAAAGAAATACTCACAAAAATCAAGTTAGAGGAAATCCCGAATATGGACAAAGGCATATGCTATCGCTGCAGTAGCTGAATAAAACACAGATAGGACGTTTTAACTGATGAAGAATGAAGACAATAAACACACAATTGTGACAATATATGGTTTATCTGTGTTCTTCAGTCTTGGGTATTTTTATAAGGAAAGTATATTCATAATGCAATGTTAATCAACATGGCCTTTATCACTGTATCTAATTTATTTAGGATTTTTTATTAGGATGTTTCTTTAACCGTTAAACCAAACCGACTCTTACGATTTGACCGATTAATGCAATCAGTTAAACGGTTTAAAAAGTAATTTTGTTTTCTCAGTAATTTATCAAAATATTTTAAAAGGTTTGCTGCATGGTTAAAAATTTATTTTAAAAAAAATGTTTTTTATAAAAATATTTACAAACATAATAAACACTGTACACATAGCTAGGCTATTTTATTTCCATTCACTCCACAACAAAGCCTTTCAATTAACAGCATTTAAAAAGAAGAAGTAAAAATATAAGAGCGATTGTTAACGTTTGGACCTTTTTTGCCCCCGTAGTCCTTCCTGTGTTTCCTTATTTGGTCATGTTCCTGTCCTCGTTAGTTTGATTATGTTCCATTGATGTCACCTGTGTTCCCCAGTCATCCCCTGTATAAAAGTCCTAGTCTGTTCAGTTTGTGTTTGTCAGGTCTACTCGTTCTCAACATATGTTGGCTCAAGCGCCTATTGTGGATTATCTCCTGTGTTTCCTTGATTAAAGACAGTTCTCGTTTACTCGTGACTCATCAACAGCGTGACGTGACAGCTATAGCAATATAAACGACAAGCCAAAATGATTTAATTTAGGCTAAATGAAACTGAAACCAACGTTGGGTCTCATTACACACAAAATCAAATGTTTCTGTATTTGTGATGTATTTGAATGGCAAAATATTATTTATTGTACTTGAGACATGTGTACAGTTGAAACACCTTAAATAACTTACGTACACAAGAACCCCAAGCCGTGATTTTTTTCCCACACATGTGTATTAGTGTTCTCTTTGATTGTGGGAAATTTGAAACGTGTGCGTCTTTCCACTCCGAAGATATCGGCAAAAGTTTTTTTTACAAGGTAAGATTTTAATTTCACCATGTCCTTTCCACAATGAATAGCTTATTATTCTTTTATGATTGTTAATCTTACCATATATCATTGCAAACGTTAATCTTTGCTCTAAAAATAGACATATTTTATGATATTGTGCCATGCAAGGTTTTTGCATAATCTAGAGAAACATGCGATTATGTCAGTGGGGTACGGTTGAGACACAGTGTATCAACTGTACTATTGCTTCACATGCTGTTTAGTTGTACGGTGTTATGATAATAGGATAAAAGTCACATTTACACACATGCTACGCAAATTATTATTATTATATTTGTGATATTTCAACTGTCTATTATTAATGGACATGTTTTCTAAAATTAATGTTAAAAAGATTGCATAGCATTTTAAATATACAAGGTGGCAAAGTGGGTACAGTTGATACACCCTTTATAGGTCGCTATGTATACAGTAATAGTTCAGGTCATCCGCAATAAATGCATAGTCAGATATGTTGTGTGTTTGTGTACTGGTATTACCTACGTTATGGGGACCAAATGTCCCCACAAGTATAGTATGTTATGGTGGCACGCCCTAATGACAGTTCGGAAAAGATTATTTACATTAAAGTTCGGGCGCCAGACAGGATTTGGCCTGTCACCATATGAATTTCAAAATAAAGTGATAGCTCAGTGAAATTTTAAACCATAGTTACAAAAAACTAAATAGATTGCTTGCACATTGTACGATGAAAGACAAAAAACAATTTGCAGTTTGTAAATTCATTCTTTTTTTTCTTCATACATAATTTTGAAAGCAAATCAAAGATCCATATAAGCACAAGGTTAAAAAAAGAAAATTGCAAATGACAAGGTATTCAATACAATCATAATTAAATTAATTGAGTAGCCCCTTGGTGATGTTTTCCCGACACCTGAATAAAGCAAACAAAATCAGCAGATCCGATCAATTTTCTCCCAAATAAAACACTCATCAGATGTCCATAAAAGAAGGGGGGAAAACAGGGGTAGTTAATTCTATACTCTCAACCAACAAAAGTCATATTTAAACTGAAAGGGAAATAAAATAGGTCATTAATACGAGTCACTGGCTGCGTCCGAAACCGCCTACTTCTCTACTATATAGTAGGCGAAAAGCAGTAGGCGAGCGAATAAGTATGTCCGAATCCTTAATATTCATAAAAGAGTAGGTGAGAATTAAACAGATCAACACAGATGGTAATGTTGCTAGTATCTCAGCATCACTCATTGGACGTACAGCTAAGTACTCCGCACACTTCTCCAGATAAGCTATTGGGTCTTCATCTACTGCACTACAAAACTTATGGAATTCCATTTTTACAGCCATTTTGTAGGGCAACTGGTGTAGCATGGGAGGCATTTGTGCATCTGACATTGCTGTACTAGTAGGTGTAGAAGCAGCTCCAGGCGTAAGACACATCAAGGACTTGAGATGGTTGTCCCTTCTTTTCATACAATACATCACAGCCTTTCCCATCTCTTGCAATTGGTCTTCTAGAGATTTCTTCAGGAGTCTAGTTTGCTTTTCTACAAAGTCAGTAAGCTTCTCCTCCAACTCTGTCAGGCTTTGGGTGTCAGGTGATGACTGGGTGGACATTTGCTTTGCTACATCTTGCATCTGTCCCTCTACAGCAGTCAATCGACGGTCATACTGCTGAAAATTATTATGAATATGTCTTTCCACTCCCTGGACACGTTCCACACCCTCTTTCTCCATCTTGTCCATTCTGAGTGCAAGTTGACCCACCTTGGTTGCAATGGTCAGACTGACCAAACTTTCCTCATCTTCATCCAGTGGTAGTGGAGGTGGTAGACAACTTGAGTCATTATCCTCTTCTGGAACAGCCAACCCTCCTTCTGGTTCTATATGAAAACTGCTGAAGGAATGTATTAGCTCTTGAACTGGCTCACGCCGGGTCGTGAAATGTTCAGAACTATAATCTGATTCCATTTTGGGGTTAGACTCAGTGTCGTCTCATGCAGGAGCTTCCGCTAAAACTTACACTACAAAAGATAAATCAGCATTAATTACAAAAGCTTCCACATTTTGTAACCTACCACTTGGGTAAACAAATGGGGAAAAGATTGAGGTTACACATAAATATATTGGAAAGACATAGCATATGATTAATTCAAAGAACATGCATTCATTTCACTCTCTAGGAAATTGCTAAAGTGGTGATCAAGGTCCCTGTTCGGGCGCCAAATATGTAACAGTCACCAACATCAAATGTCACATAACTTAAATGAAGGGGGATAAATCATCTTTGAATAGCATACTATATTTCCTTTAGAAGCACACAACTACAACATCCAATACCATGTACATCTAAACCATATATTGTGCAACAGCACTCCTGGTCTGTCCCTATTTAGAGACAAAACCTTTTAGATGTCCATTCACATTAAAGTTCTGAATAACCACAGATGTCCTTGGTTCGTCACCGTATTGCAGATGTTTAGAATGTTAAAAGGATAAAGTCCAAGATCATCCATAGCGATAATCCAAAGTAGAGTAGAGAGCAGTTCAGACAAAACTCCAAGGTTGAAGTAAATGGTAAATCAGAAGCATTGACCAGTTGAGTTGAAATCCCCTCAAAACTAAGTGAATACACAAACCCTCTAGACAAACAATACAACATGAGGTTCAGGATACAAAGTACATTACCAACCATAAAACCTCTGACAATATTAAAGAAACCATAAAGCAACTTGCATTGAGATGTAGAACACCAATGTTCCTCAATAAGGGTTTGAGTAAGCATGGGGAGAGCAAACACTCCCAGCTCACAAGTGTCCTTCCTCAAACTTCCCACTCCTCTTATTCTCTGATCTAGAGAAACTTCACTGATAATGGCTCCCTCACGCCCCCTCATGACTGGCAGGAAAATGACCACTGACTTTAAACATGAAAGTAAGGTAACAGCTTCAGAAGAAGTCCTGACCTGGCCGTAGAACCTTTTCACATTTTCTACATGGTAGGTCTCAACTTGCTTGGGATCAGTTGACATCTCAACTCTATAATTTACATTATTCAACTGTTTTAAAACTTTGGCAGGCCCTTGCCACTTAGGAGCTTACTTGGCTGTAAACGCATCCCCTGCACGAGACAACGGGTGAGTACGAACCCAGACAAGTTCCCCTTCTTGGAAAGTCTCTTACGGTTGTAGTATCTCTGTTGTCTACTCTGGGCTCTCATGACATTCTCTGTCACTCTCTCCAAGAGCGATTGCTGGCGTTCAATAACTTCATATGCAGACTGGTCAGGGTCAGGAGAACGATATTGGAATAATTCCAGGGGTCCTTTCAACTTGCGTCCTAGAGCAATCTCCGCTGGGAGTATATTTGGTACTCTCCTGCCAAGATGAATTGATTGCAAACCTGAACTCATGGATCCACTTGTCCCAATTCCGATGATTGTCCTTAACATGTGATGCAATCATGACCTTAAGCGTTCTATTCACTCTTTCTGTCAAGTTAGTCTGCGGGTGGTATGCAGTGGTGAGTTTTTGAATTGCACCCTATTGTCTGCAGGTAGCATTCAAAAGTTGAGATGTAAACTGCGGTCCCCGGTCTGACACCAAATAAGTAGGTACCCCCCATTGAGTAAAGATCTCCTTGATAAGAATGTTAGTTATCAAAGGCGTTTTAGCTGACCGCAAAGGGAAGACCTCAACCCACTTGCTACAGTAATCCACAGTGACCAACAAATACTCGTTCAGCTTCATGCTCCTCGGAAACGGACCCATAAGATCAACGCCAACCATGTATCCAGGTTCTTTCACAGGAGTAGATTGAAGGGTTCCCGAAAGTTTGGATATGCGTGGCTTGTATTGCTGACAAACTTGGCACCGTTTGCAGTAATCCCATACATCCTGTTGAATTCCTGGCCAATACACCATGTTGAGCAATCAACGTAATGTTTTCATGCGCCCAAGATGCCCACTCAAAGGATTATCATGGGCAAACTGGAGAAATTGCTGCCGTAGATCTTTTGGGATGACTACCTGCAAAGTATAGCCCTTTTGACCATCTGGAATAGATCTAAACAGAAAGTTGTTTTGATCAACACAGTGGATCCGTTGGGGGTCGATAGGGTTGAGCTTCGCTTCATCCCACAAAAGCTGCAATGATTGGTCACTTTTCTGGCTTCGACCAAGTTCTTCCCAGTTAATTGGTAAATCTCCATTCACATCTTTTGCTTGGCATACTGCAACACAACTGAGTGGGTCTTCTCCAGGCATTGCACGGGACAGTGAATCAGGCACTACATTACATCTCCCTCTCCGATAACTCACAGTAAAGTCAAACCCCTGGAGTCTAATAGCCCACCTAGTAAGTCTTGATGTTGGGCGAGGATGGTTAAAAACCCAAGTAAGAGCGGCATGCTCTGTAATTACCACAAAAGGTCTCCCTTCCAGGTACTGTCGCCATTTCAACTGCCCAGACCACAGCAAGGCATTCTTTTTCTGACACTGCATATGACTTTTCTGCTCCTTGAAGCAGCCGGGAGGTGTAGGCAATGACGTGTTCTCCCCTCTCTGACTCCTGAGTTAGTACAGCTCCCAGTCCAAGGTCACTCGCATCAGTCTGCACCTTGAACGCTTTACCTGAGTCTGGGGGCATGAGAACTGGAGCCTTTTGCAGGGCATCTTTCAAATCCTCTAGAAAATGTTGGCACTATTCAGACCAGTTCCATGGTACATCCTTCTTCTTAAGTGCATGGAGTGGAGCAGCACGTTCTGAAAAATATGGAATAAAGCGACGATACCACCCAGCAAGACCTAAGAATCGCTCAACTTCTTTAACATTTTTGGGGGTAGGAAAATTCCTAACAGCATTCACTTTGGAATACTCTGTCTTGATCCCTTCTTCTGAAATGACGTGTCCTAGAAAAGTCAGTGATTTTCTTATCAATTTACACTTTTTAAGATTAAGTGTCAAGCCGGCTGATTCCAATGCAGCAAACACCTTCAGATCTTGGAAGTGTTGTTGAATGTCTCTGGAGTATACGATAATGTCGTCAATGTACACAAAACAGCACTTGCCTATCGGATCTTGCAGAACTTTATTCATCAGCCTTTGGAACGTTACTCCAGCATTTTTTAACCCAAACGGTAGACGAACAAACTGGTTGTGCTTGGTGACAAAAGCAGTTTTCTGGATACTACTCTCGTCCATCGCCACTTGCCAGTATCCACTCTTGAGGTCTAGGGTGCTGAATACTGTAGGTCCGTAAACAGACTCCAAGATATCTTGTATCTGAGGCATTGGAAAGCCATCCAGTGGAGTTTTAGCATTCAGTGCATGATAATCCACACAGAAACGCATTCCTCCATCCTTCTTGGGTACTAACACTACTGGAGCAGCCCATGGGGATGTAGATGGCTGTATAATACCTTTACTCAGCATGGCTTTGACTTCTTCATTAATAAAATTTTGCTTATTGACTGGAACAGGATAGGCTCTTTTACGTACTGGGATAGAGTCGCTAGTTATGATCTGGTGCTTAATGATAGATGTTTGGCCCAACAAATCCATACAGACAGTCGGCCAGTTCAGCAGCAATCCTTCTAAACACCTCTTCTCTGTTCGGGAAGCATCAGCAAGATCTACCAAATCCTTGATAACACATACAATATCTGTGGATACTTGCACTATTTGCAGTGCACAGTGTATGTTAACTGAGGGTGCCTGATCAAAGCAAGAGAAAGAGTGTAATGCTTCCTTCTGTCCAGGCAATGAATATGTGGAGGTGTCAAAATCCAACTTAACTCTACATGACACAAGGAACTCAAGGCCTAAAATGAGTGGAAAAGCCAAGTCCTCATCTTTCATGACGAACAGTCGCAATGGGTTTGTGCATCCTTGCAGGGTACACTCCCAGGTTACTTCACCTAGTGCCCTCTGGATATGGCCATTGGCCAGGGCAAATGTCTGTCCCCGACTGGACCGCCAAGACTCGGTCTCATCCCTCCATCTTTTCCAGAGCGTCTCCTGGATTAATGAGTAAGAGCTGCCTGTATCCACAATGGCTTCACAAGGTTGGTTACGCAAAATTACAGTCAAGGTGAGAAGTTTGACATTACCTCTTGTCAACAATGCCATGCTGTGGTGTCCGGGCTTACCTTTACTGGACTTATCTAAGCCCCCTTTCCTAAAAGATCTTTCTGCTTGCCGTTGCTTCCAGAAAGACATATTCCGCTCCACCAACGTTCCTGTACGCACAAGATCATCAAAAGTATTTGCTGTTCCTCTTAGAATGCTTGCAAGACGGGGATTACAATTTCTCAAGGTAGCCTGCAGAATCTTCTTTTCAGTCATTGTTGGTTTAAGCCTAAGACATAAAGCTCGGTATTGGAAAGCAAATGTTCGAATATCCTCATCAATCCCTTGTTTTCTCTCTCGTATCCTCCTTTCCGCTTCAACCTCGTGATCATCAGGTAGGAAGGACCGCAAAAAGACAGCCTTGAACTGACTCCATGTTCTAACATGTGCTTTTTCGGCCACCCACCAATCTTTGGCTGTATGTGTCAACACAGATGGTAATGTTGCCAGTATCTCAGCATCACTCATTGGACGTACAGCTAAGTACTCTGCACACTTCTCCAGATAAGCTATTGGGTCTTCATCTACTGCACTACAAAACTTCGGGAATTCCATTTTTACAGCCATTTTGTAGGGCAACTGGTGTAGCATGGGAGGCATTTGTGCATCTGACATTGATGTACTAGTAGGTGTAGAAGCAGTTCCAGGCGTAAGACACATCAAGGACTTGAGATTGTTGTCCCTTCTTTTCATACAATCCATCACAGCCTTTCCCATCTCTTGCAATTGGTCTTCTAGAGATTTCTTCAGGAGTCTAGTTTGCTTTTCTACAAAATCAGTAAGCTTCTCCTCCAACTCTGTCAGACTTTGGGTGTCAGGTGTAGTTTTTTTTTACTAGCTCTAAAAAGGGAAATATTTATGACTAACTATAACTGGTTATGATCAATAATAAATATTTAGATTATATCTTCGAATTAACTGTAGCAGAATCAGTATTACAATTATTTGATCTGTCCGTCCACCGAGCAGACAATATAATCATTTATCGATTCAAGGAACTATTATTTTCCTGGCCGAGGAAGAATAAACTGTCCTCCTTTGTGCAGTGCTAGCAGTAATTTAGCAAAATGTAGCAAGGGTTCACACATTCATTGACTTCGAATTGTGAGCAGCAAACAGAGACAATCCGTTGTGAATATAAGGGATTTAATAAATGAAACTACATCTAACATAACTAAGCAAAACACTTCTATATACACAGAATGAAACAAAGTAAGGAAAAGAGAGGGAATAGAAAAGAATGGCAGTATTTCACGTCACTTAACACAACCTTTGAAAAATCATCAAAGAATCCAATAATCACCTTAAAAAGGGCTGAAACTTAAACACGCATCCAAATAATTTTAAGCGGTTACTTGCATTGGTTTCGACTGCTGAAGAAGAGTCCGGATGCGGTAGAAACCGGAGGTCTTTTGATGAGTTCGTGAGGAGTCAGCTGGAAGTTTTTACTTCTGGTTCTTCTGAAGAAGGAAAAGTCCACAGCGACTAAAGTTACTTGAAGATAAAAACTGCCGGAAAATAAAACTCAAGAGGAAGATCTTGAGGGTCTTGGAAAGGTGTTGTCTCAAACGAAGAGGGTTTCTGAGCAAAGATTATTTCGGACTAATCGCTTTTGAGGGTTCCTATTCTGTATGGACTGGCCAATACCAGGCATGAATTTTTGAGCGGGAGAAGTTCCCTCTGTTCCCTTCATGGCTCATTTGCATGTTTTATGGCCAGTCTGGAATTTCTGTAGTTAGTTTTAACCCAAATATAGTTACAACATCGTTCTGCCATGCGTTTCACAATCACATACTGTAAATCATTGGCTGAGGAATGAAAGCAGCTAATATTGATACCAAGAAACAAAATTTAGAAATAGATTAAACCAAAAGCTACTAATACACCTAATATCAGTGTTTATGGCTTTAAACTAATACAATAACGAGTGGTAAACTCAGCTAATCAATAGGGAAACGTACAAAACAAACAACATGCAATATAACAGATAGATTTGTAGAGTTATAATAGAGAACGGTCTTTATGTGTGTGTGTGTGTGTGTGTGTGTGTGTGTTTGCTTGGCCAGCAGGCCCATCGGGGTCATTTAAAGCTCTTTGGACAGTGTTTGAAGTCAGATGGGGAGATGATAGTGGGGGCTGGTTAGAATCTCCTTGATGGCGAGGAACCATTTGGCAATTTAAAACACCTATACAAACGTGAAGTCTCTGACCAGAACTGTAATTTAAATGCAAATGTCAAAAGGCTAAAAGGGTCTCTTAAGCCATAAAAACCCAAAGATCATGCATGATTCTACACAGACGCTACACAGGTGATGACTGGGTGGACATTTTCTTTGCTACATCTTGCATCTGTCCCTCTACAGCAGTCAATCGACGGTCATACTGCTGAAAATGATTATGAATATGTCTTTCCACTCCCTGGACACGTTCCACACCCTCTTTCTCCATCTTGTCCATTCTGAGTGCAAGTTGAACCACCTTGGTTGCAATGGTCAGACTGACCAAACTTTCCTCATCTTCATCCAGTGGTAGTGGAGGTGGTAGACAACTTGAGTCATTATCCTCTTCTGGAACAGCCAACCCTCCTTCTGGTTCTATATAAAAACTGCTGAAGGAATGTATTAGCTCTTGAACTGGCTCATGCCGGGTCGTGAAAGGTTCAGAACTATAATCTGATTCCATTTTGGGGTTAGACTCCGTGTCGTCTCATGCAGGAGCTTCCGCCAAAACTTACACTACAAAAGATAAATCAGCATTAATTACAAAAGCTTCCACATTTTGTAACCTACCACTTGGGTAAACAAATGGGGAAAAGATTGAGGTTACACATAAATATATTGGAAAGACATAGCATATGATTAATTCAAAGAACATGCATTCATTTCACTCTCTAGGAAATTGATGAAAAAGGAAAAAGTGGTGATCAAGGTCCCTGTTCGGGCGCCAAATATGTAACAGTCACCAACATCAAATGTCACATAACGTAAATGAAGGGGGATCAATCACCTTTGAATAGCATACTATACTTCCTTTAGAAGCACACAACTACAACATCCAATACCATATACATCTAAACCATATATTGTGCAACAGCACTCCTGGTCTGTCCCTATTTAGAGACAAAACCTTTTAGATGTCCATTCACATTAAAGTTCTGAATAACCACAGATGTCCTTGGTTCGTCACCGTATTGCATATGTTTAGGATGTTAAAAGGATAAAGTCCAAGATCATCCATAGCGATAATCCAGAGTAGAGTAGAGAGCAGTTCAGACGAAACTCCAAGGTTGAAGTAAATGGTCAATCAGAAGTTGAGTTGAAATCCCCTCAAAACGAAGTGAATACACAAACCCTCTAGACAAACAAAACAAACAATACAACATGAGGTTCAGGATACAAAGTACATTACCAACCATAAAACCTCTGACAATATTAAAGAAACCATAAAGCAACTTGCATTGAGATATAGAACACCAATGTTCCTCAATAAGGGTTTGAGTAAGCATGGGGAGAGCAAACACTCCCAGCTCACAAGTGTCCTTCCTCAAACTTCCCACTCCTCTTATTCTCTGATCTAGAGAAACTTCACTGATAATGGCTCCCTCACGCCCCCTCATGACTGGCAGGAAAATGACCACTGACTTTAAACACGAAAGTAAGGTAACAGCTTACTAGATCTGTTACAAGGTATTTTAATAATGTACATTTTGTGGAAAATTATGCGTTTTTCGAACCACCAAGCATGAAAGCATGTTCTAGTACACCCCCAAAACAAAATCAAGACTTGGTAAAAGAGCATAATAGGACCCCTTTAAGTGCATA
>JADLZN010009920.1:0-44043 GCA_018155175.1 Sinocyclocheilus anophthalmus
GTGACAGCAGAAATGGATATTATATAATAGATTCTTTTTTGAACATTTTAGCAATTTAAGAACATAAAAAAATGATTTTTTAACACGGCACCCCTGCTCTCGACAGACGCGGCACCCCACTCTAAAAAATGTCGGGTTGTTAAACCAATGTGCGGTCACAATATGTGTGTGTGACTAACACAACTGTTGAGATCGTTTTTTTAAAAATTTTTGGTTACATTTTGTAAAAATTAGCTTTGTTAAACCAACAGTTGGGTTACGTCCCATATTTGACGCCCCACATTGGGTTGAAACAACCCAAGCATTTTTTAGAGAGTGCAGGGTTTCTGAGATTTTCTCTTTTTTTAGTTGAGTTAGAGGGGTGCCGACGGACACCACGGTTGGGCCTACAGAAAACACTGATCTAGACAGGAAGTCAGTAGCTGAAGTAGGTGTGTATTTGGCGGTGTGTGTGTCATTGAGGCAAATGTTTGAAGTCTGACATGTTTTTGAGTAAACTTATTGCCTATGTGATGCTGGGAAAAGTATTGAAAGTAGTTTGACACAAGTGTGGTGATGTTAGTTTGGATCGGCGGTTTTTATAGTTGTGAGGAAAATGTTGTGAATTGTTTCAGAAATTGTAGTGTTAGACCAACGAGAAAAAACGTATTATCAAAACACTAAATATCTCTCTGGCATTTAGCTTCTCAGAAAATAAATCTTAATTTATGGAATTGTTTATGATATTAATATTGAGAAAAAAAAGACAAAAATACTGACGGAGAGAAGGAAGGAAATTATTTTTGCCCCTCAAAAAGTTATACCTGTTTAGAGTACTTTTTTACAAGAAAATACTATTTCAGTTTTTTACTTCAAAACTTCATGTTTAATTCAATGCTTTACTTTAAGTTTCTTTGTAGTTATTTGAAATTTACTAGCAATTTCTGAGCAAAAATTTCAGGCAATGTTTTTACCAGTGGTGCATGCACTTTGAATGATTTTCACTAAAAATAGAAACATTCCAGTAACACATGAATTAAATGTGCAAATGTGCGAAAAGTAACCTAATTTTCTTGGTAAAAACTTAATTTTTTAAAAACTTCAGAAACAAAAAAAAAAAAAAAAAGTTGTTGAGGGACAGACTGGTCATGAAATATAATGTTTTAAAAAAATATATATTAAAAATAGCACACTAAGTGTAGGATGAGTTATTACATAAATTAGATACATTATTTGATTTGCAAAGCAAAAAATTGATTTAGTTGATTCATGGACTTTTTTAAAATAGGCAAGGATCTTGCTCACACATCAAAAACTTAGACAAATGTCACGTATTTTGGGAATAGTGTGGACTTTAGGGTATCATATGTTATAGCCAAACAAGTACACACATACAAACACACACAAACACACTCCTCTTTCTCTCTCTCGCTGTCTCTCTCACACACAACCACATCGCTCTCTCTCTCTCTCTCACACCACACACACACACCACACATGCAAGCACTCACCACCACCAAACAATAGGTTGAGTTTGTCTCTTCCAAAGGGACATGCGCTTTGAATTAGGCAGCCGAGCTATGCAGGTTATCATTAGATGCGGTTGTGTGAGATACGCGCTTGTGGAGGGGCGACACTGAACACTTTCATATCCAGTGGCTGCTCCGCAGGTCATCCGCCTGTTTGTGTTGCCATTTTGCTCAGGGGATGATGGGAAATGAGCAGTCTGGGTAATGAGCAGTTTGTATGCTGTGCAAGTGTACAGGCCTTCATCACGGTGTGTGTGTGCTGTGTGTGTTGTGTTTGTTGTGTGTTTTGTGTGTGTGTGTGTTGTGTGGTGTGTTTAGTTGTGTGTGTGTGTGTGTGTGTGTGTGTGTGTGTGGTGTGTGTGTGTTGTGTGTGGGTGTGTGTTGTTTTGTGTGCGCGGCCACGTTTTGTGCCATGTGTTTCACTGTGGGAAACGGTGGTAGTTTTTACTGCAAGGTATTGTATAGGCTGAGCTACAAACTTTATATGATCTGTGTTCCAATACTGTAATTTATAATTATATAAAATAAAATAAAATCTGGCCAAAATATATTTTAAATATATGTTGTAAACAGTGAAGCCCAATTAAATATATTTTTGAAACTGAAAATATTAAATATTTCAAAATGTATTTCACAGGCAAGAAAATCTTACAGTAACCAACATTTTATGTTCACACAAGAATAAAGGTTTCTCTTCAAATGTGACATGTGAATGTATTTTCTTGGACTGAAATAGATAGGGCAAATGTATATTTAAAATAGTTTTAAATATTTATATTTGGCCAAAAATGGTAGAAAATATATTGACATAAGTATTTAAGTATATTTTGAAATATACTTAAAGCTTGTTTAATAAATACCTTCTTTTTTTTTTACTTTAAAATGTCTTCAGATGATTTTCAGCATTATCAATACTCTCTTTCCTTACAAAAAGGGGTAAACTATACTATGGTACTCCTATACATCCAGTGCAATTATAAAAGAAAGAGAAGACTTTGCTTCGGTGTATGTATGTAGGATTTTTTGGAAATATAATCATAAACATGCAGGAGTGATCGTCAGACCTCCACCCTTTTTTGGCTTAGTTTAACTTTATTTTCTGTCCAGATTTCCTGAACAGAAATTCATCTGTGACACTGGCATAGAAAATACATCCTAACAGATAAAACTATACATGAAGTGTGATGCAGCAGCGCCACCGTGTGGCTGGAATGAGACGCGCATAGATCATAAGCAAAAGCATTGAGCCGCTGTGAGGATCAGAATTATTTCAGAGCCTTCACAGCAGTTTGTGTGCTATGAACCACAAAGTTTAGGTATTTTGAGTTTCGCACGTGTTGTTCAGTTTGTGTCCACGTGATGACAGCAGAGTCCACCAAAACAAACCAAATGCCTCGAGTTTCTTAAAACTGTTGCTAAAGTGCATGCATAGTCACTTTTTCTTTTTAACCTCATTTAACCTTCATGCTGTTCCAAACCTCTGTGAAGCACAAAGTAAGATATTTTAAAGATTATTTGGAATCAAACCGTTTTGGTTGCCATTGACTTTCACTGTATGCAAAAAAACACTGTGATTTTCTTCATAATGCTCTTAAGTGCATGCATAGAGTCATATAGATGTGTAGGTAAATGATGACAACATTTCATTTTAACATTTTTTATATATTGTAAATATGTTGAAATTTAGTGCATATATAATGCAATGCATTTTTTTATTATATTTATTATTCATATTTTTTAATATTTTGGAAAATTGCAATTGACTGTTGTACTTTACAGAAGTCAGTCAAATCTACAAATTAAAACTAAATAAATGATGAATAAATTTAAAGGGACCACAAATGACAGGTAATTATTTAATTTATTTTTAAATATAAAAAGTAATTAATTAAATTAATATATACAACAATATTCGCTTTTAGAGTTCTTAAAACTGCTGCTAAAGTGCATATAGAGATAAAAAAACATTATTCGGCCAAAGATATCGCCTCTTGAAAATATACTTTTGTATTTGCCAAGACCTAATGTAGAATAAAAAAATGAAATCAACTGAGGCATATAATGCTGAAAATAGTTTAGCAGATTTTATTTAATAGCCCGTATGTCAACCAGATTCATAACTGAAGGTTAGTTATAGTTAGTTACAGAAGCTCACAATAGAAGCACGTTCAGTTTCTGTCATGGTGCAGAAAGTGTTCAAGTGATGCTGTTTTATCATTAACAGAATCTGTTTAGATGCTCATCTAGTTCCTTAGATGCTAAACCATGAAATAAAAATGCAATACGTGAGAAAGGAGAAAATAAGGGCGCAAAACACAGGGAAACTAAATGGACTCAAAACACATCCCATTTCTATTAATAAATCTTAACATTTTCCAAAACGTGAAATAAGTTAGTAAAATGCAGGTTTTGAAATTTAATTCGGACTGACTAAATGATCTCCAACCTTTTTTGCCAATCCCACGCTACAAAAATAATAAACGTTTCCCAATGAGGTTATGAAAACGTTGTTTCCGATTGCTCAAAACATACAGTTTTATCATTTAAAAAAAAAAAATCTGGGTACATGCAAGTTAAAGGGAACGCTCCATTTTGTCCATTTGGGAACGTTTCTTGGAACATTCTTTGGAACATTCTAGGTAAAAACAAGTCGTTTTTTTAGAATAAAAGTCATATCACTAGCTTCGATTTAAAATAAAAACTATCAATTTATGCTATTGATTGTGATTTTTGGTGGGTTCTTTTATTAATTACCTATAAAAGGACCATATTTTGTATGTAAAAAAATGTTAAAAAATCATATATGCTTATTTTTATTTTTACGTTATATTAGATTGATTTTTTACTTCCAGTTACAAAGAAATCATTCCAATAAGTTCAGACAGCCAAAAACCTAATATTGGTACATCTGGGGAATATGATGGTATAAAAATATAAAAATATCAAAATCCACGATATGGCTGTAGTAACACTTAACCCATGGTTTGTAACGAACTAACCCTATTAAGTTTAGATTTTAGAACAAAAGTTAAAATATTTGAAATTATAAAAAAAAAATAAAAAAAAACCCTGTTGGGTGAGGACAATTGAGACAAAGATGGCAAAATATGCTTACAGACAAATCTGACCATGCTGTAAGGAAAAGACAAAGTAGGAGAGGAGTAATCATTTATTTCTAACAAAAAAAAAACCATTACATTTCAATAACTCAAAAAAGTAAAATGGTACCAAACAGGTAAGAATGAATGGTAAACCTAGCAAGTAGCATGTTTTGTTTGGAATCATCAGCAAACCTTACAGTAGGACTTTGATGTGTATGTGTATGTGTGTGTGTGTTGTGATGGTGGTGTGGTGTGTGAGAGGAGAGAGAGGGAGTGTCTTGTGTGTTGTTGTGTGTGTGGGTTTGTTGGTGTGTGTGTGTGTGTGGTTGAGTGTGAGGAGAGAGGTGAGAGAGTATCAGTCCTTGTTGTGTTGTGTGGGTGTTGTGGGGTTGTGAAGAGACGAGGAGAGAGGAGGGAGTGTGTTAGAGTGTGTGTGTGGGTGTGTGTGTGTGTGTGTGTGTGAGAGAGAGAGAGAGAGAGAGAGAGGAGAGAGAGGGAGAGTGTGTGGTGGTTTTTTGTGTGTGTGTTGTGGGGTGTGTGTGTGTGTTGGTGTGTGTGAGAGAGAGTGTGTGTTACGGTTGATGTTTGTTGTGTTTGTGTGATTTTGACAGAGGAGGGAGAGAGAGTTGAGAGGAGTTGGAGAGGAGTTAGAGAAGAGAGGGGAGTGAGGGTGTGTGTGACTGAGAGCTGTGAAGAGAGAAGTTAGGTTGTTGTGTCGTGTGTTTGTGTAGTGTGTGTGTGAGGAGGTGTGGTGTGTGTTGTTGTGTGAGACGAGAGAGAGTGCTGTGTTTGTGATGTGTTTGTTTTTGTGTGTGTGGGTGAGGTGCGATGTGAGTGTGTGTGTGAGAGGAGATTGAGAGAAGTTGTGTGTGGATTTGTGTGTGGGTTGTGTGTGCGAGTTAGTGTGTGGTGTGTTTTTTGTGTGAAAGAGAGTGTGCTTGTGTTGGGTTGTGTGTGGTGTGTGGTGGTGTGTTGTGTGTGTGTGTGTGTGTATGATGTATAACTAAAGTTTTTCTGCTGATGTTTTTAAAACATTATTAGTTTGAATGAACGTTCTACTGAAAGGCTGTTTGTCCGTCACGTTCTCTGTTAGCTGTATTTGAAATTATATTATATACACTTGCTAAAGCACTTCTCAGTTAATAACTAACACATTTAACACTAACAGCGTCCTGTATGCATGCAAATGAGTGTTTATTATGAAGATATGAGTGTTTGTTATTCAGCTGAACAGATCTCGCAGGAGTTCAGACGTGTCCAGACCCCACCCCCGTCGGAACCCTCATTTGAATAATTTGTGCTAATTGCTCACTTATGTGGAGAGGATCTGGCAGCCCTCAGACCGCTGATGAACTACACGTCTCTGGTGCCATTAACTCACTAAACATCTCAGAGCTCAAGTGTCTATTTACTCGCGAGAGGCCTGCAGAGCGCTGTCATCAAATGCTGTTTGCAGGGCGAGGATCTGTTGGCTTGTTCTACCTGTTTCTGTTAATGCTAATCTACAGGATTATTGAGTAGTCATTATTTGACGTGTGAATAAGTCAAGGGTGTTGCATGTCTGTCTGTGTCTGGCTGTGTTGTGTGTGGGTGTGTGTGGGGGTTGTGGGGGGGAGGGTTTTGGGGGTGTGGGGGTGGGTGGTGGCGTGATGAGTAGATTGAGGGAGGAGGGGGGAAGAGGAGAGAGAGTAGGGTTGCGATTGGGTGTGTGGGGGTGGGTTGTGATGAGAGTGGGAGAGAGAGGCGAGAGAGAGATTGGGTGCGTTGGGTTGTGGGGGTGGATGGTTGGGGTGGTGTGGTGGGGGATTGGCTGTTGGGGGTGGGGGTGGTTGGGAGGCGAACGGGGGAGCGGAGGGTGTGTGGTAGTGGGTGGGGTGTGGGTGGGGGGGGGAGGAGGAGACGTGAGAGTCTGTAGAGGGTGTTGGGGGTGTGAGAGGGAAGAGAGAGAGGAGAGAGGAGGAGAGGGGGAGGGGTGGAGAGGGAGAGAGGGATGGGATGAGGGGGGCACGAGAGAGGAGAGGGTAGAGAGGATGGAGGTGGGAGGAGAGAGAGGAGAGAGAGAGAGCGAGAGAGGAGAGAGAGAGAGAGAGAGAAAGAAAAAAAGAGAGAGAGAGAGAGAGAGAGAGGAGAGAGTGAGAGAGAGAGAGAGAGAGCTGGAGGAGAGAAGAGTGAGGAGGAAGGGAAGAGGAGATTAGGGAAGAGTGAGAGAAGGTGAACTGAGGAGCGAGCAAGAGGGATGAGATGGGAGGAGAGAGAGATGAAGAGGAGGGGTGTGGGAGGGTTTGTAGAGGGAGCGAGAGAAGAGAGGAGGAGAGATGAAGAGGCGAAGAGAGGAGTGAGAGAGAGGGAGGAGAGAGGAGAGAGGAGGAGAGTGAGAGAGGAGGAGAGAGAGAGATGGAGGGTGAGGAGGGAAAGGAGGGAAAGAAGGAGTGAGACGAGAGGAGGCTGGTGAATAGGTGAAGAGGTGACGCAGAGAGAGGTTGAGGGAAGGAGCGAGAGAAGTAGGAGGAGGAGAGAGAGGAGGAGGAGGAGAGAGAGGGCGCGAGGAGGACGAGGAGAGAGGAGACGAGGAGGAGGTGAGAGGGGGAGAGAGTAGAGAGGAGCGGATCGGGATGAGAGACGGATTGATGGGATGAGAGAGGAAGCAGGACGACGTGACGACGAGAGCGATCGGGAAGAGGAGTTGGCGACAGCTGAGAATGTCGAGATAGAGGAGGAGAGGGAGACGGGAGAGGGAGGTGGTCAGGCATGGAGGTGGGAGGGAGATGACAGCAACAGAAAGATCAGCAGAGATGATTAGAGAAGGAAAATGAGAGAGCTCCGTAAGGTGGGGGGGGAAGCAGCCAAAGCGGAGAGGAGGGAACGGACCGATCGAAGAGAGGGGGCGAGAGAAGGGAAGGGGAGGAGAAGGGACGCACAGCGGGTAGAGGGGAAAGAGGAAGTGATGCGAGAAGAACACTGAGGAGGGGAGGAGGGGGGACGAGCTGATCGGTGGAGATAGTAGAGAAGAGAGAAGGGAAGACGGAAGGCGAGGAGAGGAGCAAGAGAGAAGGGAAGAGAGCGAAAGACGGGACGAGAAATGAGAGGGAGAGGAGGGAAAGAAGAGGGCCATGGGAGGGAGAGAGATCGAGAAAAGAGAGTGTAAGAGAGGGAGAATGGGGGCGAGAGAGGAACATTAGAGCAAGAGACCCGACGGGGTCATGATGGAGAGGAGAGGTAGAGATTGAGGAGAGGGAGGAGATCGGGTTGGAGAGCGAGAAGACGACTCACCTTTGTTTTAAAACCCCGAAGTGTTGGCGTCTGAACGAGTTGAATATATTTATTTGATTGCCTCCTACGACAAACAAGATAGTTAATTTTGTATTGAAAATGTGGATGAATAATCAGACCTTGCAAAAGGAAACCGCCTCACAGACTGTTTAAAACGTAATTTCAAGATCTTCAATAAAAAAAAGCTTAAACTAAACAAGCCTACCGAAGCGGTAGCGGCCTACCGGAGGACTCAGAGAATTAAGGAACATGGCCGCAGCGTTTGATCTGAAAAGCCACAAGTGTATTTGAAAGACCTTTTAACATTTCCTTTTTTTTTTTATTTTTAAAAGGGGACAATGGGAACATGAAATACAATCAAAGGAGGCATTAGTGAATGAGTTTCATATATGACCCAATGCACTGTATAAAAGTATAATTTAATAAAGTAGTAGTACTTGATGTAAATCTTGCATTAGGCAATATCAAATATTAAAATGTAATTGTATTAGAAAAACCTGTTTCAATTCAAATGTTCTTCTTCTAGGAATTGTTCATTCTGTCATGATTTACTATTTTAACCTTCATTTAACTTCTTTTTAACCACATTTATTACATTGACATTCCCCATGTGGGTTCAAAACCTTGTAATGATCTTTTCTTCTGGGAAAAAACAAAGTTAGAGATATTTTTGAGAAATTTGGGAACCAAACAACTGACTTTCACGGTCGCTGTATTGCACAAACCACACGTGCTTTTCAAAAATATCCTTATTTTACGTTCCACAACTGAACTGAAAAGTCAATCTAGATTTGTAGGTGGTAATGTGACGGAAATTCATTTTACATTTTTTATATTTATTGGGTAAATGTATTATTAATATAAATACATATTTGTATGTATCTATATTAATATATAATACAATGTATTTTATTCATATGTTGAAAATTGCCACTTGTTGGACAAACTAAACAAAATACAAATGAATAATTTATAAAAATAATAAATTAACTGTTGGGAGGTAACAAACTAACAAAAATATAATATGAATAATTTATTAACACCATAATTCTTAAAATAAAATTACAAAAATATCGGAAAAAATTAAATATATTCTTCTAGATGAGATATCTTTAAACCGTTGTGATTATTTTTTTTTTATTTTTTTTTTAATATGTAATGATTCGGGAAAAAAGGAAAAAATGGAAAAGGGAAGAATAAATAAAAAAAATAAAATTAATAATAATAAAAAAAATAAATAGGGAAAAAAAAGAAGGGAATAATAAAGAATATAGGAAGGAATAAATATAAGTAAAAGAAACAATAAAAGGAAAGAAAAGGAAAAGGAAATGGGAGTAAATAATAATTTGAAAAAGAATAAAAAACAAAAAGAAAATAAAAGGAAACATCATTAACCAGGAGAACAAGAAATAAAAAGGGAAAAAATAAGGAAAAAAAGGGGAAAATAAGGAGGAAAGAAAACAAAAAAAAAAAAATATAGGAAAATAAACGAGGAGAGAAAAAAACCAAAATTAACATAACCTGTAGGCCTCTGTGCTGTTCCTCTTCCTGTTCTGTGTCTTGTTGTGGTTTTGGTTTTCCTGTCATGTGTTGTGTGTTATGTCTGGTACTGTTTGGGTTTAGGTTGCATATTTATACTGAAAACTGAAAAAAAAAAAAAAAATTAGAGGTGAGATTAGAGTAGAAATTACATTTACAGACCGCAATTATGTTATATTATTTTAATTTAATTTTTACTATATTTATAGAATTACAATTCTGCTTCTGTTTGCTTATCGTAGTTCAAGTCAGTATGGAATCGGAGAAATAAAATTAATTTGTGTCAATTGGAAAATGGTTCTCAACCCTCAGCAATCGTTGTGGGTGGTGTGTGTGTGTTAGTGAGAGGAGTGAGAGGAGAGAGGAGATGTTGCGCTCGGGTGATTTAGAGACGTGTGTGTGTGTCTGTTGAGAGAGGAGAGAGGGAGAGAGAAGAGAGGGATCCGTCGTGTTGTGTGTGTGTGTGTGTGTGTGAGGTGGGTGTGTGTGTGTGTGGGGTGTGTGTGTGTGTGTGTGTGTGTGTGTGTGTGTGTTGGTGTGTGAGAGAGAGAGAGAGAGAGAGGGGGGAAGAGAGAGGGAGAGAGGAGAGAAGGAGTTGATTGGGGAGAGAGAGAGGGAGAGAGGGAGAGGGTGTGTGTGGTTGTGTTTGTTCGGTTGCTTAGGGGTTGTGTGGTGTGAGAGAGGGGGGAGGGAAGAGAGATGTGTGTGTGTATTGAGAGGAGACGAGGAGGAGTGAGAGTTGTTGCCGATGTGTGTGTGGTGTGTGTATGTTGGTGTGTGTGGGTTGTGGTGTGTGGTGGTGTGTGAGAGGAGAGAGAGAGAGAGAGGAGAGTTGTGTTGTTGTATGAGAGAGATGAGAGTGTGTGGGTGTGAGAGGAGGGAGAGTGTGTGGTGTGTGTGTGTGTGGTGTGTCTGTTTGTGTGTGTGGGTTTGTGTGTGTGTTTGTGTGTGTTTGAGTGTGAGTGTGAGAGAGAGAGAGAGTGTGTGTGTGTGTGTGTGAGAGGGGAGAGCGGGGAGAGTGTGTGTGTGTTGTGTGAGAGATGAGAGAGCGAGAGTGTGTGTGTGTGTGTGAGGGCGAGATGTGCGAGAGTGGTGGTGTGTTGAGTGTGTGTTGAGAGAGAGAAGAGAGAGAGATTGAGGAGGAGAGAGATGTTGAGGCGAGTTGTGTGTTTGTGTTTGTGTGTGTGTTTATGTGTGTGTGTGAGAGAGAGAGAGAAAAAGAGAAAGAGAGAGAGAGAGAGAGTGTGTGTGTGTGTGTGTTTTGTGTGTTGTGTGTGTGTGTGTGTGAGAGAGAGCGAGAGTGTGGGAGAGAGAGCGAGAGTGTGTGTGTGTGTGAGAGAATGAGAGAGAGAGAGAGAGAGAGTGTGGTGTGTGTGTGATGTGTTGATAGGGGACGATGAGAGGAGAGGAGAAGAGTGCGAGGAGGGAGGAGAGAGAGGAGTGTGTGTTGGGTGTGAGAGAGAGAGAGAGAGAGTGTGTGGTGTGTGTGTGTGTGGTGTGTGTGAGAGAGAGAGAGAGAGAGAGAGGAGCGAGTGTTTGTGTGTGTGTCGTGTGTCGTGTGTGTGTGTGTGTGTGTTGTGTGTGTGTGTTGTGATGTTGTGTGGGGTGTGTGACGAGAGAGAGAGGGGAGAGAGCGGAAGAGAGAGAGAGGATGATGGAGAGAGTGGTGTGTGTGTGTGTGTGTGGGTGTGTGTTTGTTTTTGTGAGAGAGGAGAGAGAGAGAGAGAGTGTGAGAGAATGTGTGAGAGAGAGAGTGTGTGAGAGAGAGAGAGAGAGTGTGGTGTGTGTGTGTGTGTGTGGTGTTGTGTGTGTGTGTGTGTGTGTGTGTGTGTGTGTTGTGTGTGTGTGTGAGAGAGAGATGAGAGAGAGAGACTGTGTGTGTGTATGAGAGAGAGAGAGAGAGTGTGTGTGAGAGAGTGTGTGTGTGTGTGTGTTTGTGTGTGTGTGGTGTGTGCGAGCGGAGGAGAGAGCGAGGAGAGGGTGTGTTGTGTGTGAGAGAGAGAGCGAGAGTTGTGTGTGTGTGTGTGTGCAGAGAACGACGAGCGAGAGTGTGTGTGTGTTGTGTGTGAGGAGGAGGGAGACAGAGTTGGTGTGTGTGGTGTTGGTGTGTGAGAGAGGAGAGGAGAGGTAGTTTTGTTTGTTTGTTTGTGTGTGTGTGTGCGTGTGTGAGAGAAGAGAGAGTGTGTGTGTGTGTGTGTGTGTGGTGTGTGAAGCGAGAGAGCTCCGAGGGGAGGAGGAGAGAGATGAGAGTGCGTGTGTGTGTGTGAGAGAGAGAAAGAAAGAGAAAGAGAGAGAGAGAGAGAATGTGTGTGTGTGTGAGAGAGAGAGTGGGTGTGTGTGGGTGAGAGAGGGGAGAGAGAGAGAGAGTGGTGTGTGTGGTGTGTGGGTGTGTGGGTTTGTGTGTGTGTGTGTGTGGTGTGTGTAGTGCGTGTGCGTGTGTGTGTGAAAGATTCTTCCCACTGGCTGTCAGTGATGCAGAAGAGCCGGATCGTAACATCTGGATCAGGCCGTTTTCCTCATCCAGTCCTGCCTGGTGTACAGTTGTGTCTCGTACAGTAAATCGTCCTGCTCACTGTTCTCACTGAGGATCTGATTTGAGTGCTCGTCTAATTGAGACGTAAGCGAAGCAGCAGTGGTGTGTGTGCCATTAGCTGGGTGTGTGTTAACCGTTACTTTATGAGCGTCATAGACATTAAACCCTCATCCCTCAAATTTTTCACGCGGTCACAGAAACCATGTCCACTTCATCTTGTCATGAGCAATTTAAAGAGTGTATTTCATTCAGAACAATAAATGATGTTTGAAATCAGAATAGGGCATACAAATTTTTGTCACCATTTATGTTTTTTGAAACTTTATTTGATTTGAACCACAATGAAAGGTAAAAACTAGGAACTACCAAGTATAAGTGAAGCAAAAAAAAAAACGCTTTTATAGGACAGAAATCATGATAAATGTTCTTGTTTTGTTTTTTTCAATAGCATCTGGTAATTACTGTGTTGTTTTTTCAGGCATGGACTGAAAAAACCAATATATATATATATATTAACATAATAATTATAATACAAATAATAAAAAATTAAATAATACAACAAGTAATATTTAATAATACATTTAAATCAATAAGAAACTTCTTGTTTTATGAGCGACAATTGATCAAAATATTATTTTTAAGTTATGGTTAAAAACCTGAATAAACTCTTTCCCTGGAGCGTCAAAAATCACAGCTTGTTTTGCATTGTTTTTTATCCCTTTTTCTCCTTTGTTTGGTTTCGTTTAAGCTGAAATTAATTTGATCAGTTCAACAGAAAACAGAGCCTAAATATATCACTTTGTTGCTTGCTCTAGGTTTGTATATTGATTTAAGAATGCTTAGATATTTGTAATGGAAAACAAGACAAAGATAGGCTACTACAAAAATAATTTGTGCAGTGTGTATTCATTCTCTTAGTGCCACCGTCTATTAAGTACCACCTGATGACCATCATTAACATGTGCCCCGCAGTAGGTTTGTGCCGATCGTTTCTCCTGCGCGTCCCCAATCCACTCCGCCGGGCTTTCACGTCTCATCTACTCGTCTCTCCTCGCCACAGACTTCAGGAAAGATGAAACGTGAACAGAAAAGTGTAAAGCGGTTCGCTCAGGCTTCACCTTCTGCATACAAGGACGCTTCGCAGTGCGTTCTACAGATCAGGGCAACACTCGGAGCAATCTCAAAAACACTATATTTAAACCCAGGAGTGAAATTAATAAGTGTTGTGCTGCGACGAACGTGAAATTTACTCAAACCTTTGCAATCAAAACAACAAGGTATATAAATAAATATACATTTCTAACAGGTAACGCCATTTCAAAATGGGATTTTTTGTTTTTTTTTGTATAATAATGTAAAAAGAAGCTACAGCACAATTTGAGGCACAAAACGAAGAAGTGTTATTGGTTTTCTTGCATCATGGCATATTAAAATAAGTTAATTTCGCTACATATAAGGAACAAATCTAAAATATAAACATATGTAGTGCAATTCTGAATGTAGCTTTTAAAATATAGATTTATTTATATCTAAGTCTATCAAAGGTAGTACATTTTTCAGGTAACAAACAATAAATAAATAAGTAAATAAAAGCATTTTTTTTTACTGTGTTCCTATTGTGTGTATATTAGCTTGTTTATACTGAAAAACAATTAGAAAAAGTACATTTACAGCAGTTCCTTTCCTTTTTTATTGCATTTAAATTTGAATTACAATTTAGTCAATCAGCCACTGAACAAAAGTTTGTGATCTGGTAGTGGTGCATGTTCATAAAACCTGAATTGGGCTATCGGTTAAAGTATGTTAACATTAACGTGACACCACAAGAACGTTCCTCAGCTGGGAAATATAAGATCATTCATGCATTCGCCAGATGCTTTTATCCAAAGAAACTCACATAGCATGCATTTGATCAGTTCATGCACACTTTAAGAGCTTACAAATATTAGTCCCCATATTCACAATGAATGATTGACTTTAATATGAACTTCATGCCGAGTCCCATTGAATAGTTCTGGTTCTTTGTCATGTGGCTCTATTGTACCGTACGTTATTGCAAATTACCCACGCTCAAAGGATATTCACCTCCACTGTCTTGTTTTCCCTCTTTCTCTTCTCTGTCCTTGCTTTCATCTACTTATCTTTCCATCCCTTGCTCCATTTGCGCTTCTATTCAGGCCTGTCCAGGGTCTAATCACTTTCATCATGGTTTCTATTAGAGCCACTGAATACAGAGTAATTAAAGTGGAGAACAGAGAGAGCGAGCCAGTCATCCATGACAGACAGACAGAACAAAAGAGCTGAAGAACGAGACGCTTTACAAGTCAGAGAGAGAGACCGAGTCCGTGCTTCTCCAGCCTGAGAATCAGACGCTTTTGCACGCAGAGTAAAGTACATAAGTTGTGCGATTTCTTCTGCAAATAACTTTTGACTCCTCTGGCTTAGAGGAATGCATTAAAAGCATTTTTCCTCTGATTTCTGGCCTCATGCACTGTTCAGTAAGTCATTGATTTAAATCTCTGTCCGTGAAGTTGGCAAAGAAAGCTTTGATGAAAACAACAGTTTTGATGTAGTGCTGCAATGACGTCATTTCTACTGTGTAAAATAAACACTGGACATCGTCACCCTGAGTTTGGTTTGGTTGAGAGTGAAAATAAAATAAAATAAATGAAATAATAAAAAATTTAATTGAATAATAAAAACTTTAATAATAAAAAAATTTAATTTAACTTTAATTTAATTAATTTAATTTTATTTAATTTTATTATTGAATTTAAAATAAAAATAAAATAAAACAAATTTTAAATTAATTAAATTTAGAAATAAATTTAAATAAATATTGAAACTGTCCTTAATAAAATCACATAATAATAAGTAGTATATTAGTATATTATTATTAAAGAAAATCATTCAAATAATAATCTATTAATTATGAATGATAAAAAAATCGTAGTTGTTGTTGATGTTCGTGATAATGATGTTTAAATATCTATATGTATTAAAAATAGCAATAATTATAATATTATAATAATACAACAAATTAAGCTGAAGTATTCTCTCGTCAATCTTATTAACTTTTCATATTGCTCATCCGCGTTATTTGGGATGATATGTAAAAACTAAATCTTACTTATTATTAACTTAAAAGATGTTAGTTTGGGTTGGTTTTGATATATAATAATTTGTATTTTGCAGAGGGAATGTTTGAAAGGCAAGTATTGTTGTACTTTGATAAATTACCACATGCCAAACAATTGCTTTCTGTTTTAAAGATTTAAAGATAATGTGTTTATGTTTTGTGTTTCTTATTTTGTTTATTTCTGCTTTCAATATGATTACCAAGCTTTATGTTTAAAATTAATCTCATATATGTTATTTTTCGGATTCATAAGGTTTTATAAACTATTTGGACACTTAAGTCCAAAATAATATTCGCGTTTAAATTGATAAAATATTTTCAAGTGCTCAAATGATACTAGGGCTTTTCTCAGAACTGAAATTATTTTTATCCAACTCGTCTCAAAGTCGTTTTTAATGGATGAAGTCAGTTCCTCTTGAGTTCACACAGAAAAGCCGGTGTCCTCAATTTATTAACATTGGGAAAGAAAATGCCCAAGAACAGATCTATTGCTTTATATTTTAACTATAGATAAATATACAATGAAAAATGTAAAAGTATTTAGATTGGAAAGTGTATTCAGCTATTTTTTTTCTAATAAATACCACTTGTTTTGAGTTTTTGTTTGTGTGTGTGTGTGTGTGTGTCTGTGTGTCTGTGTGTCTGTGTATCGGGTGTTGTGTGTGTGTGTGTGTGGGTGTGTGTTGTGTGTGTGTGTCTGTGTGTGTGTGTCTGTGTGTGTGTGTCTGTGTGTCTGTGTGTCTGTGTGTGTGTGGTGTGTGTGTGTGTGTGGTTTGTGTGTGAGTGTGTGTGTGTGTGTGTGGAGTGTGTGTGTGTGTGTGTGGTGGTGTGGTGTGTGTGTGTGTGTGTTCTGTGTGTATGTGTTGTGTGTGTGTGTGTATGTGATGTATGTGCGTGCCTGTGCGGGAATATCGTACTGTGTGATGTGTGTGTGCTAATGGGCTGTGTGTGTGCGCGCGTATGTGTGTATGTGTGTGTGTGTGTGAATGTGAGTGTGTGTGTGTGTGTATGTGTGTCTGAATGATGGTCTGGGGTGTGGGTGTGTGCCTGGTGTCCATGTGCTCTGGTCTTGTGTGTGTGTGTGTGTGTGTGTGTGGTGTCTGTGTGTGTGGTGTGTGTGCCATGATGCCTGTGTGCGACTGTGTGTGTGTGAGTGTGGTGTGTGCTGTGTTGCCTGTGTCGTGCGGGTGTGTGCGGTGTCGTGCGGTCTGTGTCCTGTGTGTGTGTGTGACTGTGCCTGTGCCTAGGCGTGTGCCTGTGCCTGGGCCGTGCCTGGGCGTGTCTGTGTATGTGTCTGTGTCAGGTCTGTGTGTGTACTGGGCATGTGGCATGTGCCTGTGCTGTGCGTGCCGGTGACGTGTCTGTGTCTGTGTGTGTGTGTGTTCTGGTTAGTGTTTGCTGTGTGTGTTACTGTTGTGTGTGTGTGTGTTGAATGGTGTGTGTATGAGTTGTTTTTTTTTGTTTTTGTTTGTGAGATATTTAGACTTTTTTGTGGCTTAGTGTTCAGACACTTCATCTCTCTCTATATATACATCACATTCTGATGTCCACATCTTTAAATGCATAGAAAGAAAGCATATTAAATGCAAGTAGCATGTACTTCAATGTTTCAAATAACTTTTGTGAAAATAAAATGTCAAAATACGTGTGAAATAATGTTCCATCGTCATTCAGTGTAACAAATGTATCTATGTTAAATGAAACAACATACTTATTCTGACCTGTACTTATTAAAATATATCAAAAATAAGTGGTCATACTAAATTTTATTCTATTTTAAATGATTAAAAACATCTTGCTGACAAAGTCTGTAATATTTACATTTAAAAACTAAAAAATCCCACAGTGTAAACCTGTTAGGATATGGTGAAAAACTGTAAATGTTCAGTGTTTACTGTAAAATACCATCAAATTTTGTTAAGTAAAACTATGAATTATCTTATAATTTACAGTGAAAAGGACAGCAGAATAGAAATACACATGCATATGTACATACACGCATCACTTGCTGTTTTCTCTAGCCAACGATTCTTCATGTTTCCACTGCATAGACAGCAATTGCTTTTAAAGCCCATCTTACCAGCAATGAATCCCCCCTTTTAATATAGCTATATTTAGTATTTGTATGTACTGTACATATCTACATCCAGTAGAATATATCTGCATTGTGACATCACATATTACCAAAGTCAGCTAAGACTTTCAAGCAGAGTCTGTGTAGGTTTGTGCATTCTGACCCGGATGATGGTCGGATCAGAGCGGAGCTGTAATGTTCAAATCAATCACCCTGAAGCTCAATACGCTCCCAGTTGTTTTAATTTTACATCGATCAATTATTTGTTCAAGCCGAACATGCTGTGACTCACGAGCCGAGAACAATGGGAGGAACTGTGTGCGGCTCAAACCTCTAACGTAGCAAATCGCTCTGCAATCTTCTCCTCTCTTCTTCCCCCTCTCTTCATCTTCCCCGGCACAATGACGGCTCTCTCGGCACTCTTCCGCTCCTCTGCCACGGCTCCACAATAGGTGCTTATTTGGGAAGCACTTTGGATGGAGCTGCAGTCTTGACAGGGTGCCATTATACGGGCTGCGAGATTTAGACGCACACCCACCCGAAGACTCTGGGTCTGCATGAAACACCCGTTAATTGAGGCCGGCGTGGACATTGACACCCGAGTGCACTTTGAGTATAAACGCTCACGTGGTTAATAGCCGGAGTGTAATTGTATAGATCTGACCAGAGAGGGAATGCATGTGTGGATGAAAATAAAAGCAGCGGCGCAGATGAGTTTTGAATTATAGCTTGTTCGCCAGTCTGTCAATATCAGGCAGAAAAGCGTTTCAAGGGCTCGACTTTGTTTTGGTTCAACTCTGATTACCTTCATAATCTAGCAAACGTTCTCTGCAGTCCAAACACACACACACACACACACACACACTCTCTCTCTCCGTCTTTGTGCTTGACGTAGTGATTGCCTCGTATTTAACACTCTTTTCTAGCACAAACGCTTCTCCAATACCGATCACGGCCGACCACGGCTCATTTCAATCTGTGAAAGGCGTTTTTTTTTACTCCATCAGCAGAAAGCGCCGTCAGGCGTGACAAAGGCCATTGGATAACACGCTCGCGGGGAGAGAATATGCACTGCTTTTGAGCAGGTTTCAAGAATATTTGGAGGTGTTTTGGGTACTGACGTTGAATTTGCATTTAAATTTGCCATTCAGGATTTCGGAGGGAAAATTCACCTTGAATAAAAGCCATTACTGGCGTTTAAGGGAAGCTGTGACGCTGACGTGTTAACCTTTAGAAGTGCTGATAAGCGCAGCGTCGTGTGCGAAACACGGGAAAGTGGACGGAAAATAGGCTGTAATCGCCTCGTTCGCAGCTTGTTGACCTTAACGCTGATCTGTATGCATCTTCTGATGGTTGCCAGATCCTCAGTCAGAAGGGAATTTGATCACGGATCCAAATTAAAATCAGCAGTAAATTGGAGCAGCTGATTGCCTGAGCGCCATTGAGAGCTGTGTAAGTGGATGCTGAAGGACACGCTCAATCTGTCACGTCTGCTCCTATACACGCTTATTACTTGTGCGTTTTAAGATTTTACACATGTGGTTTGGGTTTTTTGATGGAACTTGAGTTTGATTCTCACAATTTTTTCTCACTATTGCAAGTTTATATCTCACAATGCAGACTGTTTTCTTAGAATTGTGAACTGATGTCTCGCAATTCTGACTTTACATTAATCAATTCTGACTTTACATCTCGCAATCCTGACTTTACATTAATCAATTCTGACTTTACATCTGACAATCCTGACTTTACATTAATCAATTCTGACTTTACATCTCACAATCCTGACTTTACATCTCACAATCCTGACTTTACATCTGACAATCCTGACTTTACATCTCACAATTCTGACTTTACATCTCACAATCCTGACTTTACATCTCACAGTTCTGACTTTACATCTGACAATCCTGACTTTACATCTCACAATTCTGGCTTTACATCTCACAATTCTGACTTTACATCTCACAATCCTGACTTTACAATCCTGACTCCCAATTCTGACTTTACATCCCACAATCCTGACTTTACATCTCACAATCCTGACTTTACATCTCACAATTCTGACTTTACATCTTGCAATTCAGATTTTTTGGGGGGGGGGGGGAACTTTAAATCTGACAATACTGACTTACATCTCACCCCCCAATTCTGGGCTTTACATCTCACATTGTGACTTTACATCTCACAATCTGACTTTAATCTAGGACACTCCTGACTTTACATCTAACAATCCTGAATTTTACATCTCGCACTCCTGACTTTACATCTCACAAATCCTCAAACTGTAAATCCTCGCAATTTTCTCCTTTGGGGGGGGGGGGGGGGGGGGGGGGACATTTACATTCACAATCGATGACATCTCACAATTCTGGCTTTACATCTCACAATCCTGACTTTACATCTGACAATCCTGACTTTACATCTCACAATCCTGACTTTACATCTCACAATCCTGACTTTACATCTCACAATCCTGACTTTACATCTCGCAATCCTGACTTTACATCCCACAGTTCTGACTTTACATCTCACAATCCTGACTTTACAATCATAGCAATCCTGAAACTTTAAATTCTCGCACCCTCCTGACTTTAAAGCTCACAAATCCGACTTTACATTCACAATCTGCTACATCTCACAACTGACGTACATCATGGACAATGCTGCTTACATCTCACATCCTGACTGGTACATCTGCAATCCTGACTTTAAATCTCAAAATCGACTTTACATCTCGAATCCTGACTTTACACTCACAATCCTGATGTACATATCGCAATCCGACCTTTAAATCTCACAATCCGACTTACTATGGACAATCCTGACTTACATCTCACCAACCTGACTGACATCCAACAATGTAGGACTTACAACACGACACAATTACATCAATTACATTACATACAATAAAATTATGTTCCACGAAACATAAAAAATAAAAAAAGGTTATTCCTCTCCAATTTGACCTTGAGTTTATATCTTCACAAATTGTAACTTTTTTCTTCACAAGACAGAGATTAAAAAGTTGCCAATACTGTTTTAATGTTTATCCATGAAAACAAGCTTCCATCTATTCCCATCATAAACAGTAAAACGCTTGTAAATGATACTTATTTGTTGAGCCAACACCTGCAAAACAAAGCTGGAGCAGAAACAGAATCGATTATCGCCCAGTAATTGTGGTGCATTATAAACAGAATCTTTTGTGTTGACGAGAAACACCTGCAACGGTAACGTTCCAAATGTATTTACTGTATCCCATAATGCAAACCTAGTGATTTGTTCACTTCACATTTAATTTACAGTGTGGTAAATTAACAGTTTACTCTATCATTGTGATTTTTAACATCCCCTTCCTGAGTATCTGATCATTGATAGCGGATTTTTAAATATTTAAAAACACTTGTTTTTCTTATTTTTATACTATGTTTTATTTGTTTGTTTGTCTGTAAAAGCACTTGGAGAACATTATAAAAGCTCATATAAGTAGTTTATTTATTATTATATTATTATAAGAATCAAAATAACTGAGTGCTACTTTAAAAGCATGTAAATAAATAATTATTATATTATTATATTATTATTCAGAATGCAAAATAACTATTTATTTCCAAAATAATAAGTCATGTGATGATAATTGAATTTCATATGCACCATAAAGATGTGATAATGTAACATACTAGTGTTTGAAGGTTTGTGATGGCATAATGCATTGTTTCCATGTGTATAGAGACCGTAACAGGCAAATGCTGTGTGGTAGACTAGTATTCTGAACACTGCTTCAGTCCTCTACCTCTGTAAACTCTCACAACTCTTCTGCTGGATTTTGATAATTGCAGACACAAAATTGCCACCTCATTTTCCCCCTGTTTCTAATTATTGAGCTCTTCAGCGTTGACAGCTACAGGGAGCTAGAAATAACACACACACACACGATGAGCAGCTGAACATTGGTGTGCAATTACACTCCTGCAATTACGGCTTTATTGTAAAGCAGGGCATTATGGGGGATTTGCTCTCATTGCAATTAAAAAAAACGGGACAAATCTCCTTCCACATGCACATGCAATTTAGATATTGTGTGTCACACTCAGGGCAGAAATACTCAGAGTTCTGACACCTGAAGTTTAATCAGTGCTTATGTAATGCTCTTGTGTGTGTGACGTGCTCTTCGTCTCACATGTTTCTCCTCATTAACCTCACGTGCATCTAAAACTATTAAAGTATACTTGTTAATTAAAATAAAGCTGAAATAAGATAAAATATTAATTTTGTTTCCTTGCCAACCAACAAAAACATTTTAAGCTAAAGCAGTGAAATTACTAACTGGAAATAATTAAAAAAATACTAAAACTGAACTGAACTAAGACTAGTATGTACTGTAAGCAAATTTTATTTATATAACATATTTAAACACAGCAAAGCTGACCAAAGCACTGAACAAAGTAGATGAAATATTAAATAAAAATACAGACTATAGTAAAGCAAAAAAAATTAACCTAATATTTGAAATATTAAAGTAATATAAACAAAACTGATAAAAAATAAAAATTACAAAAGCACATAACAAAAATACTAAAAAATGTCATTAAAATTTAAAAGAAAAATAAGACACACTATCAAAGTAAAAAAATAAGTAAAAATGTTATTAAAAACTGCAATAGTATACTAACACTGTGTCACGATCATCTGATGGAGTGCAATGAGTCCTCCAGAGGGCACTCCCTCCATCTTTCTAGCATGGACTTCATCCCCCATAATCCTTTGCACACACTCATCAGCACTCATTGTTTGCACCTGTGTCTTGTTAACCCTGTCTGCTCACCATATCTAAGCCCTGTGTTTTATGTCACTCTTTGTGAAGTCTTGTATGTGTTACTGCTAGGGGTGTGCGATATTGACAAAAAAATGATATCTCGATATTTTCTGGATTTTATCGATAACGATAATCAGACAATATTTTGCAGAGTGTGTTATTGTGCATGTATCTTAAGGACTGCCATAGACATCTGACTCGTAAAGTTTTTCATATTCTTCATATTCTATCTGGTGGTCAGTTCACACTGATAGAAATTAATCTTTCCAATAAGTTTAAACAGATTTGATTTGCATTTTATGGGCATTTTTACCTTTATAAAGCCCTTTTTTCTAAAAGTGTCCATCATTTTTTCAGTCAAATTCTTAAATTGAATCAGTTAATTAGAATAATAAGTCATTTGGGCTTTTACCAAGCAAATTAAATCAACAGAAGCTGCATCTGAAGTGGCATTTAGATGATTTCCACCAGGTATTTGTTTAATGCAAGACATGCATGCATTAACTGCATTACAAATGCATAAAATAATGTTTGATCTATTAACACATAAAAAACGTTAATACTGATATTTAAAAGATTTAAAACATGAAAAAATGAAAGGAAAAGCCAAATGTGTAATTAAAACCGCCAGTAGGTGGCAGCAAGTCACTGTTAATAAGCGAGTCATTGCGATTGAACCGAATCATTTAAACGGTTGATTCATTCAGGAACGAAACACCGTCGTGTTGCTCAGAGAAGCAAAACAGCACTGTGGCGTTTGGAATGATTTTTGTTGGCGAATAGAGCAAAAACAGCCAATATGATGTCTAAAACGTAAATCTCTTGATATTAACTTATTGTTTATTGAACTTCAAGTCACATTTGTAATCATGGTCATTTTTGGAGAAAAATGGCACTTTTCGTGTGAAATTGAATAACTATATGTAGTGGTATAAATATATTCATTTTCTGCCATCATGTCTTGAATTTGTAATCATTCTAAATGCATTTTAACAGACTAAATCACGCAGTGAAAGAACACACTCTAAATGCGCACGCGCACTAGTCCCGTAATGCATGCGTGCGCTCTGTAGGGATGTTTTGAATGGTTTGTGCAAAATACTCGATAATGTCAAATCGCACATCGTTAAAACAACAATTACGATATTATCACAGACGATATATATCGCACACCCCTAGTTACTACTGCATTTCTGAGTGCTCAATTGACTTTCTGTTCCATGGTTTTGACCCCTGCCTGTTCTCTGGATAACCCTGTTTGCCTGACTTTCCTGCTTGGTGTTTTGTGTTGGACTGTTTATCCTGTGTTTGACCTCTTGCCTGTTTATTGGGCTACGGCCTTGGATTACCCTTTTAATAAATGCTGCATTTGGATCCTCAACCTTTAGTCTCGGAGCAGTGTGTAACACACTGATTGGTAGTAAAATCCTGTAGAACATTTAGTTATTGAAACTAATGCAATTATGGAATTTCATTTCATTTAGTTATTTAAATATATTGCCGATTTCTGTCGATAAAACAAGTTTGAAAACAAGCAGAAATATCTCAGGATATCTTGAACATTATTTTAGTGTAATTAAAATGCTACTATAGTTTTTATTAGTAGTTTGAAACAGTTTATTTCGATTTTTAGTGTTTTTATTTTTCATTTTATTATAATTTTTTTTTAATGATAATAGAGTTTATATGGATTTTTCTTTCAATGTTTTATTTATTTTATTACTTTATATACTAAATGAAATGTTTTACGTTATTATATTTTATTTCAGTTAATGTTCATTTTATTTCAACAATTTTTTTTTATGGTTTTAGTTTTAGTTACCTATAATAACCTTGCCTTGGAGTCAAAAAGGGTTGAGAACAGTTATTGTAGTTGTGTTATCCCAGTGCAATTATTAGGGTTCAGATTAGTGAAGAACTGCATGATGTTGTCACGCGATACCTGTTACGTTTCTCAGCGCAATGTTGACATTGTCTGCATATAGTGATTAAATGATTGTTGCTAAATTACACTCCTGATCCGATATTATATGACATAATCTGTCCATACACACACAGCTGCGAAAGCAGATTATTTTGAGTTAAACTTTGACTGCTACTGTTTAATGACATGAGGGGGAATGTCGGTATATCTCACACCCACACACACACACACACACACATACACACACACACACACACTATCACACTCACACACACACACTTGACATTTCCCTCTCAGCGTGCCGTTAGATGACCGAGTGTCTCTGTGAGCGTGACGAAGAAAGTAGTGACCCAGTACAAATGGCCACTGCAGGGGAGTGTGTAACACACACACACACACACACACACACACACACACACAACACACACACTCGCTCTCTATGGAGTCTTTAGCCATCTGGCTACACGCTGAATTGTTGGGTTTTACATGAGGTCTGGACTAAACGCTGCCTCCTCCGGAGCTCAAGAGCTGGTAAATAGTTCTGATCCGTGCGAGGAGAGAACTTGCTAACACATTTAACCACCAGAGATCAACCCGCTCAGATTCAGTCTGTTCCAGCGAGTCTCTGGGGCCAGTACTAGTTAAACTCCATCAGCAGCATCTGCGACCGTTTACTAGCACAGAAAAGAGTCCAGACTGCCTCGCTTTTATATATTTTCCATTTTCATTTTAAATTTAGTTAAAGTTTTAGTCACTTTGTTGTGTGTTTTTGTCATTTTTAGTAGTTTTTGTTTAAATGTGTGTATACATTTTTTTTTTCATTAATTTTAGTTTTAGTGCAACAAGATAAAACTAAATGAAAATGAGAAATGTTGAAATAAAATAAATTTTTAATTAGATACATTTTTAAGTAACATTTTTTTTAAAGGTTTTAATTTGAGTTTTCGTTAACTGTAATAACCCTGGAACAGGTGCTAAGAGTTTCACTTGTGCTGGAAAAGATAAAAATATGTTCTTACGAATGTTTTGGTAACGTTTCCATTAAGTTATGAAGACATTACTCCTAAATGTTCTCTGAAACTTCAATCCAGATGTTTTTTCTTGGTTACTATATGAACATAGTACATTAAAGGAACGTTTCGTTTTATCATTTTGTAAGCACTATGTGAACAACAAAACCCCAATTTTTTTTTTTTGACCATCCTCTGAATCTTCTGAAAAATAGTCATTTAGTGTTTCAATCCATTAGATGAACATCCAATTAAAACCTTTCAGAAAAATGCTCCATGAACGTATAAATAACATTTGGTGAAGATTATTAACTTTGAACAACATTCTCAAGTACGTTTGCTCGTAATTCTGAGAGAACCTTGACAGAGCGTTCTGAGAATGTTCCCTGTTAGCCAGGGAAGCCATAACAGTACACTGTAAAAAAATAAAAAATAATAAATTATTATCTTATTGGAGATGTTACAATAAAACTAGTTTTTCAGTTTTTCTCAAAAACTTAATGTTTAGTTCAATGTGTTACTTTTGCGGTTGGTTTGTAAAACTCAGCAATTTCTGAGAAGAAATGTTGCAGAATATTTTTTGTTAGATTTATATAGTCAAATTTCACAAATAATTCCCTTTAAACAGCCTAGTCAAATAGAATCAAATGTGACCCTGGAGCACAAAACCAGTCACAAGGGTCAATTTTTTTTAAATTGAGATTTATACAACATCTGAAAGCTGAATAAATAAGAAAATAGGAAAATATTGGTCGAGAGATACAATTATTTGAACATCTGGAATATGAGGGTGCAAAAAAATCTAAATATTGAGATAATTGCCTTTAAAGTTGTCAAAATGAGTTCTTTAGCAATGCATATTACTAATCAAACAGAAGGTTTGATATATTTACGGTAGGACATTTAAAAAATATCTTCATGGAACATAATCTTTACTTAATATCCTAATGATTTGGCATAAAAGAAAAATCAATAATAATCACCCATACAATGTATTTTTGGCTATTGCTACAAATATCCCCCAGCGACTCAACACTGCTTTTGTGCTGCAGGGACACATATATATAAAAAACTGAAATAGTTAAAAAAAACTTTTTTTGTTTTAAACATGTTTTACGGTATGCAACATAATTATGATGTTCAAGTCTAAAAGCCATCAGAAATTATATTAAATAGCAATGAAAGTGTAAATTATTAGATTTAATTAGATGCATTATTTGATTTCAAAAGCAAAACATGATTTAGTTGATTTGTGAACTTTTGAACGTTTTTGTGAATTGGCTCACGTGTCAGTTTAGGACAAGTTTCACTGTATTACTGAAGATATTTTGACTATATTCAAATGTGTAGCACACACACAGCACAAAAAAACCTTTTTAATTGTAAATCACTGTGCAGGAATAGATGAACTGATGTTGCAGTTGTACTCCGTCCAATGGCTGATTTCTACAGTATGTTCAAAACATGTTAATGCAACTTACTGTGCTTTTGTGAGATTTTAACATCATGTTCTGTCTAAATATTCAGTTAGCACAGAATCATTAATTATCCATTTGCTTTTTTGCATAAAGCTCTAATTATTTTTAATTTAATTGATCAAAATACTGCAATAAATTCCATTAGAGGGTCTGAAGCGCGGCGTGCGGCTGCCATTATCAGGTAATGAGAAGTAAACTGAAGAGCTGTTCAATTAAACTCTCCTCGTTCACACGCTCCACTCGACCTTTAAAGAAGATGCAGGAAAACTGCGTTTCGTCTTAATGCAGCGAACGGCGTGGAATGAATTCAGACACTCGTTATCAGATGTACTCGGGTAGAAACCAGTGTTTGTTTTCTTGTCGCTTCTGCACCTGTTCACTGAGTTTTAAAGGCTGGAATTAAGAGTTTAAGATTTTAAAGATTTTTTTTGTTTAAAATGATTTATTGTTGGGATGGAAAAGTTTAGATTTAAAGTTATGCAGTTTTATTTGTGTCTGGATGTTTATCCTGTGTAATCTGAAGTGTTCGTTGAGAATAGAATTGCATGTTTATTTATATTTCATTTTGTTTTTAATCTATAGTGTGGTGTAATTGGATGTGTGGGGATTGTTATTATCACTGTTTGGACTCTAAATGAGGTGTTTTTATATTTGCTGGTACTTTGTGTGTGTTTTACGCCTGAGGAATGCTTGCAGGACTTATTTTTCTAGTTTAGATTGGAAGAGATAAGTGCAAATTACTATTTAAACTATTGAACTAAATTCGTTTTTGGCCAGAGGCACGTTGTTATCTAGCAGGTTTTAGTAAATCAACATAGGCTAAACAGCGTAAACCATCTCAGGATGTGTTAGACTATCTTTATTGAGTGAAATGCATTTAAATTGACATTTTTATGTATTTGACATTTCTTTGGTAAGAAGACGTGTAAATGCTGCTTTTGCATTTGTATTCAAATTTATATTTTAATAACATTTTCTAGACCTGGAAGATAATTTTTTATAATCCAATAGGAATTTTTCTAGTTACGTCAAGCTCTAAAATATTTTATCAGATAAAAAAATTGCTATTTGCGAGTAAAAATAAAAATCCATGTGATCACAACAAGTGAAAAATTAATGTAATTTCATTATTGATAAAAAAAAGTGTAAATGCTGACTTTGCAATTACGTTTAGAATGTAATTTTCTAGACCTGGAAAAATAATTTGCTATATCTGAGAAATAAGTAAATTAATCAAATTAATGAATTTATCAGGTTTAACAGGCATTTAACTGGTGATTTTACCCAAAGTGACTGACATTGCATTAATATATTCGAAATATATATTCAGATATTCAAACCCATGACTCTGGTGTTTCAAGCACCATGATCTACTGCAAGCTGACATCATTTTTATTTAAGAAACAAAACTTAGATTTATGAGAAAATGTAAAGTGTAATTTTCTAGATGTGGAAAAGTCATGAACATTTTTACAATCAATATAGATTTTCCTAGTTGCATCAAGCTCTAAAATATTTTAGCTGGTAGAAATTCCTATTTGTGAATAGTAAAAAAAATAAAAATCCCAATAATTGCAAACTACAGATTACAGAAGTCATGTAATTTCAGTGATAAAAAAGTGTAAATGCTGCTTATGCATTTGACAGATGCTTTTATCCAAAGTAGCCTACATTGCATTTTTAGGAATATACAGTATTTGATCAGTTCATGCATTCTCTGGGAATCGAACCCATTACTGTTTTGGATGCTCTGCTGTAGAATGTGAATATCTGAAGTATGTGTGAACACACACACGGGGGTGGGCGTGTTTGTGGAGGCTGCTGGGGGGTGTGTTTGTTGTGTGTGTGTGTGTGTGTGTGTGTTGTGTGTGTGTGTGTGTGTGTGTGTGTGAGTGTGAGAGAGTGTGAGTGTGTGTGTGTGTGTGTGTGGGAGAGAGTGTGTGTGTGTGAGTGTGAGTGTGTGAGAGTGTGTGGGTGAGTGAGTGTTTCTGTGAGTGGTTAGTGAGTGGAGTGGTGGTGAGTGAGTGGTGCTGAGTGCGTGTGTGTGTGTGTGTGTGTCTGTGAGTGAGATGTTTTGTGTGTTTGTGTTTGTGTTGTGGTGGGGTTTCTGTGAGTGAGAGCGGCGAAGCGTGCGTGCGTGCGTGTGTGTGTGTTTCTGTGATGTGAGTGCGTGCGTGCGTGCGTGCTTGCGTGTGTGGTGTGTGTGTTTCGTGATGAGTGAGTGAGTGTGGGTGTTGGTGTGTGTTTTTCTGTGAGGGATTGATTGAGTGGTGTAGTGTGTTTGTGTGTTTTTCTGTGAGTGAGTGGCGGTTTGTGTGTTTTCTGTGAAGTGATTGGTGTGTGTGTGGTAAAAAAAAAAAAAAAAAAGGGGTGTGTGTGTGTGTGTGTGTGTGTGTTTTTCGGAGGAGTGCTTGAGTGAGTGAGTGCGTGAGTGTGTGTATGTGTGTGTGTTTGTGGTGGTGTGTGATCTGCATTGCAGTGTCTGAGGGGTCGTCGGTACACACACACTGTGACCGGTGTCAGAAGGTTCACTGCTGTTCGTATAGGTTAATTACCCTGCTGCCCGCCTGGCCGTCCCTCATCATACTCGTCTCACAGGGCTTTTCAAGCGCAGGTACGGATGAGAGAGAGAGCGGGATTCATTTGGCCTGGAGTTCCTGATGCAGACTGTCACTCTTCTGCTCCTGATGGCTGTTTGATAAAGAAACGGATTAATGTCACTGGCGCATGTCAGACTCGCGCTTCTCTTGCTTAGAGGAGACGGTTAGACTGAGAAATGGAGAAAGAGACACACTGTTAAAGACCTTGTTCCTTAAAGGAATAATCCGGGTTCAGTATGTGTCTATCAACAGAATCTGAGACACGTGCCATTATAAAATCATTTCCACTTAGTCCTCAGTTTATAAAAACAAACTAAAATTTACAGTAAAAGAATGGAGGGTTAAATGTAAAACTTGTCAAGTCACATTTATTTCTACAGTGCTCTATGCAATACAGCTTCACCAAAATAAACAGGAAAATAACATTAATAAAATACAATTAATATGCGTTAAATCTATTGGCAGAATTCTAGATTATAACATTAATTCAATTTCAGCTGTAAGCAGCTCTACAGAAGACAAGTCATTATTCAGATCAATTCAGTTCAGTGTTGATTCAGTTCAGTAGGGGGATGCTCAATTCAGTTGTAATGTTGGATGGTCGCTCATTGGTTGATGGTCAATTCCAGTTCATCTGTTGATAGCAGTCATTATTATAATTGATTCAATTCAGTTTAATGGTTGAAAGTCAGGTGTCGAGTCAGAATGGTTGATTCAGGTTTGTCTAGAAGTATTTAAGGGGGATAAATTCATTTTAATGATTGATCGCAGGGTCATTTAATGTGATTCAGTTAAGTTTAATGTAGATTAAATTCAGTTTAATGGGTGCGGTGATGGGGGGGGGGGGGGTGGGTGGCACTTCAGTTTAAATGTTGATTCATTTCAGGGGGTGGTCGTAGGTGGGTTGATTCCAGCGTTCGAGGTCCACGATCAATGGTCAGGGGTTTAATGTTGATTCAGGAGGGGCTCATGTTGATCATTCAGAGTTCAATGTATTGCGTCATGGAGGATTTAAGATGTGGGGAATGTCAAAATCAGTTTCTAGATTTGCGTAGATCAGGGAAAATTCATTCGCTGTTGAAATGAAGAGCCATCAGTTCAATGTTGATAAAATCATTCAGTTCCAATGTTGAATAAAAAGGAATAAAATTTTAGGGTTAATGTAGATATTCAGTGTAATGTTGATGGTAAATGGCGTTTTAATGTTTATTCAGTTCATTGATGTTTACTATGCCAAAGTATCAGACTTCATAATAGAGATAACAATTAGAGATCGTTGGATTAAAGTTGATGGGGGATTCCGGTTCAAAAAAATAAGAATTGAGAACTGAAAATGATGGGGTGTAGTAGGCAGGGGGGTGAGGGGAATCAATGTGAGGGTGATTCAGTTCATTCAATTTTGATATCGAGCGTTCGATTCAATTTTGAAATAAATTCCGTTCAGGATTGATTCAGTTTTTAGGTTCAATGTTGAAGTTTAGGTCATTCTGTTTCAGTCAGATTCCATTCAATGGGATATGCTATCATTCACAGTTCGGATTGCCATCAAGTTTTAGTTCAATTGATGGGGAATATTTAAAGAAAATAGTCAGTTCGAGTGGTGTGAAGTGTTACAGTATAGCAAAGGTGAAATAGGCAATGGGTGTGAGGTGGATACGAGAAGAAAAAGGGAGTTTGAGGATTTTCACTATTCAATCGTGGAGGCAGTTCCATTCAATGTTAGGAAGTGCATTCGTGTTGATTCAGTTCAATTCAATGTTGATTGCATTCAGTTCAATTTATTCATTCCAGGGGGTATTCAATGTTTATGGGGGGGGGGGGCGGTCAGAGTTTCAGTTCAATTGAATAAATTGCAGTTTCAGGTGCGTCAGTTTGTTCAATGTATGATTGTAAGGGAAGATTGGTCCATAATTTCGCCTGTATGTTCAGTTTAAAGTCAGTGTTGATTCAGTTCAGTTCAATGTTGATTCACTTCAGTTCAATGTTGATTAAATTCAGTTCAATGTTGATTAAGTACCGTTTAGTGTTTATGCAGTTCAGTTCAATGTTAATTCGGTCAGTTGAATGTTGATTCAGTTCAGTTGAATGTTGATTCAGTTCAGTTGAATATTGATTCAGTTCAGTTGAATGTTGATTTAGTCAGTTCGATGTTGATCCAGTCAGTTCAGTGTTGATTCAGTTTAGTTCAATGTTGATTCAGTTAAATTCAATGTTGATTAAATTCAGGTCAATGTTGATTAAATTCAGTGCAATGTTGATTCAATTCAGTGCAATGTTGATTCAGTTCAGTTCATGTTGATTCATTTTCTTTCAATGGTGTTCAGTGTCAGTTCAATTGATTCAGTTCAGTTCGTGTTGACCAGCTTTCAGTGTCATTGTTCAGCTCAGTTCAGTTCAGTGTTGATTCAGTTCAGTTCAGTGTTGATTCAGTTCAGTAATGATTCAATTCAGTTTAATGTTGAATGGTCGATTCAGTTCAGTGTTTGAATTCAGTAAATACAGTTCAGTCTTGATTCAGCCAGCAAAAAAATTACGTTCCCAAGGTGAATCAGTTCAGTTCAATGTTGATTCAGTTGAATTCAATGTTGATTAAATTCAGGTCAATGTTGATTCAATTCAGTGCAATGTTGATTCAGTTCAGTTCAATATTAAATTCATCATGAATGTTATTCAGTTGAAATCAGTTCGTTGTTGATTCAGTTCAATTCAATAACAGTGTTGATGCTGTGAAGTTAATGCCATTTTCCAGCTTAATTCAGTTTTTAATTCAGATTTTGTTCTCAAAGCTTGTGTTTTTCTTAAAATGCTTATTTGAGTTATTGCTTAAATATGTGTATTATTTGACCTGTACTTTTCTAGGTATTACATTTCTGGTATTCTTGCGCATTTCATGTGAAAGTTACTGTGATTACCAGCTTTACACGATTAGCTGGAGTTTGGATAGATATTTACCAGATAATGGTAAGTGGTTCTATAATACGAAGTATATGCTGTAAATATTGTTAATATTGTGTTCCTAGATGGGTTTTTTAAATCTCGGTTTCAGCTAAAAATCATCTTTACTGTTGTTCTACTGAAGAGCAAAAGTCACCTACATCTCTGATGTCCTGAGGATGAGTAAATTAACAGCTAATCTTTCAGTTTTGGGTGAACTATCCATTTAAGATTTACCTATTTGTTATGTGCTTTTTTCATTTTCTTTTAATATTATAATTTATGTTTTATTTATGTTTTACTGTAGTATTGTTCAGTTTTAGCTTGTATTTTTTTATTTAGTAATTTTAGTGCATCAACTTCAACTTACTTGAATTTAATACACAGTTCAAGCGCGACTGAACTGACTTCCCTAAAGAAGCCCACAATCGTTTCAGTAAATATCATATTTCTTACCACATGAATGTGTGTGAACTGGTGCAGAAGTGTTTATATGATTAAACAGGGACAGTAGATTGGTTAAACTACTAAATCTAAGAATGTCGAATGATCCTGAAATCATAGTAAAATCACTGCACTTCATTATATGATGCTACTAAGGAATATAGTGTTATCAATTTACAGCTCTCTCTGGTATCATCCCTGTCTATTATGTATTCATACTTTCCCATTTTGTCTTTTTAACACAAATAGTATCATTACTCTCTCTCATCTCTCCTCTCCCTCCAGTCAAAATCCGTGTTCATCTCTCTCTCACTCCCCCGCAGGCACTGTGTAATAAAAAAAAAAAAAAAAATTTTCTTCTATCTCCTTCTGAGTGATGAGGGTAATTTCACCCAAACAGCCAAACGATCATTTCACCCCCTCACACACACACACACACACACACACCCCCTCACACACACACACACACACACTCACACACACACACACACACACACACAAACACACACACACACACACACACACACATCACGCACGCACCTCACACACAACACAACACCCACACGCACACCCCACTCACTTCACGTCACACACACACACCCCAACCCACAGCACACACACACACACACACTCTCTCTCACACACACACACACACACACACTCTCTCTCCTCTCTCACACCCACACACACACACACACATACTCCACACACACACACACACACACACGCTCACACACACACACACAGACACACACACACACACTCTCTCTCACACACACACACACACTCTCTCTCACACACAGACACACACACACACACGACTCTCTCCTCCACACACACACACAGAACACACACACACAACACTCTTCTCGTCGTCACACACACAACACCTCTCTCTCACAACCGACACACACACAAGCACGTAAACACACACACACACACACAGTGTGTAAGTGGAGGCATTTGTTGCGGCATCTCCTGCTGTGGGCAGCATCCTGTTCACTGAAAACTTTATCATATTTAAAAACAGATTTACACCCAAACGAGAAGCAAATTGTTTCTTTGAGATGAGAGGCAGAAACATGCAATGATTGTTCATCAGTAATTGTGAGACAGAAATGATGTCGTGTCATGGACATCCGGCCTGTTAAAGATGAAGACACTGGCGTGCATGAGTTTGAATCGGGGTCGGAAATGAACGGGGGGCTTGTGGCAAAACTGTGCATGCGCTGGAGTTTCTGACCCTGGTTTGAATCTTGTTTCAAGAATGATTACTGGAAACCAGAGCAAAAATACTAATTTTCTCAGTGTTGTCTTTAATCAAAGAGCTGAATGGAATCACTCCAGTGTTTTTTCAGAGGAAGCCTCTCTGTTTTCCTCCTGAGAATTGGCCGTTCTGGTTCAGACAGTCCATTGGTTCGGGCTGAATGATCTGTCGTCTCTCATTCGCTGGGCCTTCATTCTGTCCCGCTGAACCTCTGCTGTCTCTGCTGATCGTCTGCTGAAGTGACGGCGCACACAGAGCTAACCAGAGCACTGACAAACCCGAACAACTCAGTGCTGAATATCACGGATGGCTGGCTCGTGCTCAGAGGAAATATACGGGAATCACGGGAAGGTTTTGTCGCTGAGGAAAGAGGAAACCGTGATTGTTGAGGAGGAACTTCGGGTCTGTGATTTTGTTCAAAGTGAGCAGAACTGAGCTCATCTGAAGCGTCGTTATCGTTATCCTGTGATTAATGCCTATATATGGAAGCCCTTTTACACAGCGTAAGAAAAAAATCATGCTTTGGTTAGTCATAATTATGAGATAAAAGTCTAAATTATGAAATACTAAGTCATAATAATAATGAAGTCAAAATTATGATGTAAAAAAATGACATACTAAGTCATAATTATTTATAGGATTAACCAATTCTAAATTATGATAAAAAATAGTAATCGTTTTGCTTTTTCATCTCATAATTTTGACGTTTAATGTCATAATTTCAAATTTTTTTATCTCATAATTATGACTTTTTGTCCTAAATTTGACTTGATTTCATATTACCTAGTATATCATAATTTCGCCTTTTCTTGTCATAAAGTCATAATTGTTACTTACCAATGTCGTGTCATAATTTCAGCTTTTTATCTCATAATTATGAGTTCTTCTTTTTATCTCTATTATTTCTTAGGATATCCCATAATTATGACAATACTAATATGACATTAAAAATTATAATTATGAGATAAAAATATAAATTATGACATAAAAAGTCATAATTATGAGATAAAAAGTTGAAATTATGACATATTAAGTTGAAATTAAGACAGACTGTAATTAGTCAAAATTATGACATACTAAATCGAAATGATGACTTTAAAAGTAAAAATTGACTTACTAAGTCATAATTATCAGAATTAAAATCAAAATAAAAAAAATAAAAGTTATGCTATAAATAGACTTTTTTATTTTATATATAGTTTTTAATCTCACATGACTTATGAAATAATTACGACTTTTAAATAAAAAATTTCAGCTTGCCAAAGTATGTTTTTTTTTGGAAGCTTGTTTCTGCCACAGAATAAAAAAATTAAGTTAAAAGTTAAGAATAAAAAAACTTTAAAATTCTGACTTTTTTCCCTTGAGACCGTGAGTTTATAGTTTTTTATTCCTTTATATCAAGTCAGAAACGACAGTTGTGCTCACTGTGCATGCGCTGAAGCTTCATTCGGAGTATGTAAACATATGTAAAACTAATTTCAAAGTCAGGGTTCATATCCAGTTTTATTTTTCAAGCTCGAACAGTTGATCACGGCACTAGCAACACCAAGGGCAGGGGTTCGATTCCCAAGGAATGCATTAACTCTTAAAAATGAATGCAGTGTAAGTCGCTTTGGATAAAACCGTCTGCAAAATGCATGAATGTGAATGTCATGGACAGAAGTGATTCGACGTGCTTTACACCAGAATGAAAAATGAAAAACACAGGCGTAAAAAATCAAGTTAAGATCATAGGTTAATTAAAAACGGATTAAATGATGGGATAAAAAGGGAAGAAAAAGAGAGATGTTGCCAAATAACTCATGTGTGTGCAGGTGATAAAAATCCATTTTGCATTTCATCCTCGAGTGAAGAGACGCCGATGAACGGCCGTCCCAGAATTCCTCCTGTATAAAGACCATTAACATCACATTATGCAGATGGTAACAGCCAAATGCATGTCGAGGGCTAAAGGCCAACCGCAGCACATTTAGCAGTCTGACTTTCGTCTGCCCTGAGAAGGGTGTTTTCAATTAGATTCCAGCTAATTTCATTCACACCTTCATTCACCTGCTGGAAATGTGTCTTTCTGAGCCCAAGTGCATGGCTCTGTGTTCCAGAACTGTGCTTTAATCGTCAGCGTTCTTCAATATACATTTTTTTTTATTCATTTATTTATTCATTTTTTTATTATATATTAAAACTCCCAAAAATACACAACATATGTTTTGAATAAATGTTCTATTAAATATAAATATATTTCTATTATAGTGCATGTTATTTCTCTCTCTCACTCACTCACACGCACCTCACTCACTCAGTCACTCAATCTCTCTCTCTATATATGTATATAATCAACTTTTTACATATGTTTTATTTGATAAAACAAGCATGTATTTTTTCTTTTTACTCAGGTCAACTGATTAAAATTTAGATCAGTAACTAAATTGAAGATGCAATAAGTGTACATCAGTGGATGTTTTTCAGGAGGAGAGGGTTCATTTGTATTTTGTGCATTTGTGATTTAACACCAGTGCATTCGCCCAATTTCAACAGAAGAAAGTATTTCCCTTCCTAAAAGGCCTGTTTGTTTAATAATACTGTTCATTTGGGATTTGAGTTCGGTTTTTGCTTATAAAAGAAGGCTGGGAGACCTTCTCCCACTCTCTCTTGCTCCCCGCTCCTCTCCCTCTCCCTCTCCCTCTCTCTCTCTCTCTCTCTCTCTCGTTCATCCCCTCACCAGCATTTATGAGGCAGCACGAGTGCCGGCCGAGAAACAGAGAGATCCCGGCTCCGCCGGCACGTGGAGGAAGACGAGAAACAGAAAAGGACAACGAAGGAGAGGAAGATGCATTCCGGTGAGCGAGTACACAGGGCAATGGGACAGAGCGGAGGTCTGGAAAACCCAAGACAAGAGCTGGATCTTTAATTGGATCGTCCCACAGAAGTACAGTAAGTGTGCTGTCCGAAACCCAGAACACCTCGGAGGAACTGCCCCTTCATTTCCAGAAGTTCAAATCTAAGAGAAAAAGTTTACCAGGCTGATTGGATGCTGTTTTTAAAGAGACACGTGGGCAATTCACACCCTTTTAGCTTTGCATATCTATGTTTTTTGGTTTATATTGTCTGTTTATGAAGTCATGAGTTTAGTTTCCGTGTTCTTCTGGTTCAAGCGATTCAGACACTAATCACAAATGCTATTGTGCAATTGCATGTGATGTGAGTGTTTAAGATGAGGGAATGATTTGAAATCACTACCAGACATCCTCTCATGGAGCTCAGCATCGATCGGGACGCCCGTCTGTCTGTTCCGGGTCAGACTACAAGCGTCTCTGCCTCGTCGCCTTTGCTTAAACAGACTCACGCAGGCAGGTTTAAGAAAGTGTGTCGGATTGAAGAGGAAAGCACGTGTCCGTTCCCCGGCCTGCCGGCAGGTGTGCTAGAAATGAGGGTGAAGGAGGGCAGCAAGATTCGCAATCTCATGGGTTTCGCCATGGCACGCATGCAGGACGAAGCCCGGGACGCCGGTCAAACCGGACTGAGACAGGTCGTGTTCACCGGGTCCGGACGAGCCGTGACCAAAACCATCACGTGCGCCGAGATCATGAAAAGAAAGCTCGGCAGCCTCCATCAGATGACCAAGCTGCAGTACAAGGGTCTGCGAGAGGTCTGGGAGAGCCAAGAAGGAGGCGATTCGGAGGTGACCGTCCACCGGACGCTTCCCTCCATCAGCATCCTGCTCTCCAAAGACCCGCTGGACCCGCTGGAACCGGGCTACCAGCCTCCGGAGAATGGCTTGTGGGAGGAGAGGAACGGAGGAGAAGCATCGCAGACGGCGGAGAAACGATCTCTAGACTCGTCTGAGACTCTGACGGAGCCACAGGCGAAGAGGGTCTGTCTCTGAGGATTATGGGTGTGTTAAAGATGACCCTTTCCACCGAAAGCTCTGAAACTCTCTCAGAACCAGCCTTGAAAGCTGAATGGTGACTATGCCCGTTCATAACCAGCCCACAAATACGCATGCACATCACAGTCTTGCTTTTGAGCATGCAACATCACTAATTTAATTCTTAGATGCAATCAGACAAGCGTTCCCTGGAAATGCATGAACTGGTGAAAAAACTGGGACGCAGTTGGATAAATGCATACATTTGCTAAATGCATAAATGTAATTTAAATAGTATTTATAAAAATATTTGTATTTATGACTAAAACTACTGTTCTGATTTTAATATGGAACCACAGAACCGGTCCGGATCCATGCAAACATCTCAGATGGACATCAGTCAGATGCTTCATAACGGCTCGCACTGCTGGAAAGATGCTGCGTTCATTTATTAAAGAGGCGGTCATGTTAAGATGGAGTTTGAGAGCTTCACATTGAGAAATGTTAGTTCATAACCAACCCATAAATAAACATGCACATCACAGTATTGATTTGAGACTTGCTCCTGGTTTTGAGCATGCAGCATCACTAATTTAATTCAGTGTCTTCAATATAATCAGACATGCATTTCCAGGTAATGCATGAGCTGACTAAAAACTGGAATGCAGTTGAATAAATGTATACATTTGCTAAATGCATAAATGTAATGTTAATACAATTTAAACATTATTTAAATATATAACAAGTTAAAGGTAATGCAATCAGTATTTATGTATGTATGACTAAAAATGCTGATGTTACTGGTGCAGACTGGTCCAGAAGCACGCAAACATCTCAGATGGACATGGAAGTGAGATGGAGAAGATTTCAGACGCTTCATAATGGCTTGAGCTGCGTTGCTTTATTAGAGAGCCGGGAAAAATTCATGTTCAGATGAAGTTATAGAGAACATGTTAGTTCAATATCAACCCACAAATAAGCCAGGGATGTTTAAAGGAAATGCACAAACTGATAAAAGAGGACAAAACATCTGGATAAAAGCACCTGCCAAATGCATAAATGTAATTGAAACATTATAACAGAAACCATTTTAGGCAATCGATTCATGCATATGATATTTATGAATAAAACTACTGATGTTACTGGTTCCCCAAGACCAGTTTCCAGGCCAAAACTGCTTTCTCTTTGGTGGAAACATGTAGAACTGGTATAGATCCATGCATATATCTTGGATGTCGAAGTGAGATGGAGATGATTTCAGATGCTTCATAACGGCTCGTGCTTCTGAAAGATGCTGTGTCGTTTTATTAGAGAGCTGGTAAAAACCTTGTTAAGATGCAGTTTGAGATATGGGTGTTTTTCTGTTTTCATTGCATTATTTTATTACCTCAGCAAAAACCGAACGCAGCAGCATGCAGCTCAAGCAGACTGACAGTTCCTCAGAGCTCCAGTGTGCAGTTTATGTGCAAATGAAGCGTTTGCTCCTCATGCTTTCTCTGTGTTTTTAGCCGCACGGAAAGTGCCACCGTGTGCAACTTTCCTGTGACGAGTTCAAGCGCTTTCATCCGGACAAAACGATCCGTTCCTGTAGAGCAGCATGTCATATCACAGCATGTGGGATCCTGATAAATGTCTTTTGAGGGATTTATTTGAGGGACGGTTGATTTAATTACATGCACCCTGATAAGCTTCTACCTGCAGACTGAACTAACCTGTACATCTCTGCTTTGACTCTGTTACATAATGTCACCATCATAACGCTCGATTGCATCTCTGAGATAAATAATCTTCTGTAAAAGCAAACATCAAGTCTATGCTGGCAGAATGTTTGGGGAGGGAAGCAATTTCCATCTTAAGAAGCAGAAAACGTTTCGTGACAGGCAGAGCATTTTCAGTAAACATCACTCCTGTGGTCCTTATGGACGGGTTTTAAAAAATGGGAATATTATCTTTTCCAAGTCAACATGAAATCGACTTACTATCCACGTTCTTGTTTTGAATCTTTCATTAAAATAAAATCAATTGCAGCATTTAAAATAGTGCCATCAGTCTAATTCTCTGGCAACTTTTCCAATCAATTCTCAACATTCTGATGGAAATGCATCATATTTCATAATTAAAAACTAATGACAAAGTCATGTAGAATCACAGATTATGATGGAATTTCTATGTTGCACCACAGAACAATATCATGGACATTTATTATATTGTTTGGCCAAAAATTTCGTGTTTTTTCATAAAAATAAAAGTCAGTTTCCTTCTCAAGTAAATGTATTTTGTTTTAAGAATGTTTCGGTATTTCTGCTGGAAAACAAGAGTTATACATTTTTTACATCACTTTTATATAAATGTATCTTTAAAACACACACACACACACACACAAAACGATGTAAAAGAACCATTAAAGTATCATAAAAGCATGACTAATAACATATATTTAGTATTGGAACCAAATATAATTACTTAGGATTATTATTATTATTAAAATAAATGTATATAAAATAAAATCCCTCATGTGAAATGGTGCTGCCTGTCAATTTTTTGTCAACTTTTCCAAACAATTCTCAATATTCTGTTGGAAATGCATCATATTTCATAATGAATAACTAATGTTGAATTAATGTAGAATCACAGATTATGGTGGAATTTCTGTTAATTGACATTTGACCGAAAAGGTCTTGATTTTTCACAAAAGAAGACTTAAAATCTCATGTCATTTAGCTTCTGAAGTAAAGATATGTTGATTTAAGATTGTTTAGATATTTGTGCTGGAAAAAATCTTCAGGCAGCACTTCTAATGTACAATAATGCATCTTCGAAAAAGACAAGAATTCTGTAAAAGAACCATTAAAGTATCATAAAAGCATGACTTATAACATATTTAGGATTGGGACCAAATGTAATTATGTAAGTTTATTATTTACGTCCACTTCCATGTTTTGAATCTTTCATTTAAATTAAATACATTTGGTGCCTTCAGTCAATTTTTCCAATCAATTCTCAGTATTCTAATGGAGATGCATCATATTTCTAAATTTAAAAAACTAATATTGAGTAATAATGGATTTTCATAAAGTTGCACTACAGAATTAAATCAGAGACATTTATTCATGTGATCCTTAAAAATGGCCTAAAATACAGTATGTTAAGATAGAAATGCTCATAGAGTGACGGTGCCATATTTTCACATCTCTCCTCAAAAGGTCCATGTGAGTGAAGAATTCAGTGACAAGTGTGTGTGTGTGTGAGCGCACGCGTGTGTGTGTGTGTGTGTGTGTGTGTGTGTGTGTGTGTGTGTGTGTGTGTATATGATGTGTGTGTGTATGATGTGTGTATGATGTGTGTGTGTGTGTGTGTGAGAGAGAAGTGTGTGTGTGTGTGTGTGAGAGAATATGTGTGTGTGTGTGTGTGTGAGAGAGAGAGAGAGAGAGTGTGTGTGCGTGTGTGTGTGAGTGAGTGAGTGAGTGAGTGAGTGAGAGTGTGTGGGTGGGTGTGTGTAGAGAGAGTGTGTGTGTTCAATCGTTGGGTGTGTGTGTGAGTGAGATTTTGTGTGTGTGTGTGTGTGTTGAGAGAGAGAGTGTGTGTGTGTGTGCGTGTGGTTGGTGTGAGCGAGAGAGAAGTAGTGTGTGTGTGTGTGTGTGTGGTGAGAGAGCGAAAGAGTGTGTGTGTGTGTGTGTGTGTGAGAGAGAGAGTGTGTGTGTGAGAGAGGGAGAGAGAGAAAGAGTGTGTGTGTGTGTGTGCTTGTGTGTGTGTGTGTGTGTGTGTGTGTGTGCTGTGCGGTGGTGTGTGAGTGGGTGATGAACAACTCCTCCACACACACGGTATGCGTCTGACAAGTCACTTTTCGATCAAAAAGGTCACAATTCTAGTTTTTTTTTCTCCAGAAGAGATCACAGATTGTGTCTCTGTCAGTTTCCCAGCAGCAGCATTCATCACTGTATGATGTTCGTGAGGCTCGTCTGCTCCCAGTCCTCCAGTCAGAGTCTGTGCGTTTCTCTCTGTCTAACCTCAGGACGTTTCTCTTGATCGTAATGAAAATCTCTGAGGGCTGAAAACCACTTAATGCTTTCAATTTATCAAAATGTCTCCGACGTGCTTTTAATATTTGTGCACAAAACAGCCTGTGCAATCTAATTGTGCTGATCGGCTCTGCAAATGGGCTTTCTAAACGATAAAAAGCAGCAAGCTGATTTGAATCTTTATGTCGTCCTCTCAGGTCTTTAGAGGAGTTAAAGTTCAGCCAAAAATCATAATTCTGTCATCGTTTGCTCAACCTCATGCGATTACTTTCTCTTGCAAAGCACAAATTTTGAATACAAAGCAAAAAATGATGTTTTGTCCTGCTTTCCAGTACAAATGTGTTAACATATTTGATTAGAAAAAGACTTAAGATTTATTTGTATACTGAAAATGATCAAAATTAAGTGAGATTATGCTTTAAAACTAGAAAAAATGATCTGTCGGTTAACTTCATTCAAAAGGAAAATGAGTTTATTTTTCAGATTTTTTTCTTGTTTTAAGCATAAAGTTTGATGCATTTTTCACAAAAGGAGACTTAATGTAAAGTAAATGCATATTGATTGAAGAATGTTGAGGTATCTGAACAGGAAAACAGTTGGGACCAAATGTAATTCTTTAAGATTATTATTTTTTTATTATTAATTATTATGTATATCCACTTCCTTTGTTGTAAATAAAATAAATTGCAAAATATGCACCATCAGTTAATTTTCTGGCCACTTGTCCAAACAGTTCTCAGTATTCTGTTGGAAATGTGTCATATTTCAGAAATAAAAACGAAAGCTGCATTAATGTAGAATCACAGATTATGGTGGAATTTCTTAAAAATTCTTAAAAGGCCTAAAATACAGTAAGTTAAAGTACAGATGGTCACATAGTGGAGTCAAGATTCCCAAAGAGGTGTAAATATTTAATAATTGGCCTTTGCAAAACCCTGTCAATCGTTGATGCCAAATACTGTTAACTTTTGCAACTGTAACTGAAAGATGAAGAGAAAATTATGGTGAGTGAAAAATGACAGAATTTTTTTTTTTTGATGAACTTTTCCTTGAAAACCCTTTTGTTTATCAGTCTTCCCCAAGTCCTCCCATCAGTGATTGGTGCATCATTATCCTCCTTTTTTCCAGCTGACTAAATAATGATCACAGGGCGCCGCACCCCGAGTCATTTCAGCTACAGCTCCACCTAAATTCAACTAACTCTGGAGGGTCACAGAAGAGCGTGTTATCAGAGAGCGGTTTAGTCTCACACACACACACACACACACACACACACACACACACGTCACACACTGCACAGTAAATCCTTACTCGAAACCTGAAGCCTCCTGGTCAGCCTTTTAAAAAATTCCCGTCTGAGTGCAGAAATGCAGATGGGATTGAAGCAGGACACGAGCGGAGAGAACGAGAGAGAAGAGAGAAGATAGAGAGATCCGATATAGTATGTACCAACAGCGGAAAAAAAATTTTCAATCCCTGACCCCAGTCAGACGTTACTGCTTCAACAGGTCACTGTGTAAATGCTGCTTATTTAAAACGCACAGATGCCCTGTGATTATTTGCATTTACACTGATGCATTTGGCCAAAGCGACTTCCATTAATGTAGCATTCAAGATGCACAATTGATCAGTTCATGCATTCCCTGGGAATCGAACCCATGACCTTGATGTCGCTTGGATCGACATATGAATCTGTCAAATATTATTATTTTATAGCTGTATATTACTGCCATACATAACAGCATAAGTGAAACTGTGAAAGGGCATTTTTTCCCCCCCCCCCCCTGGAAACCTGCTACAATATGTATTTGAAAGCGCTATATCAATAATCTCGAATTAGAATTTAGAATTCTTAGTAACGTCCTAAGAATGTAACGATTTTAAAAGTAACAGTTTCTAGAAGAAACATCTTTAGAATGTAACCATTTTAAAATTAACATTTCCAGAAGTAATGTCTTAAGAAGGTAAGGATTTTAAAAGTAACAGTTTCCAAAAGTAACATTGTAGCGATTTTAAAAGTTGCCGTTTTTAGAAGTAACATCTTATCAATGTAACAGTTTCCAAAAGTAACGTCTTAAAGGGATAGTTTACCCAAAAATTAAAATTCTATCATTAATTACTCACCCTCAATGTCGTTCCAAACCCGTAAGACCTTAATAATACATCTTAATAATGTAACAATTTTAAAAGTAAGTTTCCAGAAGGAACATCCTAAGAATGTTACTGTTTTAAAAGTAAGTTTACAGATGTAACGTCTTAAGAATTTAACGATTTTAAATGTAATCATTTCCAAAAGTAACATCCTAAGAAAGTACAGATTTTAACAGTAGCAGTTTAAAGTAATATTTTAAGAATGTTTTACAGGAAACAAAGACATAACAAAAGACAACAATACTGATTAAGAATTGATTTTTCTGTTTTAGAACAACATGAAGGAATTTAAAAAAAAATTCTCTCTATACAGAAAAGAACGAGGATGAAAAAGAAAGGGTGATTTTTTTGTATTTGTGAACTGGCCT
>JADLZN010009920.1:45981-48481 GCA_018155175.1 Sinocyclocheilus anophthalmus
GGGTTGTTGTAGGAGTTCACTATCTCTCTCTCTGCAGATGGTGGAGTCTTTCTTATCAAGAAGAATGGCCGCTGCCTCCATTTTTCAGACACTCTTATCTGGGAATCCTTTAAATTGAATATTTACTAGGCTGATGTTCCCAGTCTGTGCCGGAGCGCCGCAGGCCCCGTTCTCTCTGCGCCAGTCGGACCTGAGCCTACACAACCGGATCTGTCGGAAAATAACACTAAGATTGATTATGCATTCAGAGGAAGTGAACGGACAGCAAAGCTGTCCACAAAAAAGGATGTTCTGGAAATTATGCAAACCACTTTCGTTTTATATAATAGTAAGTGCAAAAGAAATAGAACAGGAGAAATGCAGTGTGTTTCTCTCAAAAATTGATCCTTGAAGCCCCGCCTCTGAAAACTGACCAATCACCATATAATCAGACAAGGATGTTAAAGGAATAGTTCACCCGAAAATTAAAAAACCCTGAAAATGTACTCACCCGCAGGCCACCCAAGATGTAGTTTCTGACCAAAATGCGAGTCGATAATCCATAATAACTCTTCCTCCGGTGAAAAAGTGTTCTGGTGTGAATCAGGAGAGAAATCTGCACAGATCAAGCAGCGTTTAAACAGCTCTAAACTAATATGAGGCTGGATTTTGATGTGAGAGACAACAGGAGATGCACTTTTTCACTGGAGGAAGAGTTATTATGGATTATGGACTCAATGTATTTTAGTTAAAAACGTCTTGATGCTGGATGTGTTTCAGCTTTTGTCTTCTCCAGATGTTAACTGATGGACTGGAGTGCTGTGGATTATTGTGATGTTTTTATCAGCTGTTTGGACTCTCATTCTGACGGCACCCATTCACTGCACCGGAGACATGAGCAGGGTGGTACATCCCAAATCGAGAAGGAAGAAAGAAGAAACAAACTCATCTACATTTGAGGATGAGCACATTTTCATCAAATGTTAATTTTTGGGTGAACTATTCCTTTAACATGCTCTAAGAACCTTTTGCTAACGTTCCCATTACGTTATTAAAACGTTATTTCTGAATGTTCTCAAAACATCCAGATTTTTAAACATAATTTTTGATTATGCAAAGTTTAAGGAAACATTCCTTTTTGTCATTTTTTTGTCCTTTTTGTCATGTTCACTTAATGTTCTTAAAGAGGCAGTTACATTTAAAAAAAACAAATGTTATACAAATGTCCAACTAAAACTGTAACATTTTGAAGACATTATTAATGACCGCATAACTTTGAACGAACATTCTATTAATGTTATCTACTGGAAGAACGCTTGCTCATAACTTTCAGAGAACCTTGCCAGAACATTCTGAGAACGTTTCCTATTAGCTAGGATAGTTTTAAGTTGAATTTTACAGACATCATCCAAAAATATAGTGAAACATAGTTTCTGTGGCACTTAGTGACAAGCGAGTCTGTTCCCAGACCAGTTTGGCTTGTGAACACATTCTCGTCTTCTCCAGACATTAGCTGGACCCGGATCAGAATCGTCTGACAGCTCATGCAGAGAGAGCCGTTTTGCTCTCAGAAATTCCTGCGTGTTGAATTAATGGGAGCAGTTGAGGGTGTAATTGCAGTGCTGGAGTCAAAGCTGTGAGACACGATAATGTCCGCTGAATAAAAGCCTGGCAGAGTTTACGTACTGAACAACATTAGCGGATTACACACATCAAACAAGCTCTGATTAATGCCTGAGAGGCAGGACACAGTCGAAACAGGAGGAAATCGGAGATAATTGTATGAATATTTGAAAGTGCTAATGACCTAAAATCATTCTGCACAATGAAGAGAGTAGATGCGTCTGAGGAATCTTATTGTCTCGCACAAGTTCAAATGCTTAGAAACCTGTGTTTTTACTACAGCAAATGACCTGAACGTTTCAAAGCGTCGTGCCTTTAACCTTTAAAGGAACACTCCACTATTTTTTTTTAAATGGGCTCCCCTTGAGTTAAACAGTTGAGTTTGACCGTTTTCGAATCCGTTCAGTCGATCTCCGGGTCTGGCGGTAGCACTTTTAGCTGTAGCTTAGCATAGATCATTGAATCTGATTAGACCGTTAGCATCTCGCTCAAAAATGACCGAAGAGTTTCAATATTTTTCCTATTTACACCTTGACTCTTCTGTAGTTACATCGTGTACTAAGACCGACGGAAAATGAAAAGTTGTGATTTTCTAGACCGATATGGCTAGGAACTATACTCTCATTCCGGCGTAATAATCAAGGAGCTTTGCTCCCGTAGCATGGGTGCCGCAGGCGCAATGATATTTCACAGTGCCTGAAAATGGGCTAACTTCTGTCAACATAACCAACGTGACCACCTGCTTGCACAGGCCGCGGCATTTTAAGGCGTGAGTAATATCATTGCGCCGCGGCACCAATGATACGGGGCAAAGCACTTGATTATTACGCCGGAATGAGAGTATAGTTCATAGCCATATCGGTTTAGAAAATCACAACTTTTCATTTTCCGTCGGTCT
>JADLZN010009920.1:53481-65981 GCA_018155175.1 Sinocyclocheilus anophthalmus
AACATACACGACCCCATTAAGAGAAAAGAAAAAACATAATAAGGACAAGATAATAAACCTCTTAATAATCCCTGGTACTACTACCCCATCTAACCTAAAACATAATAGTAATAAACATAATAATTATAATAGTAATACCCCAAACGAAAAGGGACGCGACGCAATTATTTCACCTCTTAAAAATTTCTATTAATGCCAATGAGCATATAAGATATTAGTACATGTATGTAAGAAAAAATAATAATGATAAGAATAATAATTTATATATTATTTTAAGTAAAATGAATAATAATATGAGAAGAAATTAGATAAGGACTACATAACATCATAACCTAAGCACTCTTAGTATCAACATAATAATAATAATTGATAAAAGAATAAGACGACATGATAATATTATAATCTAATGATAAACCATTCTTATCTATCCATAATGATACATAAATAGCATATATAAACCTAACATACATAATTAAGAAACTTCTAATAATAATTATAAAAAATAAAAAAAACTATAATGATAAGCATTATAAAATATAATCGTATATAAACATAATAATTAATAGTAATCGCACTTCTCCCCCAACATAATAATGGATCATAATACCTCTCCTATTATATCCACATAATAAATAATAACAACATAATCACCATGATATATACATCCCGAGACCATTATATAATGATAATAATCAACCAAATATATGATAATGATAAAATATCGGGTGATCGGGAGGAGGGCGTCTTAGGGAGACACAGAAGCACAGTATGAGAATCCCAGAACAGCTTATGATTTTTTTTATGATTGATGCCTTCGCCCTGGTGATTATCGGCCCGCTCCGCGTTCTGTGTGGCCCCGCATACTCTCTCAACAATGATTGTTTAACTATAAACGGAGATAAAGTAATACGGCTTGCGCTGGGAGTATCACTAGTACATGTAACATGGCCGTTTACTACCATAATTTTAAATCCAAATGAATGTAACTGTAATCTGTTACAGTTGCTGAGACAAAAAAAGTTATTAAATTACAGTTACTTATGAAAACGATTACAAAGGGGGTTACATCTGAATACTTCTTGTATTAATATTTACTATTTCTTGTTATGATTTTAAATCTGTATTTAACCTCAGAACGATCTGCAAAATTAAATTATTAAAATCTTAATTAAAGTGAAGAAGGATTCTGAAAGCACTACTGTAAGGTTATAACCCTGCCTGCTTTAAATGTTTACAAATAATTAAGAGTTGAAAACATTTGTTAGAAGTGTAGAAAAGTAATCCAATGTAATCAGTTACATTAATAAAGTAACTGAAACCGGCCTCGAACCCCCACTGCTTTTTACACAGCTTGCACCAATAGGGTGCCTGTCATCTGTAACAATTTCAGCGAGAGTACCTTATTAAGCAGTTCCTTGAGGTGTGATACAGTACACTCTTAAAAAAATAAGGTGTTCAGAAGGTCTAAAGCGTGGCATAGAGAACATTTTGGTTCCACAAAGAAAAATTCAGTCAAAGACACCATCTCTTTCTAACTTTCTGTAATCTGAAAAGAACCTTATTTCGCCACAAAGGAAGCTTTTGGGAAACAGAAAGGCTTCAGATGTTAAGGTTATTTATGAAACATTTTAGACAAAAAGGTTCTTCATGGCATCGTGACGCAGCTTTTTTTAGAGTGTAGTTTATATTTGGCGGTGTTCATCTTGTTTCGCCCGCTCCTCTGGCTGTCAGAGGTACTCTCATGCCAAAGTGGAGACCGATGAGGAGTTTGACTCCCGCTTGGTCACGTACTTCAGCAAACCAGATCTGGACGCCTGGGAGCTGCGCAAAGGTGACAGTACAGTAAAAAAATACAGTAAAAATATGAAATATTTTTACAATTCAAACAGTGTTTTCTATTTGAATATATTGTGAAACGTAATTTATTTCTGTGATCAAAGCTGTATTTTCACACACACATGATCGTCACATGAGCATTCAGAAATCGTTCTAATATGCTGATTTTGCTGCTCAAGAAACATTTCATATTAATATCAATGTTGAAAACAGTTGTGATTCCTATTCGTTCTCTCCAGGAATGAACACTCTGATTGGATACGACCTCGTTCCAAAAGTGAGAGAAACAAACGCTCAGCTAGAAAAGAGTTTATGCTTTCATTTGTGTCTCTGTTAAAGGGACAGCTCACCCAAAAATTAAATGCTGACATTTTAGTCACTCTCAGTTCATCCGAGATTGTTTCTTCGTCAGATTTGGAGAAATGTAGCATTGCATCAGTGTCTCAGCAATGGATGCTCTGCAGTGAATGGGTGCCGTCAGAATGAGATTCCAAACAGCTGATAAAAAATCACAATAATCCACAGCACTCCAGTCCTTCAGTTAACATCTGGAGAAGACAAAAACTGAAACAATCCAGCATTAAGACGCTTTTTAACTAAAATACATTGAGTGAAAAAGTGAAAAAGTGTTGTGTTCTGAATCAGGAGAGAAATCTGCACAGATCAAGCAGCGTTTAAACAGCTCTAAACACATATGTTGCTGGATTTTGATGTGAGAGACAACATGAGATGCACTTTTTCCCTGGAGGAAGCGTGATTATGGATTATGGACTCAATGTATTTTAGTTAAAAACATCTTAATGCTGGATTAGGTTCAGTTTTGTCTTTACAAGGTGTTAATTGATGGACTGGAGTCGTGTCGATTACTTGTGGATTATTGCAATCTTTTAAAAGGTTATTCTGACGGCACCCATTCATTGCAGGGCATCCATTGCTGAGACACTGATGCAATGCTACATTTATCCAAACCTGACGAAGAAACAAACTCCTCCTAATCTGGGACGTCCTGAGGCTGAGCACAGTTTCAGCAAATGTTCATTTATGGCTGAGCTATTCCTTTAATCCATTCATCAAGTAATTAAAACACGCTTTCATTGATCTGTAAAGTATCACAGACCATGCATTAATTTAAAAAAAGTGCGATCACAGAGGCATAAAGATGCTGAGGCGTTTCTGCTGTATGGAATCTAATCTTCATTCACACTGAAAAGGAGCGTGCTAGTCCACTGGGCAGAAGGTTCATTATTAGAGAGTTTCGTCATTAATGCAGCACACGCTCTGATGTTTCTCAGGATAAGTCTGGTCCTCATGAGGAGATCTATCCGTATGTGATCCAGGAGCTCAGACCCACGCTGCAGGAGCTCGGCATCTCCACTCCAGAAGAGCTGGGCATCTATAAACTCTGAGTCTGCTCACAGACTCCTCAAAGCAGGTTCCTTTCATCTCAAATGCACAAGTGCATCACTCGTTTTTATGCCTATTTTTTATGCATCAGATTTTGGCCATATAATGATCTGCGTCTGTTTGTGTTTCAGGGTTTTTGTGAATCGGATGGGGTTTTCTACCTCTCTGCTCACCGTACCATATTCAGGGCCTAATAAATGAAGCAATACTGAATGAGTGTTTTCGTTTGTGTTTGAAGGATTGTTCTGAGATGATGAGAGTTTTTACGGTTATTCAGCAAACACTGACACTGAGGTTGCAACCCTGAATTTAGGGGGGTTTTTTTACATTAAAATGCAAAAAAATGTAAGCAAAAAAAAAAAAAAAAAAAAAAAAAAAAAAAACACCATATATCGTATCACATCAGAACTGTTCATTTTTGCCAGGGGTTTTTTTTTTTGGTTTCTGTTAAGTCTTAATTTGCCCTTCCACAAATAAAGGCCTAAAAATGTCATAACGTATGTAAATTCATAAAGTCATGGCAGTAAATGTGCATGCATTGCAAAATAAATAAAACAAAATAAATGAAAAAAAAAAAAAAAATTCTTCTTATATTTTTTGTTTTCAAATACACAATGAACCTTCTCAATCAAGCTTCTTTTTGATCTTTGAATAGGTTTGATTTTTCTGAGTCGACGGTCTTTTTTTTTTTTTTTCTTTTCCCCCCCCCCCCCAGATATTTGTATTGTTTAATCATAAATAAAAAGTAAATAGAACACATTTATTAAAATACTAAATTTTTTGTAAAAAAAAAAAAATAAAAATACAATTACTGTTCAAATATTTGGGTCAGTATTTTTTTTCTTTTAAAAGTTATTATCTTTATTCAGCAAGGATGTGTAAAATTAATTTAAAAAAGTGATAATAAAGACTTATATTGTAAGAAAAGATTTATATTTTAAATAAATGCTGTTCTTTTTAACTTCATTCATCAAATAATCCTGGAAAAAAAGTATTGCAGTTTCCAAAAAAATATATATATAAAGCAGCAAAAACGGTAAACAAATCTATATTACACTGATTTTGACGATAATGTGACCACTGAAGAACGGGAGGAAATGATGCTTTTGAAAATACAGCTGCACATCACAGAAATACATTACGTTTAATGCATATTAAAATAGAAAAACATTATTTTAAATAGTAATAATATTTTACACTATTACGGACCTCTTTAAAACACATTAAAAATCTTACTGATCCCAAAGCTGTGAGTATCTCACTGATGCAGCAGTGTGTTAAAGCCTGCAGTCCGCGGAAGTGACGTCAGGCGAAGAAGACAGCTGTGTGTTTAAACTCTGAGCTCCGACACTGTGATGTAAGACATGATTTCGCGTTTAAAGCTTCTTTCTGAAACACCGACATGAGCGACGCGATGGAGAGCCGAGAGCAGCGAAGTCTTCTGTCTTCAGCCGCGATGAAGGTGATTTTCATGCATGTTTAGCTCATCTGTTGTGTTCTTAAACTCCATTAAAGCACATGAAGATCATGCATTCAGGAAGAGAATTACTCTATAGGAAAACTCTATTAGCAGCTGTCATCTGTGTTTCAGTCTAATCTCATGTTTGAACAATGAGTTCAGTGAAACATTTGATGAGTTCAGAGAAAGTGGTTTTTCATCAACTAAGTTACAAAGTGTTTTGGTCATTACAAAATTTTTGATGCATTTCAATCAGGCTTTAGAAAATGTCACTCCACTGAGACGGCTCTTTTAAAAGTGTTCAGTGATATACTTTTAGCTACCGACTCTGGAGATTCTGTAGCTCTTGTACTTTTAGACTTGAGCGCTGCTTTCGACACTAGACCACACTGTTCTTCTGGCGTTAGAGTTCAGCTTTAAATTGGTCCCAGTCTTATCTTACGAACAGAAGGTTCTCAGTTAATATTGGCAAGTTTCACTCTTCCTCTGTACCTTTGACCTGTGGGGTCCCTCAAGGCTCTATTCTAGCACCCATGTTATTTTCCTTGTAAATGCTTCCTCTCGGATCTATCTTTGAGAAGTATGGTATAAGTTATCATTTGACACACAAATATATATTCCTTTGAAAGATACGAATGGATTAGACCCGGTGGCCACCTGCCTCGTGGATGCTAAAGCATGGATGTCTCTAAATTATTTAAGTCTGAATGAGTAAAACAGAGATTGTGGTGTCACTGTTTACCTCTTCGGATACACACTGTGTACCAAATCTAAATCTTGGTGTTCTGGCACCTTATGTGAAAAATCTGGGTGTGGTGTTGGACAGTGCCTTAAAGCTTGATAGACAAGTCAATCAAGTTGTGAAGTCAAGCTTCTATCAGTTGCGAACCCTGCTAAAAGTCCTTTCTAGAGCCAGACTCAAGTCTAGGGGTTCGCCGTAGCTGCGCCGAGACTTTAGAATAATCTTCCTACAGAAATCAGAACTGCCCCTACAATATCCATTTTTAAATCCAGGTTAAAAACCAGGTTTTTATTTGATCTGGCTTATTATTCGTGATTTGTGACCTTGTCTTTGTTTTTAATTTTGTCTGTGGTTACTCACTTTGTACGGCACACTGGTCAACGGTAGTTGTTTAGTTGTGCTTTATAAATCAATTGAAATTGAATTGAGTTTATGTCTCGGAATGAATAATGTGTGTTTGAATCATGAGCAGAGGAAGACTTATGGTTGATTTTTTAGTACCTAGGAAGTTTTATTAACCGCGCAGAATAAATGCCTAATTGACACCAAAAGTATGCATGCTATGTCAAATTATAATGATAAATCACACACAACACAAACTCTATCTCTCACAACAAAACACCCAAACCCACACAAAACAAACACAACACACACACAAACACACCCACTCTACCACTATCACACACCTCACACACACGCGTCACACACACACCACACATCTCTCGAGATCTTCTCTCTCTCTCTCTCTATCGATCGGACTGCGCACACACCACACACACACAAACAAAACGCTCTCATCTCACTCACTTAAACTCGCATCACATGCACGCACACACAACGACTCTCGATCACACACACACACCCACACACTCTCTCACCACACACACACACACACACACTCGCTCTCTCTCTCTTCTCCTCTCTCTCTCTCTCTCTCACACACAAACTCTCTCTCTCTCTCTCACTCACACACACACTCTCTCTCTCTCTCTATCTCTCTCACCACACACACACATTCTCTCTCTCTCTCTTCTCTCTCTCCCCAACACACTTCTCTCTCTCTCTCTCTCTATCACTCTCTCTCTCTCTCTCTCTCCTCTTCACACACACCCACTCTCTCTCTCTCTCTCTCTCTCTCTCTCTCTCTCTCTCTCTCTCTCTCTTCGCACACACTCTCTCTCTCTCTCTCTCTCACCAAGCTCTCTCTCTATCTCCTCTCGCTCTCCGCTCTCTCTTCTCTCACACCACACTCTCTCTCTCTCTCTCTCTCTCTCTCACTCCACACCCACACTCTCTCTCTCTCTCTCTCGCTCTCTCTACTCTCTTCTCTCCTCTCTCTCCTTCTTTCCTCTCTCGCCTCTCCTCTCTCTCCTCTCACTCACCCACACATCTCTCTCTCTCCTCTCTCACTCACACACACACTCTCTCTCTTCTCTCTCTCTCTCACACACACCCCCTCTCTCTCTTCTCTCTTCTCTCTCTTCAACAACACTCTTCCTCCTCTCTCTCTCTCTCTCTCTCTCTCTCTTCTCTCTCTCTCTCTCTCACACACACATCTCTCTCTTCACCTCTCTCTCTCTCTCTCTCTCTCACACACACACCACACTCTCTCTCTCTCGCTCTCTCTCTCTCTTTCTGTCTCTGTCTTTCTCTCTCTCTCTCTCTCTCACTCTCTCTCTCTCGCTCTCTCTCTCACTCACACACACACTCTCTCTCCCTCTCTCTCTCTCTCTCTTCTCTCTCTCAACTCACACAACAACACTCTTCTCTCTCTCTCTCACTCACACACACCCACTCACACACTCTCATACACCACACACACACTATAATAAAGAGATGTTTTATTCTGTTTATGCACAGAATATAAAATATATTACAAATACACTACCAGTCAAAAGTTTTTGAAAAGTAACATTTTTTATGTTTTTTTTTTAAGAATTAACTTTTGCTCACCAAGGCTGCATTTAATTGATCAAAAATACAGTAAAATCAGTGATATTCTGAAATATTATTACGAATATACAACGCGGTTTCTATGTGAATCTTGTTAAACTGTAATGTATTCTGTGATGTGCAGGTGTATTGTCGAGCATCATGTATTCCAGTTTCAGTGCACATTGATCTCCGCAACAGTATAATATGCTGATCGGCTGCTCAAGAAACATTTATTATTGTTATTAATATTTAAAACAGTTGAGTAAATTTTTTCTGGATTCTTTGATGAATAGAAAGATCAAAAGATCAGAATTTATCTGAAATAAAAACCTTTTGTAACATTACACACTATACCATTCAAAAACTTGGAGTATATATTTTTACCTTTATTAATTTTTTTTGGGAAAGAAATTATAGAAATTTATAATTTTATTTAGCAAGGATGCTTTAATTGATCAAAAGTGATGATAAAAGACATTTATAATGTTACAAAAAAAAAATTATATATTTCATATAAATTATGTTCTTCTGAACTTTCTATTCATCAAAGAAACCTGAAAAAAATATACTCAGCTGTTTTCAACATTGATGATAATCAGAAATGTTTTCTGAGCACAAAATCAGCATATTAGAATGATTCATGTGGATCATGTGACACTGAAGAATGGAGGAATGATGCTGAAAATACAGCTGCGCATCACAGAAATACATTACACTTTAACAGATACTCACATAGAAAACAGCTGTTTTAAATAATAAAAATATTTAAGTTTTTTCAGTATTTTAGATCAAATAAATGCAGCCTTGGCGAACAGAAGAGACTCCTTTAAAAACATGAAGAATCTGGTGGTGTATATAGTGTGTGTGACAGTATAAGTAGGTTAAGAATGCAATTATTATATGATAGCAATAGCGTATGATGTGAAATCTACCTTTTATTTGTCACCATGAATACAATGTTTAATCACTAGAGAGCTGAAATCAGTGACCAGCCACAAGCGGCGGAGAAGAGAGGGCCGTATATCATGTCCAAAGCTCCTGCTTTCCACACCAAGCTCCGTAAGTACTGCGAGTTCGGATCACTCGTTTGCTCTAAACTGGTGTGGTAACCTGCTTGTATTGAAACAGAAACTGTGTTTGCAGAGAAGCACAGAGACACAGCCAGACGAGCTCTGCAGAGGAGAGGATTGCTTCATCAGCCACGACACAAACCAAAGACGTGAGTCTCTCGAGGGATGACGTTTTCTATGACGGGATCATATATTATATATAGATAAAAAAAAAAAACTCAACTCGTCCAGACACACACACTCTACTCCTCTCTCTCCCACACCACACATACACGCACACTCTCTTAACACACACACACACATACACACACTCTCTCTCTCACACACACAACACACACACACACTCTCTCACACAAACAAACACATACACGCACCCTCTCTCCCACACACACATTACACACACACGCACACGCTCTCCCACACACACACACACACACACACACATACACACAACCACACACACACACACACTCTCTCTCTCGCTCCCACACACACACACACACACACATCTCTCACACGCACACACACACACATACACATACACGCACACTCTCTCCCACACACACACACACACTCTATCTCTCACACACACACACACACGCACACACATATGCACACACACACACATACACATACACGCACACTCTCTCCCACACACACACACACACTTCTCTTCTCTTTCCCACACACACACATACACGCACACCTTCCCTTTCTCCCTTTCTCTTCCTCCTCACCACAACAAACACACACACAAACACACCCTACACGCACACTCTCTCCCACATAAACATACAGCACACTCTCTCCCCAATCAAAAATACACCACACTCTCTCCCCACAACACAGACACAACTCTCTCTCTCTCTCTCACCACACACACAAATACACGCACACTCTCTCTCTACAAGCACACTCTCTCCCAAACACACACAAATACACGCACACTATCTCTTCACCACACACACACACACATTTCACACAAACATACTACACACGCACCACTCTCGCTCACACACACAAAATACACGCACACTCTTCTCCAACACACACATACAAGCACACTCTCGTAACACAACACACACACACACATACACGCACTCTCTTCACCCACAACCATACACGCACATCTCTCTCACCACACACCACACAAACACAACAACATACACGCACACTCTCTATCCACACACACACACACAAACATACAGCACACTCTTCTCTCACACACCCACAAACACACAAGCAACTCTTCGCACAACACACACCACCACAGCACACATCTCTTCCCACACACCCCCCCCCCCCCCAAACACACCTACACGCACACTCATCTCCCACACAACATAAACACATACACGCGCACTTCACACACACCACATAAACGCTGCGCCTCTCCACACCACAAACCCACATGCGCGCACTCTCTCCACACACACACGCGTGCCATCTTCACCACCCCACAACACACATTCCACGCGCGCCCCCTCACATCTCACACACAGCACAACTCCACTTTGTGTTTGCGCGCACTCTCTCTCACACTCTCACACACTCACACAATCTCACACACACTCACACTCTCACACACAACACACACACACGCTTATGCGCACACTCTCACACACACACACACATACACCCGCGTGCACACTCGCACCACACACATACTACACCCTCTTCTCCACACACACACACACACACACATCCACGCGTGCACCACTCTCACACACACAAAAAATCACCACACACCACAAGCTACCACATACACGTACACTCTCTCCCAACACACACACCATCACGCACATCTCGCCCAACACACACATACAAGCGTGCACACGTCTCCACACCACACACTAAATAAACGCGCGCACACCTCTCAACATACACGCGCGCACACTCCAACACACACATTACAGCACACTCACACACGTCTCACACACACGCACCACATACACCCGTGCGCCATCTCTCACACACACCCACCACACACCCACACACGCGCACACTCTCCCAAACACATACACGCGCGCACACTATCTCTCTCTCACACACACATACACGCGCGCACACTCTCACACACACACACACATACACGGGAACACTCTCACCACCACCCATACACGCACACTCACACTCTCTCGGTCTTTCAATTAGTGTGAATTTATAGATCCATGAAACTGCATATCAGGGTTGTTATTGTTGACTAAAATTACATTTTCATTACTTGAAAGAAAATAAACATGAATTGAAATAGAAAAAAAACTTAATTCTATTTCAGCAAGTCCAAAGGAAACATTGTCTATAGGTTTAGTTGAAACTAAAGTACTAAACTAACATAAACTACACTTAAAACTAAATAAAACGTGTATATACATATTATATATATATATATTTTATTTTTGATTGTTTTTTACATAAAAAACGACAAAATGTGGTATTAGTATCATTGATTATAATATATTAGATTAATATATATTTTCTATTTTTTTTAATATCATTGATATAAGCCATGTTTTTATTATTATTTGATTGTTTTAATTTAGTAACATTGAGAGATTTTGTGGTGTGTTTGTGTACTTTTTCTAGTTTTTTTTTTTATGTCTATATACGATATTTTTCGGTAACAATTTCTATGAAGCCATATTTAGAATTCATGACTTAAGAGTGTCTAAAGCATTATAAGGATGCATAAGTAGGATAAAAAAACCTATACTATGTTTTATCTTTCATTATAAATCATTACAACAGTTTTAAGCCATAGAATTTTACTTATTGTGGTTATGGCTTTAGATTTTTGATGATTTATAACACAATGAACACAATGCATCCACTTAACTCACAATGGATTATAATTCCCATAGTTATAATGTATTATAAGTATCATATCTTGCCATTTTTCTTATGCTACTTTACTTAAAGCAGACAAAGACCACTTATTACTGTAAGTAATTGCAACAAAAATCATAATAAAAATAATAGTTTTTCTAAACAGCAGTAAGATCAGATGAGTGTGTAATAGGAACATTTGATTTGAACTATATTGTAAAATCAGTAAGATACAGTACAGATCTTAAATAAATCCTGTCAAAAGACTTATAATTCATTAGAAATTAAGTGGCTTTAACATGGTGTTTATTGCGTGTTATAAATAATCATAATCTTAAAAGTTATAACCACAAATAAGTACGTTTATACGTTTAGGTTTATAATTGTGTATGATTATTATGAGATGACACAAACATATAAGTTTTTTTTTTTTGATAATGCATTAGAATTCCTGATAAGCCTCTTAAGAATACCCTTATAATGTGTTATAAATATGGGCTTCATAGAAAGTATTACCCATATATTATATATATATATATATTATATTATATTATATATATTTATTTATATTCCTTTTTATATTATATATTTATAATTTTTTTTCTGGCCCCATGTTAAACTAAATGAAGATTAGAAATGTTTGCTTAGCAACTTTACGTTTTTAAATGTTTTATTTCAGTTAACTTTGATTTTTTTTTTCTTTTTTTTTGTGCTGGAAATGCTTAATTAGTTTGTTATAGTTTTAGTTTACTATAATGACCCCTGAACAAAATGACTAAAACTTCAACTAAAAACAAATGAAAACAGAAAATCTAAAAATAAAAACAAACTCAAAATATTAATAAAAACTATAAAAGTATCTCAATGATACTGATGCGAAATGGACATACGCTGCAGATGCATATGAATGCACAGATGCATTAAACTCGAGTCAGTATGCTGCGTGTTTTATGTGTGACCCTGGACCATAAAACCAAGGGTCAGTTTTTCTAAATTGAGATTTATACATCAATAAATAAATAAATAAGCTTTCAATTGATACATGGTTTGTTAGGATGGGACAATATTTGGAATCTGGAATCTGAGGGTGCAAAAAAAACTAATATTGAGAAATCATCTTTAAAGTTGTTCAAATTAAGTTCTTAGCAATGCATTTTACTAATCAAAAATTATGTTTTGTTATATTTACGGTATGAAATTTACAAACTATCTTCATGGAATATGTTCT